>CM033647.1:126098108-126468711 GCA_019512145.1 Engystomops pustulosus
GGGATTTGCAACATTTATTATGATGAGGTGACCGGTAGGATAAATCCCCATAACTGTCTGCCATACTTGTATGGCAGGATAGTGGTAGGATGATCATCAGAACAAGCCTGGGGTTAAAAAACCAAAACCCCAGGGATCTTAAAAAAATGTAAAATAAAAACAGTTTAAAAAATAAAATTTATGTATATATTATAAAATAAACTTAAAATTTCAAATCACCTACCACCATTCCCTAGAAAACTGCACATAACACACTAGGTATCACCACGTCCAAAATGCCCGATCTATCAAAATAAAATAACGGTTTTTCACTGCGTTAACCCGTAACGAAAATAGTCACCCAAAGTCGAAAATGGCATTTTTTGGCCATATTAAAAAATATTTAAAAAATTCAATGAAAGTGCACAAAGGTCTGTACAATTCTAAATTAGTAGCATTGAAACAACTGAAAGTCACCAAAATGTAACAAATGCATTTTTTTCATTTTTCACCATTAGCTTGGATTTTTTTTCCAGCCTTCCAAGGTACGAGTCCAGGTTGTTAAGGGTATTAAACACACAGGCTGGACTCAATGAAGGGTAGACAATTTCAATGAGGGATCAAAGAAAAATGACAGCATGTTAAGTAAATATATCACAGCAAAGGGCCTGAATACTTATGACATGTAATATTGTCTGTTTTTCTTTGTTTTAATAAATTAGCAAAAATACTACATTTCTGATGTTTCGGGCAAGATAATTGTACATGAACAAAAAAAAAGCAAAAATATAGCAGCACATCCTTTTGAGAAAGAGTGTAAGGTGCTATCCACTCGTACGACCATAGTTCAAAAGATATCCAAAATTGAGAACAGGCACACTTTCATTAGTGAAAAAACTAAACTAAAGTGTTTATTACCACCTTTCCATTCCAAGAACGGTTCGCCGCTGTGTTCCCAACCTTTGTCAGTCAATGTGGTTCCACGATATTCACAAGTATTTATAGTGCGCAGGTGGTAGTGCATCCATACATAAAGGATAACATTGCATAACCTATAATATATACAATCGGCATCATCAATACAAGTTTAAAATTTCTATAGATTACATAGGACACAGATCGTCATGTGATCGTTTACAACAATGGGCAGATTTACTTACGCGTCACCTTTGCATCCGACGAGCGGTTCTCTGCGATGGATTTGGGTCGGCCGGATTCATAAGTAGTCCTCCGGCGTCCACCTGCGCTGACAGCATCGTTCCGCACTGGAATTCACCGGGCTGGACCAGTTGAGGTCAAGCCGCGTCCCAGCGAAACTTTTTTTGTTTTAAATGCGGCGGTTTTTTCCGAATGTTCGGTTTTTCGCTCGGCCACGCCCCCATTTCCGCGCGTGCTGACCAGCGCCGAAGAGCCAACATCCAATCGCGTGTGCGCCGAAATCCGGGCAATACAGGGAAGTCGTCGCAAATCGAGAAATATTCAAGTATCAACGTCGGGAAAATGCAAATCAGGCCCTGTAAATGACCCCCAATGTGTTCAAGGTGCTGCATAATGTTTACAAATCGTATTTTGCATCGACATGTATTAAATTACACCTGTTGGGTATCCCCTCCTGGCTAGACTCAAAACAAACAAGCGACTCAAAGCGAACTGCGCAGTTTCAGAAATGTAATTGGAGAGCAGATCGTGATGTGCGCTGGAGCCATGCGCATTACCTATTAACTCCTCAACCAGCGGCTCTTGGAAAATGGAATACACAGTTGCGGCGACCAATCAACTAAGACACTTTGGGCATACACGTGCCTAATCTTAGGTCCCAAAGCGCGAGAGATGTGAGAAGGGTTATACTGCCTGTGCTGAATCGTATATGAGTGATCACCTAATCGCGTAAGAGCAGTGGTCGAACACTTTTGGCTGAGAGGCCAGAACAAACATATTTAATAATGGTTAATCTTTGAGACACAAACAATATTGTCACCATGTCGGTTCCAAGCAATAAAGATAGCCCGGCACAGGATCTCCCAATAGATCATATAGATAGATACTGCACTTGTACATGGGACCCTCAAGTATACTGTAGACCAAGCACATGCCCCCCCAGAGATAGGTGAACCCCAGACATTCCCCATATATGGTAGTCACGGACGTGCACCAAATAGACAGTCTATCCAGCCTACTCATGCCCCAGTAGATAGGTGACCCAGCAGGACATGCCCCCCAGTAATATGGTAGCCACAGAACATGCTGCCATAGATAGGTGTTCCCCAGTAGGGTACCCCAGTATATGGTAAGCCGCCAATCTCATGGCCCCAGTAACGACGGTAGCAACCCAACCGACTACCCTACCAGTTAGATAGTGTGAACCACAGTACACTGCCCGCAGTAGTATAGGTGAGCCAACAGTAAGTCCCTTCCCATTAGATAGGTAGTCGACGTAAATACTTACCAGTAATAGATGGTAGCCCAAGTGCCACAGCACTCCCCAATAGATGCCGCTGCCTATCGTGCTAGGGATGGCCACCGGTCACTAGAGAGGAGTGATGCTTGCTCTATATTCTAACACAGGTAATGGTCAGCTATGACAATGGTGCTGCGCCTCGTATTGCACCTGGTGTCGCCACAAAGGACGCCGGCGTGGTAAACAGCCCCGGTCCTGCATCAGTTGGCATCATACAGCTGTGTGTGTCTTAGATTTGTCTGCAGAGCCAGACGCTGCCATAGGAAAGAGCCACATTGCTTCCCGAGCCATAGGTTCCCTACCCTGCAGTTAGGAGGAGGTAAGAGAGAAAATGTAAAATACGTAGGTGTGGAGGGTCTGATATCGTTAGTCACTAACGACGTGTTTTATGACTGAAATTCTGGATAGTGAAGTTATACTAACGCCATCTGGCTGACATAGAAACTGTGGGTTACTAGAATATAAGTACCAAATCGGTAACAACACACAAGACAGCAAATGGGCTGATAACTGTAATAAACGGGACACAATGCGGGCACAAATTACTTACACTCGCGGATCCATTCAGCGTTTCCAGCCGGCGGCTTCTGTTCCGCTCTGGATTCTGGGGTCCCCGCCGGGTTTTATAAAGTAGTTTTCTTCGCTGCCGTTCCACCAGTGGTGGCGCTGCTTGCTGCTGAAAGTAACTCAATCGCGCCGAATTGCACCGAGCTGGACCAAGTGAAGGTGAATGCGGTCCTTATGTCCGACACTTGTCGGTTTTAAAAATGCGGGTGTTGTCCGAATACGTCGGTTTTCGTTCGGTCCACGACCACCCCCGATTTCCGTCGCGGCGCATGCCACGCGAATGCGCCACAATCCGAAAAATCGCGGTGGTCCAAAATCCCGCCTCCGGGCAATAAAGTAACCAACGGGCACAAACGGAAATATCGGTTTAACACGTCGGGAAAACGCGAAATCGGCGCCCTTAATAAGAGGATGCACCCCCATGTGTCACCAGTATGTGACGAGGTAAGCGTTACACAATATCCTCATAAACAGTGCACCTGTGTACGTAGGAGAATCCCACCCCTCCGCGTGGACAATGTGCCATCTCCAACCACAGTTAAGGTTGTATCTCTCCCCCCACTCAAGTCGACGCCATATACAGAGCCCGTGGCTTGTACCCAAACAGTCACGCTCCTCAGTTACCATGCAGTTCAGGTTAGTCATCTCCTCGCGCACAGCCCAGCCCGCCCTCCCTGCGTCTTCACCTAGCCTGTACGTTCCCCCCTTCGGGTGCCCCACCCCTCCCCCGCGCTGTGGACTCCCGCAACAACGTCTCCGGTCTTGCCCTCACCTGCCCGCTGGCTCTCCATCTCTGCCGCTCTGCTTCTCCCAGCCATCCCCCAGCCCCCCCCACTTCTCGCGGCTACCTTAAAGGGACATTTTTCTTGATCTATCACAATGCCTATAGGATCATGTGTCAGGTCTGTGACAGGACCTCACAGGCATTTACTGTGGAAAGCCCTGGGGTCATAGATCAGAACCCAGGGTTGCCACAGTCAGGATCAGCGACCCCAGAAAACAATTCAGGGGCACCGATCTTGGAAGGAAAACCCCTGCAGGCATTTAAATGCTGCGGTCATGTTGACCATGGTATGTAAATGCTTCACTCCTACCACAGGTGTTTTCTGATGCAGCATCAGCTTCAAAACTTATTATTACTGCATGGAGTGCTAAGTTAAAGCCCAATAATAATATAGTAATATAATAATAATAATAATAACAACCTAATTCAAGGCCAATTCAAGGTGAATGAAGCTGGAGGCTGCAAATGCATTGGGTAAGTAGCAACATGTGTTTTGTCTTTTAACTTGAATAGTAATGACTAACAAAGTCACACACTCGTTGCTACTTAGAAAAATGCAATGCAAACGCATCATGTGAACACAGTCTGACGCTGGGGGTTACGGGCAAAGGCGTTAGCTTGACATCACCAATTGGGGGCATAAGCATTGAGAGTGTGTCAGGTCTGTGACAGGACCTCACAGGCATGTTACTGTGGAAAGCCCTGGGGTCAATAGATCAGAACCCAGGGTTGCCACAGTAGGATCAGCGACCCCAGAAAAACAATTTCAGCGGGGCACCGATTCTGGAAGGAAAACCCCTGCAGGCATTTAAATGCTGCGGTCATGTTGACCATGGTATATTAAATGCTTTCACTCCTACCACAGGTGATTTTGTATGCAGCCATCACTTCAAAACTTAGAATACTGCAGGGGACCCGGTGCTAAGTTAAAGCCCTACATAAGAAGGAGAGGAGAGAAGAAGACGAAGAAGAACTAACCGAAGGAACCTAATTCAAGGCCAATTCAAGGTGAATGAAGCTGGAGGCTGCAAATGCATTGGGTAAGTAGCAACATGTGTTTTGTCTTTTAACTTGGATAGTAATGACTAACAAAGTCACACACTCGTTGCTACTTAGAAAAATGCATTTACATATGATGATGCCTTTTGCCCGATGCATTTCAAAATGCAATGCAAACGCATCATGTGAACACAGTCTGATGCTGGGGGTTATTGGCAGAGGCGTTAGCTTGACATCACCAATTGGGGGCATAAGCATTGAGAGTGCGCGCATCCATCACAATGTATAACCACAGCAGCAGAGGGGTCCGGTTGATGGCAGAGTGCAAACCGGAGACTAAGATTATACTTCCACTCTCCCCTTACGCAAGTTGTGTAAGAAACGCTGTCTGGAACCTTTTGAACGGCTGAAGGGGAACACACAGAGAGAGCACATACTGCCTACCGGAGTCATGGCGAGCTCACTTCTGGTTTCTCTGGAATACCATCAGCACGATGACAGGATTGAATTGCGTCTCCGGTGATATGGATATTAAGACCTTCTGGCTCCCAGCAAACTCAGTCTTGCTGTGAGAAAAAGGGTTTTTGATGTTGTAATGGTTATTCCTTTTTTGTAAAATGTGACTGTCCCTGACTGTTTGTGTATTGTTATAAAAGCAAATTACAAAGGTAAATATACAAAAAAAAAAACCATATGTGCCCAACTGTTTCCAGGAGAGAGCACTCATTTGAGCTAAGGAAGCCCCAACCGGGTGTCTGGTCGGAAACCTGTTAAGAGTCTTGTATCTTGAAGATCTAGTCTGCACTTGGTCGTGAGTATTTCAGTGTGGACTTAGAGTAAGGGGGGCGCTAAGTAAAACTACTTTTTGGTTTTTACAACCACCCCCAATCTCTAATGGTAAAGGCCCAGTAGGACAAGCCTTTAGTATAAAGAGACCGAGCCACATTTATTAATGCCCCTGCACAGTTTTTATCTTGGCTTTGCACATTTTTTTGTGCAAAATGCTTGTACTTGTTAGCACAAGCTTTGTGGGACGCCATGTATGTGTCGATGTGAATTTATGTGTCACAGTGACACTATACCCGACACAAAATGATGGACTGAAAGGGTCGTTCTGGTGCACGGTCGGAATGTTCAACAAATATCATGTAGAGTCCAACAGAAGTGTTTGAATATATACAATGCAAAACACAAAAGGGGACATTTACTTACATGGCGACGGAGTTCCCCCAAGTGCCATGTACGATTCCTAAGATGGCGCCTGATATCCTGCATGTGTTGCTCCCTGCCTCAGGTCCGCTGGAGTTCACTCAGGAAGTAGTTAAAAGTTTATCAAGATTTGAGAGAACATTCTTTTTGAAAAAACCCCTTAAGTTTAAGGCTCATTTTTGTAAATCGGACATGCGTTGCTTTATAGAGTATACTTTGAAACACTTTAAATTTACAAGGGAGTTTCAGATTGTGTTTGTCGTCAGATGTTAGTGGTAAATGTGGTAGACAAGTCTTGCATTTATTGAAAAAAAATTTAAAAATGGACAAAATATAGAAAAAATTTACAATTTCCGAAAATTTGAAACTATTTATTTGATATCGATGGCTTACACTCCTCTTTTTTATGTGTTTCAAGGCGATTTCAGAATGGACTTTTTGGGGGCCTTTCTTTTTGTTTTTAAATGCGCGTTGAGATATCTTAAAAACCCCCCTCTTATCTCTCCATTTTCAAATATTACCCCCTCAAACTATTAGAAACAGTGTTAAGAAAATGGACCCTTTGGATATCATAGTAACTCAAACAAAAAGGGAGGTAAAAATAGAATGGTCCGATTTGTCAGTAATACGTCATGTGAACACATCTTAAAAATATCGTTCTCTATGAATATGGAGGAAATACCACATGTGGACTTTACTTGTTGTATGAGCACACGGCGAGGAAAAGAGGGCCATGAAGCAGACAGTTTTGCCCTACAGAAGGTTGTGGTTTTTTATGTGGTCATGGGGCGCACTTTTCCGTGAGCGATAATTTTTTTTTTTGTGGTTTTCCATGTCGGGGCTTATTTGCAGGAGGAGATTCCCTTTTTATAAAAATTATTAACTTTTGAGTGAAGGGGATTGTACAAAAAAACTTCAATTCTGTATTTAATTTGTTTTGGTCTTCACGTAACCCCTAACATAAAATGTAACTTTCTTCTAGGATCAGTACTACCAATTTTTAAACAGCAATACCAAATTTCTATTATTTTTGCTTAGGTTTTACAATTTTGTAGAATAAAACCTAATGGAGGGGGAAAAATCCATAATTGTTGTATCATCATTTTCCAAGTGGTATAACCCTTGTTATTTTTGGTCTATAAAGTGGGTTTTTTTCCAAACATGTTGACTTTACAAACAGTAGCATTTTGATAAAGCTAGTTTTGATCACTTTGTATTGCATTTGCTTGGGCACAGTTAGGTTAAAATAATTTTGGTGGTTGTAAAAAAAAAATTTTTAGCTTTTTATCGTCTGGGTTCAATATTTTTTTTAATTGGTACGGGTCATAATGGACGTGGGATGCTAACGTGGAGGTTAGAATGATGATTTTAATTTTTTTAGGTATATGTAGATATTATATGTAATTGCAGCTAAGGGAACCTTTATTAATTTATTTTATTTTTTTTATTTTAACCCCTTACCGAACAATCGTACGGGCAGAGCCCTCTCCATAGCCGGAATATTTGCTGCACGAGCGCGGGTGTTTTACCGCTGGATCGCCGCACAAAGGTGACGGCGTCTTCAAAAAAGACGGCGGAGGCGGGGAGCCGCCATCTTTGGTGGATCCTCGCTCCCCGCGACATCGCGGGGAGTGGCGAACCGTCGCCATGTAGCTTCGGGTCTCACGACGACCCGAAGCTACTTGGTGTTAAACCATTCAAGGTATGTAATGATGAGAGTTAAATCCCATATACTGCCATTACTGTAGTATGGCAGTATATGAAGGATTGTCCAGACACCCTAGGGAGGTTGAAAAATAGTTAAAAATAAAAATAAAAAAAAGTTAAAATAAAACAATTTATAATAAAAAAACCTAAAATTCAAATCACACCCCTTTCCCTAGAATTGATATAAATATAAATCAAACAGTAAAAATCTAAAACATTAGGTATTGCCGCGTCTGAAACTGAAAATGTCCAATCTATCAAAATATGATAACGGGTTTTCACGCATTTAACCCCGTAACGGAAAATCGCGCCCAAAACGAAAATGGCCACTTGCCATTTTTTTAAAAAGGTAAACAGCCTAAAAATGATAACATTGTAAGCGTAATACAAAACTCCGCAAAAAAATGACAACACCAACCCACAGCTCGTACACCAAAGTATGAAAACGTTATTAGCCGCCAGAATATTGCAAAAATCCCCCAAAAAATTTTGTACAGGAGGTTTTTTAATTTTTGTAAATGTATGAAAACATTATAAACCATACAAATTGGTATCCCCGTAATCGTACCGACAAAAGCATAAGTAGACAGTGTATTTGGGGTTGCACAGTGAAATCGTAAAATCCAAAGCACACAAGAAATACGGCACAAAGCGTTTTTTACCAAATTTCACTGCATTTGGAATTTTTTTCCCGATTCCCGGTACCACGGCATGAATATTAAATACCACATTGAAGTGTACATTTGCTCGCAGAAAATAAGCCATCACACAGCTGTACATGGGAAAAATAAAAAGTTACATATTTTGAATGTGGGGAGTGAAAAATGCAAAAACGCAAATCGAAAAGGCCGCGCGGCGGAAGGGGTTAAAACTTTTTTTTTTGTCACTATATGGGACATGAACAGCAATCCACAATGCTAATAGGATAATGTGTAAGTCGTGACAGGACCTCACAGGCAATTTACTGTGGAAAGCCCTGGGGTCATAGATCCGGAATCCCCGGTTGCCACAGTCAGGATTCAGGCCCCCAGAAACAATTCAGGGCACTAGTTAGTATTTGTGAGAAAACCCCTGCATGGCATTTAAATGCGGCAGTCATGTGACCATGGTATGTAAATGGGTGCCCTCCTACAACAGGTGTTGTCGGATGCAGCATCAGCTTCAAAACTATTCGTACTGCATGATGGCAAGTAGAGACCAATTAATAATATAGTTAATATAATTAATACTAAAAACCTAATTCAAGGCCAATTCAAGGTGAATTGAGCGGAGGATGCAAATGATTGGCGTAAGTAGCAACATGGTTTGGTTTCGTTTAATTGGATAGTAATGACTAACAAGGCACACACTCGTTGCTACTTAGAAAAATGCATTTACATATGATGATGCTTTGCCAGATGCATTTCAAAATGCAATGCAAACGCATCATGGAAACACAGTTCTGATGCTGGGGGTTTTGGCAGAGGGCGTTCTAGCTGACAGCACCAATTGGGGCATACGCATTGAGAGTGCCTAGGGCAGCAATCAAGGTAAATACGAGACGACAAATACAATAATTAGTTGTGGAACCATTTAGTTAGTTGTTGTAGGATTCTGTTAAGGGCAGTGGTCACACGGCGTGTCATTTCGTGTGCCACCGACTGAATAATATGTTGGTGGATGGGACTCCCTACATCATAGCTGATATGTGGCCCTGTCAAAACAGCTGCTATAATATGTTTATGCACGATGTTTTTCTTACATACTTTTGTTCCTCTACTGTATGCGCTTAGGGATACAACACTCCCTGGGGAAAGTATTTCTCATTATTTTGCTGTAAGAGAGCTTTATGTGCAAAGATATATTATTTGATTTCTTTTATTGCTTGTCACTGGTCTGTAATCATTCCTAACAGAGTAATTGGATTTGCGTAATGTTGTTAGGTGATCTTTATACTCATTCATACTTATGTTTGATTATAAGATTTCATTGGAATAGCAGTTTTGTGTTGTCTATTTCTTGGGATCTTTTCTTTATCTTCAGTATTTCAAATAGATTTGGTTTTTAGTATTGATGTCAATTTGTTATTTCCCTAAGTGTTAATGTTAATCAAGTCCGTTAAACCTTACGGCATTTTCTTAACTTGCTTTATGCACTTGAGGTATAAAACATTTTTCTTTTCTTAATATTTCAGTTTATGTAATGGTTTGTAAGAAGAATTCTGAAAAGAGGTAAATAGAGTCAAATTGTTTCAACTCCAATAGCTCGTTTTATGACTGCACAAACCATAATAAATCATATTTCTTGTGTGGAAAAAAGTGGGAGTTGAGGTAAGTCCAACCAATATAAAGTCAAAGATGAAATCAAGAGCAGCTTCCTACCTCAATGGTTCAAGATGATCAAGATTCCTCATCAAGGTAAGTAGAAGAAAAGTACTTTTATTGCTGTAATAATGAATATAATAAAAGAGGTGTCCTTTGTCCAAAACTTATCTTTGCTCCTAATTTTGTTGGTCAAGTTCACACTGTACAGGAAATTCATAAGCGTTTTCCCAGTTAGTGGATTCAGTTTTTCTCGGAGACCTATATAAAAAATCTACACTGTAATGGAGATCAAAAATGGGTTTAAGAAAAAAATTAAAACTTCATTCATTATAACTCACAAATGTAGTTAAAATAGTGCTTGCGTATAAAATCAGTCCCCAAACATTAGCCAGATGAAACCATAATTGTTCCAACCTGGGTTCTCGGCCACAAAAGAGGAAGGAATTATACTGTCAATCCTGTACATGTCGGAGCATGTCTCTGGTTTGTTACAAAAACTCCTTCAAGTTATCCAAGTTGATAGAAATAACATATGAAAAACAATGTTTCTTTCAATTGCAAACAAAAAAACAAAAACTATTTTGTCCCTTTGTGACATTTTATAGTTAACTTTTTTTAAAACATATACTCAAATATACATGCGAAATCGCAGCATGGAGAGGCTCTGAAAACCACCCCAGTGACCAGTAGGAATATTTTAAAAGTTGATCTTACAAGGAGGAGGCATGGATAACAAAGATAAAATATACCATAGAGGTCTGGATCTATGAGTAAGTGCCCTGTTTTGTATCATGCTTGATTTTTGATTGTAGATTCCCTTTAAATGGGTAGTTCCTACAAAGAAAAGATTTAAGATATCAGAGATTAACAATTAACACATTCTCTAATTCACGGTATTTAAATAAATACGGCATTTCACAGATATATTCAACCTGTCTCTATCAGTTCTGTGTATACCAATTTCAGTTGCCCACCTGTTTCCGGACCCTGGATCTTATGAATTTGGGTCAGAGCCATCTGCTTTCTCCCTCTAGCCCCCACCCTGCATTCCAGGACGAGTCACACTTGATACACACTGAATCCTGACGGCACAAATGTCAGGTTTCTGGGGTAGTGTGAACGTCGCTGGACCACCGATGAACAAGCGACACCTGGGACCAGATATAAGGGCACCGGTTTCCACCAGCGCCGCTGCAAAGCGGGTCGATAATTGTCTTGCTGGCAAAGCGTGATTCCGCGGTGGCAAGCCAAGGTCGATGTACAAACTCAGCAAGCAATCTCGTGGTAGCCGGAAGATGGTAACAGGCGTCAACGGTTCAAGGTCAGGGATGGAGTAGGAGATCGGGCTGGCAGCAGTGGAGAGGGAACGGGAACAGGTCCTGGGTTACAAACTGTAGGTCATACCGGGAACAAGTTACAGGAAAGCTTGTCTGAGGGATCTGAGCGCAAAAAAACCGGCGGGGGAGGAGCTGAAGAAGACAGCCTTCAAAGGACTCCCGGGAAGGAGGGCCAGCACCAATCAGCGGTTGCCCACTGGTCCTTTAAGTGCTGGCACTGCGCGCGCCCCTAGGTAAGCTCGGGGCGGGGAGCAGGAACATTGAGAGGTAAGCGGGGTTGGGGTGGGAAGGGACACCGGACACGGAAGAGGGTCAGGCGTGCACGGTGAACCCGAGATTGGGGTGCAGGAAGCACCAGTGACAGCAAACGGACACATACAGTATGAGGAAAGCTCTTGTAGATAATTATTTATTTTATATCGGGGGATGGAAGGGAGGCACATGAATTTGGGAATTTTTCTAATTTGCGCCGGATTGCCGAGGGATTTTGGGCGCATCGGGCCAGCTTTCCAAGCAGAGAGGAAATCGGGGAAAATGGAATTTAAAAAAAAATAGTCTGCAAGAATATCACGCATTCATACACCGGACATTGAAGCAGGTGAACTCCGGCGAACCTCGGAGCAGCAGCGACACCTGATGGCATCGGGCACACTAACCTTTAGTGAAGCCGAAGACCCGATCCTAGGAAGGAGAAGCGCCACTGGATAGCGACAGGACCGGGAAGTAAATGCTGCCCATTGTGTGTAATATACATCTCATGGATATCATCATCCTCACCGCCCCACACCCTGAAATCTTACAGTGACCGGCCTCCTAGGGGTGATAGAGCTAAAAATAGCAATAAAATGAGAGTAAAATGTTAAAGTTTAAAAAATTGATTTCTTGTATTAAAAATCACTAGGGGATTGAATTTGTGATTTTCTCTCATGAGCAAAACCCTTTACTTTATGCTATCCATAGAGACAATTTTTGCACAAACAGACTTTTCCTCTGTCTGTCTATTTTCATCACCATATATGATTTTTGTTCTTGCTTATGATCTCATTATTGATGAATTTATGGATTTATTATTTCTCCATACTGTCCCTATAGATTTCTCAGTTATAATCATTACACATTCTTTTCATTAAATCCTTTTGTAAGCACATGAGCTGCACATACCCCATAATTTATATCGACTGCCGTCCCATTAATGCCAGCGGCGGGTCAATCCTTTATCACCCCCAGGCCACCAGGTAATGCCACATAAACATTATTATTTCTATAATCAGGTTACTGATTGATTGCTTTATATATATTAATTGTATTCAATTCTGCTAATTTATTTATACCGGTAATAACTATTTCCATTATTAATTTATATTGTGCTTCCCATTGTCTTTAAATAAAACATTAAATGGAATATATACATTTATTTTCTTGGAGGTGATGAACTTATAAATTTATCACTTTGTTCATTTCAAATTCCACTGGCTATTCTTGACATGTGTACTGTACGGTGCACAATTCACTTAAGATCATGCGCCCGGATAGTGTGCATGTGTCGCTTCCCGCTAGGTCTGACAGAGAGTTCACCATCTTTTTAGAGATGTATTCAAGCTGCTTGGACTTGTGGCACAATCGAAAGTAATTCTGCACTCAGGCCGAAATCAGCAGACAGTTCCCAAACGGACGGCACTAAATTGTGTTTCCTGGAAGCAGTGCAGTTGCTCCACAAAAAGATCAGTGTGCACCACAATCTCAGCGCACACAATTAGTAAATAATTGTCGAGACGACGGTTTTAGCCCGAAAACGGTGCACAGTCGACAAAAGTGCATGCCGACCCTTAGAAAATGAGCCCCAATGTATTTCTATTGGAACCATCTGTGCCATTTTAACTTTATATGAATTTTTCATTGTGTTTTCTAATGTTATGTGTACTGTGGGAGATTTGGCCAGTAGAGACCGTGCGTGGTAGGGGGTTCTTGCATGTGATGCAGTTCACGGACATAGTGACACAAAGTACAGTCCAAAACAGGTCACGCCTTGCGTTGATTGTAGCAGCAAATAAAAACAGCCTTACCATTCAGAGCATTATTAACTAAAAAAAAATCCTACCCGTCAGGGTGAGAAGATACAGGTGTTCACTAATCACCACATAACAAAATCACTGCTGATCCAGGCCACAGAGTCAGGGCTGTGTGCTCTCCAGCCTCCTTCCAGAGAGAGACAACACTCCAGTCTGCCTGAGAAGGTTAAAAAAAAGACTATTGGCTGCTCCCATCCACTGGGCCAAGGATGTGGACACCAAGTCAGCACAAGCCTGGCCATAATAGCAAAACCTAGGGGAGGAACATACCGCACACCACAGGTAAACCCTTCAGTGTATCACACGACCCTTTCACCCTCTGTTTGAACCTGTGGGGGCGAAAACAACTTTTGGCCATCAGACAGTGGGTCCGAGGACAGGGCATCGCTTCCATGCAGCTTCCTGCGGATTGTTCTACCGTGAATTTGAAATTCTGCAACATTAGGACCCACTTGTGACCATGGCGTCCTCTCTGAGGCCTGGACTAATCCAAAGGGGTCGAGGGGAGACGTGATCGCGTCATGTGTAAACTGTCGCCTATTCAAGTAATATTCACGGGATTCAAGGCAAATTTAATCGCAAGCACTCCTCTCAAACTCTACTGTGTTATTCTCAGGAGGGGTGATGAGCATTGCGGGCTCAGGAAGTCACAGATTGTTCCCAACCTCCACTGACTGGGACAGGACGCCCTAAGCCCACGTTCAGAAGCGTCAGTCTGCACAATAAAGGGTCTTGGTTGAATGAAGTCAGGGGTGGATCAGTACCGGTCCCTCGACAAAACCGTCTTAAGTCGCTGAAAACGCCCCCCAGGCTCTTAACTCCCACTTTACCATCACGCCCTGATACCCTTGTCAGGTCTAGTCAGGTGGTGTGCCTTCTATGGTAGCAAAATCGGGGATAAATCGGCCGATACTAGCCCACTATGCCTAGGAAGCCCCTCGACTTGCTTCTTGCTCAGAGGTGTGGCCACTGCCTGGATCGCCCTCCACTTTATGTTACTTGGGGTTTGATGACACCTGGCCAATACGGTACCCCACGGGTGGTAACGGGCCTACCCTCTTCCCGACCACCCAGAGCACATTTTTGGGGGGTTTTGCTGTCAACCCTGCTGACCCTCAGGGAGTCTACCACTGCTGCACCTTGGCCAGGTGTGACTCTCCCAATGTTACTATAAACTATGATGTCTCAGATGGGCGAGGCATATTCCGAGGGTGAGGTTTTAGCATCCGCGATCCATTAACCTCTGGGGTGACAAAAAAGGTGGCGGGAGCCCATGGAGCCCAACAGGGAGTAGCAACGTACTGAAAAGCCCATCAGGCAGTAACAAAAGCGGTCTTCCTTTGCCCTGTCGTAAGGCGGTACCTGCCAATACCCTTTCGTCAGGTCAAGGGTGGCGAAGAATCTAGCCTGTCCAAGTCGTATTTATCAACTCGTCAAACCCTGGGCCCATGGGATAAGAACAAATTTGGACACCTCGTTCAATTCATAAAGTCATGCAGAACAGTAGGGACATCAGGTTTGGGGAGATCAACACAATAGGACTCGACCAGGCATTTTAGACTCCTCGATAAACCCCCAGGTTAACATCTGCCTGACTTTGCGGATTTTTTTTCCTATGGCAAGCGGCTGAGCTTCTTCATTTGGGCATCCCCGCTTCCAGGGTTTTGGTTACACCGCGCTGATGCCTAGGGGTCATTCGGTTAGACTATTTTTCATCGTCCTGATGCACTGAAGTACGTCCCCACCTCCCCCCGTGTCTAACCTTAGAGAATCCAATTTTCATCCATCATTTCGGAGCACAAAAAATCCTTCGCATCCTGAATACCTCGAGCGCCCCACTGGCAGAGGGACTCCGAGATCAGTAACTTCACGGAACCATGGCTTTTCATGGGGTACAACTACCCTCAGGTCTCGGTCCCCTTATTGGGTTGATCAGTTACGCCGTGTTTGCTACCTTCCACGGCACACTCAGCGGACATACACACTATACCCTCATTATCGGCTTTCATAGGCATTTCGGTTCCACTGTCCCGCGCCTCCTTCCTTTTCTCCCCCCTTCCTTTTCAGACAGTACAACAGAGATCAGGCATGCATACAGACAATAAAAGTGGCGCGCAATCCCCTCACAATGTACTAACCACAGCAGCAGAGGGGTCCGGGTTGATGGCAGAGTGCAACCCGAGACTAAGATTTATACTTACCACTCCTCCCCCTTACGCAAAGTGTGTAGAAACGCTGGTCTGGAACCTTTCTGAACAGTCTGAAGGGGAACACAAAGAGAGATGCACATACCTGCCTACCCGGAAGTCATGCGAGTGTCAGGTCTGTGACAGGACCTACAGGCATGTTACTGATGGAAAGCCCTGGGGTCAATAGATCAGAACCCAGGGTTGCCACAGTCAGGATCAGCGACCCCAAGAAAAACAATTTAGGGCGGGGCACCGATTCTGGAAGGAAAACCCCTGCAGGCATTTAAATGCTGCAGGTCATGTTGACCATGGTATATTAAATGCTTTCACTCCTACCACAGGTGTTTTTGATGCAGCATCAGCTTCAAAACTTATTATACTGCATGGGAGTGCTAAGTTAAAGCCCACATAAAATGAAATAATAAATATGAAAAAACTAACCAAGGCAAGCCAATCAAGGTGAATGAAGCTGGAGGCTGCAAATGCAGGTAAGTAACAAACATGTGTTTTGTTCTTTTAACTTGAATAGTAATGACTAACAAAGTCACACACTCGTTGCTACTAGAAAAGCAATGCAAACGCATCTGTGAAACACAGTCTGACGCTGGGGGTTTACGGGCCAAAGGAGTTAAGGCGTTAGCTTGACATCACCAATTGGGGGCATAAGCATTGAGAGTGCCTAGGGCAGCATCAAGGCTAAATACGGCCGACAAATACAATATATTAGTTGTGGAATCATTTAGTTTAGTTGTTGTAGGACTTCTGTAAGGGCAGTGTCACACTGCTGTGTCATCGTGTGCCACAGACTGATAATACTGTTGTGGATGGGACTCCCTACATCATAGTGATATGTGGCCCTGTCAAAACAGCTTTGCTATAATCATGTTTATGGCACTGCTGCTTTTTTCTTACCATACTTTTGTTTCCTCTACCTGTATGCGCTTAGGGATTACAACCTCCCTGGGGAAATTATTTTCTCATTATTTTGCTGTGAAGCATAGCTTTATGTGCAAATATATATTATTTGATTTCTTTTATTGCTTTTCACTGGTCTTTAATCATTCCCTACACAGTAATTGGATTTGGTAATGTTGTTAGGATTATCTTTATTACTCATCATACTTTTGTTTGATTATAAGATTTCATTGTGAATAGCAGTTTGTTGTTGTCTTTATTCTCTTGGGGATCTTTTCTTTTATCTCTCAGTATTTCTAATATAGATTTGGTTTTAGTATTGATGTCATTGTTATTTCCCTAAGTGTTACATGTTAATCAAGTCCGTTAAACCTTTACGGCATTTTACTTTAACTTGCTTTATGCACTTGAGGTATAAACATTTTTCTTTTCTTTAATATTTCAGTTTATGTAATGGTTTGTAAGAAGAATTCATGAAAAGAGTCAAATAGAGTCAAATTGTTCAACTCCAATAGCTAGTTTTCTGACTGCACAGAAACATACTAAATCATATTTTCTTGTGTGGAAAAGTGGGAGTTGAAGGTAAGTCCAACCAATATAAAGTCAAAGAAGAAATAAAGAGCCAAGCTTCTACCTCAATGGTTCAAGATGATCCAGATTCCTCATCAAGGTAAGTAGAAGAAAAGTACTTTTTATTGCTGTAAATAATGAATAAAAGAGGTGTCCTTTGTCCAAACTTCATCTTTGCTCCATAATTTTTGTTGGTCACTGTTCACACTGTCTCAGGAAATCATAAGCGTTTTCCCAGTTAGTTGATTCAGTTTTTTCTCGGAGACTATATAAAAAATCTACACTGTAATGGAGATCAAAAATGGTTAAGAAAAAAAATTAAAACTTCATTCATTATACTCACAAATGTAGTTAAAATAGTGCTTGGTATAAAATCAGTCCAAACATTAGCCAGAGAACATCATTGTCCAACCCTGGGTTTCTCTGCCACAAAAGAGAAAGGAATATATATCTGTCAATCCTTTACATGTCCGGAGCATGTCTCTGGTTTGTTACAAAACTCCTTCAATGTTCTCCAAATGTTATAGAAATAACATATGAAAACAATTTTTCTTTCAATTGCAAACTATTTTGTTGTGACATTTCTCATAGTTATACTTTAAAACATATACTCAATATACTGCGAATCTGCAGCATGGAGAGGCTCTGAAACCACCCCAGTAGCCCAGTAGAATAATTTTAAAAGTTGATCTTACAAGGAGGGAGGCCATGGATAACAAATATAAAAATATTACCATAGTGTCTGGATCTATGAGTAAGTGCCCCTGTTTTATCCATGCTTGATTTTGATTGTAGATTCCCTTTAAATGGGTATTCCTACAAAGAAAAGATTCTTAAGTATACTCAGGATAACAATTAACACATTCTCTAATTCACTGTTATTAAAATAAATACAGCATTTCACAGATATAATTCCAACCTGTCTCTATCAGTTCTGGTGTATACAATTTCAGTTGCCCCTTGTTTCCGACCCTGGATCTTCTGACTTTAGGGTCGGCAAACATCTGCTTTCTCCCTCTAGCCCCCACCCTTGCATTCCAGGACGAGCTCACACTGATACACACTGAATTCCTGCCGGCAAATGTCAGGTTTCTGGGGTAGTGAACCGTCTGGACCACCGATGACACAAGCCGACACCTGGGACCAGAATCTAAGTGGCACCCAGTTTCCACCAGAGCCCGCTGCAAAGCGGGTCGGTTTTGCTGCAAAGCGGTGCTTCCGCGGTGGCAGCCGAGGTCGATGTACAAACTCAGCAAGCAATCTCGTGGTCCGGGCTGGCAGCGGTGGAGCGGAATCGGGAACAGCTCCTGGGTCACAACTGGAGGTCAATACACGGGAACAGGTTACAGGAAGCTTTTTCTGAGGGATATGAGCGCAAAGATCCGGCGGGGGATGCTGGAAGAAGACGGCCTTGAAGGAATCCCGGGAAGTGGCCAGCTCCAATCAGAGGTGCACTGGTCCTTTAAAGTGCTGGCACGCGCGCCCCCTAGGAAGCTGGGGCGGGAGCAGGAACGTTGAGAGGTAAGCAGGGTCGGGAAGGGCCACCGCCACGGAGAGGGTCATGGGTGCGCCTGTGACCCGAGATGTGGGTTGCAGGAGCACCCGTGACAGCAAACGACACATCACATTGTGAGGAAAGCTCTGTAGGTAAGTTTTTTTTATATCCGGGGGATGGGAAGGGAGGCACATAAGATTTGATAGTGTGTTTTGGCAGAACAGAGATAAGAGTGTTATTGCGGCACATTTACTAAGGGTCCAAATCGCGTTTTTTCCACCGGGTTTCCTGAATTTTTCTAATTTGCGCCGAATTGCCCCGGGATTTTGGCGCATCGGCGCCAGCTTTTCACGCAGCAGAAATCGGGGAATTTAAAAAAAAATAGTATCGCAAGAATATCACTCACATACACCGGAATGAAGAAGGTGAACTCCGGCGAACCTCAGCGCAGCAGCGACACCTGATGGACATCGGGCACACTACCTTAGTGAATCGCCGGAAGACCCGAATCCTCGAAGGAGAACGTGCCACTAGATCGCGACAGGACCGGGTAAGTAAATGTGCCCCATTGTGTGTAATATGCATCTCATGGATCTCATCATCTCACCGCCCACACCCTGAAATCTTACAGTGACTGGCCTAGGGAGTGATAGGAGCTAAAATAGCAATAAAACTGAGTAAAATGTTAAAGTTAAAAATGATCTTTATTGTATTAAAATCACTAGGGGATTGAAATTTGTGAATTTTCTCTCATGAGCAAACCCCTTTAATGTATCCATAGAGGACAATTTTTGAAAATAGCCTTTTCCCTGATGTCTGTCTATTTTCATTACCATATATATATATTTTCTTTATTATTTATCTCATATTGATGAATTTATGTATTTATTATTCTCTCCATACTGTCCCTATATATTTCTCATTTATTTATTATCATTTCAACATTCTTTTCATTAAATCCTTTCTGTAATGCACATGAGCTGCACATACCCCATAATTTATATCGACTGCCTGTCCCATTAATGCCAGCTTCGGGTCCATCCTTATCAACCCCAGGCACCAGGTAATGCACTATAACATTATTATTCTAATAATCAGGTACTGATTGATTGCTTTATATATCTATTTAATTGTATTCTATTCTGCTAATTTATTTATACCGGTAATAACTTATTTAATTAATTAATTTATATTGTGTTCCCATTGTCTTTAAATATAAACATTAAATTGATATATAAATACATTTCTTTTTCTTAGGTGATGAACTTATCACTTTTATCACTTGTTCATTTCAATTCCATGGCTATTTTCTGACATGTGTACTGTACTGTGCCACAATTCACTAAGATCATGCGCCCGATAGTGTGCATGTGTCGCTTCCCTGCTCAGGTCTGACAGAGTTCACCATCTTTTTAGAGCTGCATCTAAGTGCTTGGACTTGTGGCACAATTCGAAAGTTAAATTCTGCACTCAGTCTGAATCAGACAGACATTCCAACGGAAGGCACTAAATTGTGTTTCATGGAAGCCAGTGCAGTTGTTCCACAAAGGTTTAGCCCCGAAAACGGTGCACAGTCCGACAAAAGTGCATGCACGACCCTTAGAAAATGAGCCCCAATGTATTTCTATTGAACCATCTTGTGCATTTTAAACCCTTTATATGAGTTCTTTCATTGTTGTTTCTTAAATGTTTATGTGTACGTAGTACTTTATTTCTAGTCTCTTGCACTTCCACAAAAGGGTTTATAACCCTGAAACGCATTGGGATTTAGAGACACAATTAAAATCAGTTTTAGGCCATATCTTCACTTCCATCTGTGACCCCTAGTTTGTGTCAGACAAAAAAACAAACCCTTCCTTCCCAGTAAAGATCTGGACCAGTATGGCTGCTGTGACCTGACAATCTTGTTTGGAAGGCAGCACCTAACTAGAGCTGTGCCTAATTGTAGCACAGCCTTGTCTGTTGAGCCTCATTCCACTGTTTCTTGAGCATTAATTATTGATGCATCTATGAGCGCTTCATCTTCTTGTTTTTTGTGTAATATTATTTGCTCCTTTGCTACCCCCTTTCATACCTCATGGCAGTATTGACCTTCCAGTCCATATTTTCTGCCTGGCTGAGAAGATGGTTCTTATTCACTGCAACCTGCTGTGACATGTAAGAAAGCATGAGGAGGCAGGCGCTTGCTCGTTGTTTATCCAGGCACGGTGTGGTACGTTACCATGGCTGGGCTTAACAGCCACCAGGCGAACTAGCGCACCACCAGTGCAGTCATACGTACATCTCCTAGATTAATAATTATAGGGGCCTTAACTTCTGCCGTTTACCGGTAATCAAGGTCCGATCAGTCAAATCCGGAACAGAAGTAGTGCATCGTTGTTACAAGAAATCTTGTTTTGCAGATTTTGGGTGGGCAGAGACTGGAGGGTTATGTTTTATGCGTTTAAGTTCAAACCACAATAGAGAAAGAGAAAAGAAACAGGAAAATAGATTGGAAAAAAGTAGAGCTGTTCAACGGCTTCCCTCTAGTGTGACTGTATACTGCTGTATGGACACAATGTCCTTCTATCTGTCATTAAGCTCTAATTTCATTATAACATTAATTCAGATTAATAATACAAGGCTTTACATGAGCAGTTTTAGTGTCAGTATCCCTCTCCCTAAGGTGGATAGAAATAAGAGATTATGCCACCCGCTCTTCTTATTAAATCAACATTTATCCCGATTAACCATCAGTAAGAGATTTATCTCTTAACAGGATCTCTCTAACAGATTTATGACAAAGTTAATCAGTCATCCAGTCTCACTTAACTAATAGTTTGTGACCATAATAACTAGATCGGCCTGCCATGCATGACACTATAACTCAAACAGAATGTCTGGCATAGACATTATATGTACTTATCTGTTAACATGACTATAACAGGCATATGAGCAGAGTTTTTACATGTTACATACTGCTAATGTTTATTACATTGCTTCTAGTTGATATCTCACTATATAGCATTGTATGTATCTTTGTCTTTAGTTCATGAACACTTAACTTGATATTTATTATCAATTTCTAATAGTTATTACATTACTTGTACTAATATTGAAAATATGTGTCCAAAAATCTATTATATGTTCACAGAAAATGTAATTACCTCAGAAATGGGCAGCATTGTGCTGCATGTCTGAAAGGATCAGCAGACTATTATTACTATTGCTATTCAATATACAGTTTATATTGATATGTATTTATACGTAGCAGCTGGAGTGCAGCCCTTCTAGAGTCCAGTGGATGAATCTTGGCTTGACAGATAGCATGAGAAAACTGCTTAATGGAATGCACAATAAACTTCATACAAAAAAGCAATATTTATTAATATAGAAAAGATAAAATCATAAAACATGAAAAAGAAAGAACATGCATCCCCTGTGTGGTTTAAAAAAATGTAGCTTCTGATCTTTACTCATAGATCCTGGCACTGTGTCTTTTGTAATCTTATATTTTTTATATTTGTTATCCATGGCCTACTTTCTTCTAAAATGAACTTTAAAAATTATGCTAATGAATCTGAAAGTCTACGGGGGCCATTCCCAGAGCCCTCCTTCCTTAAGATTCACAGGTTGTTACAGTGTACAAGGAGCACTTCTCCCTACTGTGTGCCTAAACTGGCTATGCTGCAGTGAGATTACATCAGGCGGAGGGAAGAGGAAAGTACCAAGCATGAGCACCATGTTAAAGATACACCAGAAAAAAAGTAGTGCACTCTGTCAGGCCATTTCAGGGAGCACCAGATTCATGAAAAACGGGCGCCAGAAATCATGAATCTGGCACTCCCTGCATTATACACAGGCAAGCCACACTTAGTGCAGTTTAAACCATGCTTAGTAAATGTGCCCCAATGAGTTAGCATTCTGACTAACCACACCCACCTTATACCAAGCTCTTCTAAATTGGATCCTATTTGTGCTAATCCAATAAATTGCTGTTTTGTGTTCATCTCCATTAACATTCACCTTCATAAGACAGCTCTGCACACCCTGTATCGAAGCAATCCCTGTTCTTGTTTTTATATTTGTTCAAGCTATTCTCCTTATTTGTATTGCATTATTGTATTTTTGCATTTTATTTTATGGCTCTACACTTTCCACATATATCTCTTTTCTCTCCTGGGCAAATTTCTCAAATCTGCTCCACACTTCAGGCTCTTGGAGAAATGGATCACCTTGCTCTCTTTCTATGGTCTCTCCCACCACACTTATCAAATATACATTCCATAAAGAAGACAATCAGCTTTACTCTTCCACCCATAGATGACAGGACGACAATCAAATCAACTGAGAATGAAGAAATAAGGAGGACAGCACACTGCTTAAAGGTAAGTTCACGAAAACAGTTTATCATTTGTTCCATGAGATTATTTTCATACTAAACTTTGCTGCACCATGTGACAAATACACTGCCAACTATGTGCCACAAGCAGCACCAAAGGTGATTTAGGCTCCCTACTTGGTATGACAATTGTAAAGTGTCTCTGGTGTTCTGGTAACTTATTGACTACTTGTTGTGTTCTTGTCTAGTAGGAAAACACCCGGAAACTACTCAGGGAGTGTTATCTTCGAAATCCATATCCCAGCCCAGCACAGAAGAGGCATCTTTCCTACATGACCGGATTGCGCCCTACACAAGTTACCAACTGGTATAAAAATAGAAGGCAGAGGGACAGGGCAGTCAGCTCAAGGACTAAGTAAGTAAAATGCATATATGATTTTTTTTCAGTGTAACAAATTGAATTGATAAATGGAAAAATTTAAAAATGATTTATTATATTATAAATTATGAGACAATATATATATATATATATATATATATATATTTATACATGTCTCTCAGTTAATAACGTGTGTAATAATTTATAAATTTGATGTCTACCTTATAATATAATATAATATTTTTTAAGGTCTACAATATTGTGTTGATTTTATTTATATCTGGTCTGGAACCTGGTTCTGGTGCAACATTTTTGTATGGAGCCTGGTCCTGGTGCTGTATTACTGTACAGAACCTAGTTCTGGTGCTGTATTTCTGTACAAAGCCTGTTGCTGTCTGCTGCTGACAAAATATTTCACCTGAAAGCACTGTATATAAGAAATTTAATTTGAAAGGAGCATCGATTATGTTATAATGTCTTAATGTTATGGAGCAATGTGTATACAGGCAGTCCCCGGGTTACATACAAGATAGGGTCTGGAGGTTTGTTCTTAAGTTGAATTTGTATGTAAGTCGAAACTGTATATTTTATAATGGAAGTTCTAGACAATTTTTTTTTTTTTTTTGCCCCAGTGACAATTGGAGTTTCAAAATTTTTGGTGTAATTGGACCAAGAATTATCAATAAAGCTTCATTACAGACACCTTACAGCTGACCATTGCAGTCTGGGACTATAGTAAAGCATCCAGAGAGCTTCACCAGAGGTCACAGTGGGCAGGGGGGTCCGTCTGTAACTATGGGTTGTCTGTAAGTCGGGTGTCCTTAAGTAGGGGACCGCCTGTATAAGTGTCCCTCTGTAGTTTCCCTGTATAATGCCAGTGGTCTCCCGTTGTGACCCTTATTAATAATAATTTTCCCAATAGAGCCCATTACAGGAATAGTGCAGCCCTAGGTTAAAATAAAAACTGAGCTATAAACAAAAACAATACCCCTTTCACTTCCAGTTAATATCTTGGATACATTGCAAGCCTTAGGCCCCTTTCACTTGACCTCATTGGGACCGCTGATATTGCCAAACAATTTGCTCACTGTATGGCACCCAGTCACGGTGCGGTCACCATAACTGAGCAGGGTTTGCACTACTTCCTGTCGAGAGGGGACGGGTGAGAAGTGCTTCTCCCTCCACTTCTCCAGCTGAAAGGGTCCAGGCCCGGGTGTAGCATACATTTGTGTGAAAGGGGCCATACGGGGGCCTGATGTGGGTAGCACAATAATAATAATTCTTTATTCATATAGTGCCATCATATTCTGGAGCACTTTACAAATCATGGGGGACATATACAATCAAAATAAGACATTACAGAGCAATAACATAGTCATATAAAACAATAGGAATGATGTCTCTGCTCGTAAGAACTTACAATCTAGTAAGCAATTATATCATTGCAGTGCTTTTACCACTGATCCTCTTCTTAATTGGCCGTAGTGTAGAGAGTGGTAAGAAATAAACTCTATGAGATGTAAAAACCCTTTTAAATGTCAACTTCAAATGGTGGCACTAGTAACCAGCCCCCTAGATACACAAACCGCCACAATAAACCTCAGAAATAAGAGGAGCTGGAAGGAGAGTATGTAAGTTTATTTTTTTATATGTCAAGGGGCTGCAGGGCCTTTCATCTGAGGGGGGGCTTGGAAGGGGGCTGGCTGCAGAGAAGGAGGAGTTTAACGAAAGTGCATTGTCTCGATTCACTAAGATAGTGCACCCGATATTCTGCATGTGTCGCTTCCCCTCTCAGGTCCGCAGGAGTTCACCATCTTTTTAGTGGTGCATGTAAGTGCTAGGGCTTGCAACGCATTTAGAATGTTAAGTCCCGCGCTCAGTCGAATCAGTGGGATCGTCCCATTGCCTGCCCCCCGATTTCTGACGCATGAAAGCGAGCGCAGCTGCCCCAAAATCCGATTGCGTGCGACACAATCCCCTGTTAAATACCTGTCACAGCCGTGCAAAACCCGAAAGCATTGGTAAAATCCGACTAAACCCTTTGTAAATATGCCCCAGTAAGCTGTGAGGAGTTCATATATTCACCAAATTATGCATAAACATTAAATCTGTGGGGTGTGCCAATTTTTTCTGAAAATTGCACTGAGAATCACACATTTTACATCTTTTTACTCATCTGTAACCCAAATTAAAAACTAGATATTCCTTAACCAAACAAATGAGATAACAAAGGACACTTTTAGATGGCTTTAACCTTTTAACGACCTAGCCCTTTTTTTTCCAATTTTCACGCCCCACCTTCAAAAATCTATAACTTTTTTATTTTTACTCCGTGACACGTTTTCAAACAACGGATGCGTTTTCAAAAATGCATGCGTTTTTTAATGGACTGCTTAAAATCGGCCTAAAAACGGGTTCAAAACGCCACATGTGCCACCACCCTTAGATATGCAAATGTGTTATATCATAAAGCTCATGGTACAAATTCATAATGCAGCATTAGAGATGCCACCTTTTTGGCGCAAATGCGTTATTTTCACCAATTTCAATGTATATGTAATTTTTTATGCTTCCAAGTACAAGGAATGGAAAACTAAATAAAATCAGTATAAATTACAATTAGTTACACAGAAAACAAGCACGTTATAGAATTTTTATAGATTTTTGAAATTGGTGAGTGAAAAATGGAAACATAAAAACGAAAAAGGGCCAAGTTGTTAAGGTTTTAAAAGCAGCAATATATTGTGAGCCAAAAGTTTATCTCTTATTTGCAGCCTAAAGGCATGGATAGGAATGTTATTGTCCAGTACAAACTACTTTGCTGCCTCTATTCGAAGCTCCAGTCAAGCTCCTTCCTACCAGATGCTCATACTCAGGCTGCTAGCCCTCTACTTCTCCCCTCAGCTTGTCGAAATATCCTTTATGAATTTCCTGCGCATGTGCGGTGTGCCTATCAGTTTGGCACCGACCTTTCATGTCCCTGGCTGGCTTCACAGTTGCATCCCTCATGTGCCAGTACTCGGGCTTATACAGCGTACAGTACCAGAGATATGCAAGGCTAGGGCCAGACTGACACTGCACAGTGCATGTGCAGGATATTTACAATGGTTGAGGTGACAAGAGGAATGGAAGGGTGGCACCCTGAAGCTGAGCAGCCAGAAGGAGGAGGAGGAAGAGCTTGACTGAATATCTGAACTCCCCCCTCCCGCCTCCTTGACTTGATATCTGCTACACCAGGGGTTAAATAAAAATTGTTTTTTCATGAAAGGTCCTATTGTCCTAATCACATTGTCAGCAACGGGACGCATGTACAATAATGCATAAGGTAGTGTATCTGGTTTATCTGTCTTTTCACAGTTGACAATAAACATTGTATAGTAAAATAGCATTTTTGTTTCATTGTAGGTTCCAATAAACGCAGTGGTCATGCCCAGAGAAATAACGGCAATCAAAATTTTCATCATATTGCAGGACGAACTTCCACATATTTGACAATAGTGTTAAACACATATCATAAAATATATTGTGTATTCTGTCCTCCTAATACTCTGTATGCTGAATTCTGAATACTGTGATGAAAAAACACAGAAGCTGGCTAGCTGGCTTTCTGGGAGTAAACTGTCATGTCCTTTATAGGATATGCATGCATACGTTGTTTTATAATTTGTCAATGAATTTGGTGTTGTATGCAATACATGTTAAGGGTATGTTCTTGTCATGTGACGTCATACTCTGTTTTCTTATATATATATACAGTATATGCAATTTTTGCTGTCGTCTGTTCTACAGGACAGTCATCAATCTTACTAAACTCCCATGAGTAAATGCAAAATCTTCCAAGGGCAAATGTAGATTGACAGAAGCTTCAGCAAGGTTGTTATGTGGCCACGAAGACTCCGGCTGTATGCCCAGTCGTGTGTAGAATCAGAGTAATTCATATCATAAGACTTCATCTAAAGCCATCATATGAACAACCCTGTAAGTTTTCTGTGCACAGCCTGGACTCAATGGGGATTGCAGACACCTCCTTTTGGTCAGCCTTCTATCTGATATTTACAAGACTCTTTACATAATGGGTCCGATGTCCGAGCACATTACACATCTGTATTTATTTGGTTTTTGTGTTTTAATTGTGTGTTTATGTCACTGTTTGTCCCAAGGACTTCTTAAAGGAGTGGCTGGCCCCCATGAGTAAGACCCCTATAAGCTCTGGAGGAAGCTGTTTGTGGCCCTTAAGTTCCATGCTTCTCTTCAACTCATCATTCCTCACCTGTAACCAAACATAAAATCTTAGAGAGGAGGTGCTCCTGGATAATTGCTAGAGCCAATGCAAAGGTGGATGCTTCTGCAAGAGGCAAGGCATTGAATCCCTGCCTGCTTTTGGCCTTATGAATCTGAGGGTCAGGAAAAGTTTTCATACGGACCCAAATCTCTTTACATAGGGCATTGCGATAGACTGCTTCCTATAGCGTTTTTGTGAGTGTCCTAATTTGTGATTATTTATAAGCCCTTGATAACGATCATTCCCAGGCATGTGAAATAATACGTTTTAAGACAAACAAGAAAAATTGGCAAATTTCTGCCTATCTCTTGAGACAATTTGTGCCCTATTAACAGCCTATCTCTTGCTCAACACAATCACTTTTTTTTAATTGTGTTTCTTTCCCAGTGAAAGGTAATAAAGGAGTAATAAAATAAAGTATTCATTTTTTGTACATCACACATCTCTTCTTTTGTGCATCAAGTTAACATGCATAATTATACAAAATCAGTACAAAAATCTACAAAAAAATATAGACATATTTAAATACAATTCCAAAATACTAATAAAGCATCTTATACACCAAAGACATCCAAATCTTTAGCCTTGAGAAGAGCCCGAAACCATCGACCAACTTGATAACCCCATGGATTGAGTTGTCTGAGCTCTGGACCGTCAGAAAGATATCATCAGCTTACAGGGATATCCCCCCCCACATCCCCAGCCCCTGATCCAATCAGTTTAGCGAATCTTAATAGCCAAGGGCTCAACAAATAGGGCCAAGAGGAGGGGGAGAGAGTGCATCCCGCCGGGTCCCCCTGTGCAGTTGGAAGGGCTCAGAGAGCAATCCATTTACACACATTCTCGCTATAGGGGAGTGGTACAATATCTTAACCCATTTAATAAAAACTTCTCCAGGCTCAAATCTCCCCAAAACCCTCCATAGGTAATGCCACTCCACCCTGTCGAACGCTTTTATTGCGTCTAAAGACAGGATGGAGAAGTCGCCTTTAATCCCCAACTGTATGTCTGAGAACAATCTGTGAAGGTTAAGCCCCGTACCCCTTGACGGAACAAGTCCAGTTTCGTTTTTATCCTTTTTAAGAATTAAAACTATGGCAGCCTCCATTATTGACCCCCGTACCGCCCCTGCTGAGAAAGCAGCCGCATACCCTACCTCTAATATGGGAGACAAAACCTTTTGGTACTTGTTATAAAAAGCGAAGGGCAACCATCTAATCCAGGTGCTGAATCCAGCAGTGAACCGCTAATAACCTCCGAGATCTCGGCGGACCCTATAGGGCTATTCAAAGGACCTAATTGACTGTCCTTGAACTCTGCTTCTGATTCATATAGAGACTCATAAAAAAGCCTGAAACACTCCAGAATTATGCTCTGTTCTTGTACAAGATTTCCTGTAGAGTTTAAAATTGTATGGACCTCTTGATTACTATCTTTTTTCCTAAGGAGGCTTGCCAAAAGTTTGCCCGGTTTGCCCCTTTCTGAATAAACACTATGTCCTGCGAAAAAAAATTCTATGTTGAGCCTTCTCTGTCATGAAAGAACCATAGGCAGATTGGGCCTCTAAAAACCTATCCCTATCAGCTTCCATAGACGTAGCCACCCAGATCTCCTGACAAAGATCGAGGTCCATTTCTATTTTGTGTCTCCTATGTCTGAATTCCCTTTTCTTCCATTATATTCAGAAAGAAATACCCGTAGATAGTGGGATAAGTTTTAACGAGGTCCCAACCATCCTGGATCCTTTTAACCCACTTCCACGACGCGCGCCGTACTAGTACAGCGCGCAGCGGGCCCGTGCCATGGAGAGGGCTCGCGAGGCCCGAGAGCCCTCTCTCCATCGCGTGTAGTCTTTGCTGCATATTGCAGCAAGGACTTACCCGGGAGTAACACCCGCGATCGGTGCTTAGCACCGATGGCGGTTGGCTTTCACGGCGATCGCCCCGGCAATCGCCGGGAGGATCGCCGCTCCCCGATGACGTGGCTAACGGGGAGCGTGGGTGATCGTTGCCCAGACAGCTTCGGGTCTCACGAAGGCCGAAGCTACAGTCTCGTTTTAAACCATTCAAACACTGTGCTATCAGACAAATTGAATGAATGAGGAGTAAAATCCCATATACTGCCATATTGAAGTATGGCAGATATTGGTAGGATTCGATTCAGACAACCTAGGTAAAGTACCCTAGGGAGTCTGAAAAAAATAGTAAAAAGTAAAAGTAAAAAAAGTTTGAAAAAAAAAAAAATTGTAATAAAAAAACCTATCCTAAAAATTCAAATCCACCCCCTTTCCCTAGAACTGATATTCATAACACGAACAATCATAAACACATTGGTATCGCCGAGTCCCCGGAAAATGTCAGATCTATCAAATATATCGGTTTTTCACTGCGTTTTTAACCCGCGTAACGAAGGAAAAAATAGCGTCATTTTGGAAAATATTGAAAAAAATTTTAAAATAAAAAGTGAATCAAAAGGTTCGCCACAGTCTCCTAAAAATAGATGCAATGAAAAACGCCATCAAAAGCGCAAAAAAATATACACTAGTCACCAAACACAGCTCGTACACCAAGTATGAAAACGTTATGCGCGCAGAAGATGGCAAAATCAAAAAAAAACAATTTTGCTACAGGAGGGTTTAATTTTTTAAATGATGATGAAAACATTATAAAAACCTATACAAATTTGGATATCCACGTGATCGTACCAACCAAAGAATTAAATTAGACATGTCATTTGTGGTGCACAGTGGAAAGCTGTCAAATCCAAGCCCACAGAAGGAAAGTGTCTGCGAATTGTTTTGTATTCCACCAGTTGTCCTGCATTGCGAATTTTTTTCCCACTTCCGTTACGCGCCATGAATATTGAATACCGTCACTTACGAAGTGCATTTGCTTACGCAGAAAATAAGCCATAACAGAGCTCTTTATGTGGAAAAATAAAAAAGTTATAGATTTTTGAAGGTGGGGAGTGAAAAATGGAAGTGAAAAAACTAAAAAAGGCCAAGTCGTTAAGGGGTTAACCTCTTCCCGACGTGCGCCATACTAGTACGGCGCGCGCCGGGTCCCGGTGCATGGAGAGGGCTCGCGGGCCGAGCCCTCTCCATAGCCGGTAAGTCTTTGCTGCATAATGCAGCAATGGCTTACCGGTAACACCCGCGATCAGTGCTAGCACCCTCGATCGGGTATTCTCACCTCGATCGCCGCCAGCAATGCTGCCAGCGGCTTCAAAAAGATATGTAGATATGTCATTTGGGGCGCACAGTGAAAGCTGTAAAATCCAAGCCCACAAGAAAACATTGCAAATGTGTTTTTTTACCATTTTCACTGCATTTGGAATTTTTTTCCCGCTTCCCAGTACACGGCATGGAATATTAAATACCGTCACTATGAAGTGTAATTTGTTACGCAGAAAATAAGCCATCACAGAGCTCTTTATGTGGAAAAATAAAAAAGTTATAGATTTTTGAAGGTGGTGAGTGAAAAATGGAAGTGAAAAAACTAAAAAAGGCCAAGTCGTTAAGGGGTTAAAGGGGTATTCCCATCTGGGCATTCACATTCAATTATATTCATTTGCCATATGTAAACATTTCTTCAATTGGATGTTATTAAAAAAATAATTCCTGTGTGAAGATAATTTCTCATAAATGTAGCCTTAGAAACTAGATAGCTTCCGCGGATACAACCACCTCACATTTTGGCAGCGGTGGCCAGACATGTGCTATTGAGTCCTGCCTGACCACCTGGATTCAGCGTTCATTACCACAGGACGGCTGTGGGTCATGCAGTAACTCCCGGACATTTCACATACAAAAACCTTTGTGTCTTTGTGCAATCCCTCCAGCAGAGGTGGTCATATCCGAGGAAGCCATCTCGTTTCTAAGGGACCATATAAGGGACATTTTTTTTAATAACATCTGTTTGAAGAAATGTTTATATATGGCAGATTAATGAAACTGAATGTGAATGCCAGACGAGAATACTCCTTTAACTGCCAACTCTCACAGAAGGTTCTCAAACCGGGTGAGCCCCTATTGTTTTGTCTCCCCAAGCTACTCAGGCTGCTCCTATCCAAAGCTCCATCCAGAACTGCATTAAAATCGCCCAAAACCAAAATCGGACTATCCTGTCTGTCTGCCACAAACTGAATCAAGGCATTTAATACCTTGAAGGAAAAGGAGGGGGAAATAAACACCAGAATACAGGGAATTTTGTATAGTAAACAAGACAAAAAGATAAATATCCCTTTTAAATCTATCTTGACAGAGGAAATTTAAATATCTACCCTATTATGGATAGGGTAGATACATCTATCACTTCCAGGGATCATTTAGACCCCTGACATTCCACACAAAAATTTGAGTACACATTTTCTAACGAAAAAGTGGGGGAGAGAAGAAAAAAAAAAGGGAGGATTCCTCTCTTGTCTTGCTCCGGCTCCTGCAGGAGCCTGTTTAAGCCCAGCAACCAAGCCCAGCGACCCAGACAACCCCCCAGCGCAACTACCGTGTAGGCTGGAGCACTGGGATCGCAATAGTGGACGCGGTCAGACAAGCGGCTGAAGGAGAGCGGCATCCATCTTGGGAGGACCCGCACGGCTTTGCCGTGGATCGTGAGCAGAGCTGGGGAGGGGGCGTGGATCCGGATGTGTGTGATTGCTTACATCATGCCGATCTGGAAGCCAAAAACTCGACAGTCTTAAAGGAAACCTACCATGAGGAAACTACTCTCAGAAGTTGATCTGATTGCAGATTCCACCTCCCTGCATCTCCCCTAACCTGTAATTTTATAATCCTGGACCCAATCCTAAAACTTTATTTTAGTACCACATCTAAATTACTGCAGAGGCTACTGGGGTGTGTACTAGCCTAGCACTGGGAGCTAAGGCTACACCATGCCCCAGTAGCCTCTGCAGTTAATTTACATATTACTAAAATAAACTTCTTAACAAGTTAGATTCCTGGATTATTAAATTACAGATGAGGGCAGAGGCAGGCAGGAGGAATTTACAATAAGATCTACTTCTGATAGTAGATTCCTCATGGTAGGTTTCTTTGAAAATGCAACAGATTCTTCATCACAATGATGAATCTGTCGCAGCACTAGACTAATGTTGTCAGGCTCTGACACCCTTAATGAATGAGGGAATTCACTGTGAATTCAATGGAATACACTATGTATTCTTGTTACTTTACAGAGAAGTTGTCATATATCCAACATACACTCACCGGCCAGTGCTATTAACGGGTTGGACCCCCTTTTGCCTTCAGAACTGCCTCAATTCTTCGTGGCATAGATTCAACAAGGTGCTGGAAGCATTCCTCAGAGATTTTGGTCCATATTGACATGATGGCATCACACAGTTGCCGCAGATTTGTCGGCTGCACATCCATGATGCGAATCTCCCGTTCCACCACATCCCAAAGATGCTCTATTGGATTGAGATCTGGTGACTGTGGAGGCCATTTGAGTACAGTGACCTCATTGTCATGTTCAAGAAACCAGTCTGAGATGATTCCAGCTTTATGACATGGCGCATTATCTGCTGAAAGTAGCCATCAGATGTTGGGTACTTGTGGTCAATAAAGGGATGACATGGTCAGCAACAATCACTCAGGTAGGTTGTGCAGCGTTGCAACATGCTTCATGGTACCAAGGCGGCCCAAAGAGTGACCAAGAAAAATACTTAGCCCACACCATGACACCACCACCACCAGTCCTGAACAGTGATATACAAGGCACGATGGATCCATGTCTTTCATGTTTGTTAGACGCCAAAGTTCTGACCCTACCATCCGAATGTCGCAGCAGAAATCGAGTACTCATCAGACCAGGCAAAGTTTGTCCAATTTCTCACTGTCCAATTTCGATGAGCTTGTGCCAAATTGTAGCCTCAGTTCTACTGTTCGTTAGGGACAAGTGGCACCCGGGTGGTCTTCTGCCTGCTGTGTAGCCCCTCTGCCTCAAGTCGACGTTCCTGTGCTTTCAGAGAATCTCTTCTGCCTATCTTGGTTTGTAACGGGATGTCGATTGAGTCATGTCTCCTTTCGTATCAGCCTCGAACCTAGTCTTCCCTTCTCCTCTGGCATTCACAAAGTCAATTCTCTGCCCAACAGAACTGCCGCTTACTTTTGTTTTTTCTTTTCATCCATTCCCTGTAAACTCTAGGTCATGGTTGTGCGTGAAAATCCCAGTAGATCAGCAGTTTCTAAATACTCAGGACAGCCCTACTAGTCACCAACACATGCCGACTGTTCAAATGCACTCAAGCACTGAGTTGCCGCCATGTGATTGGCTGATTAGAAAGTAAGTGTTAACCAGCAGTTGGACAGGTGTACCTAATAAAGTGGCCGGTGAGTGTATATAAACAGCATTATCATGCATATGGATCTGTAACAGTAGCAGCCACCTGCTGCTATAATAACTACAACCACAAGATGGCAGAAATATTCACAGAAATTAGAGGTACAGTAAATGTACATAGAAATGTAGATGGAAATAACAGAAACAAGTTTTCATGATGTGATTTATTTTACTATCACAGACTTTGAAATAAAATTGTATATGCAGATCTCCAACAAAATGGAGAAGAACAATTGAAGACATTGGTGTTAGTGGGAACTTTGGAATAAAAAGGAAAATCTATCATGTTAAAAAGATTTACTGTGTAATGCCAGTACATTAGACAATGGGAAACAGCTTTATGGTTTACATCATACATAGACACACAAGCACTGGAATATAAGTTCCCCCCAACCCCCGCCACTACAGGGGGACATGGCCTCCATCATGCACAGACACACAAGCACTGGAATATAAGTTCCCCCCAGTCCCCGCCACTACAGGGGGACATTGCTCCTCATACAGACACCCAGCACTGATATAAGTTCTCCTTCCCCAGCCCTGCCACAAGGGGACAGGGCCTCCATCATACACAGACAACATGCACTGGAATATAAGTTCCCCCCAGTCCCTCCTGCCCCTACAGTGGGGACTGGCCTCCATCATACCAGACACACAAGCACTGGAATATAGTTTCCCCCCAGTCCCTGCCACTACAGGGGAACATGGCCTCCATCATACACAGGCACACAAGCACTGAAATATATTTGTCCCCACCGCTACAGGGGGACATGGCCTCCACCATACACATACAAACAACAAGCACTGGAAGTATAAGTTCCCCCCAGTCCCTGCTCACACTACGGAGACATGGCCTCCTCATTCACAGACACAACAAGCACTGGAATATAATTTCCCCCCCAGTCCCGCCCACTACAGGGGAACTGCCTCTCATCATACACGACACACAGCACTGGAATATAAGTTCCCCCCCCCAGTCCCCTCGCCATACAGAAACTGCCTCCATCATACACAGACACACAGCACTGGAATATAATTCCCCCCCCATCCCCGCCACTACAGGGTGGACATGGCCTCCATCATACACAGACACAAGCACTGGAATATAAGTTCCCCCATCCCCCCGCCCTACAGGAGGACATGGCTCCATCACACAAACACAAGCACTGTAATATAAGTTCCCCCAGCCCCCGCACTACAGGGTCGTGCCCATCATCCACAGACACACAACATGGAATATAAGTTCCCCCCACTCCTGCCGCTACAGAGGACATGGCATCCATCATCACAGACACACACGCACTGAATATAGTTCCCCCAGTGTGTAAATTCCAACCTCATAAATTATGTGGCAGAATAGTTCTTCATCTGAAGTTCAGTTTATTGTTTTTATTTCTGTGTTAACACTTCAAGGCTTCTTCGAATTTGACAGAAATATGTGTCCCGCAAAATCTGCTCTGTACAGTATATTCTTGGGGCTGTGTTATGGGAGTAGTATCTTTTATATTTGGTTGAGTTTCAGCATATTACAACTGTTCTTAACAGCATTGTCAGCATGCAGGAGGCTAATTTTATTGCAAGTTCAGACAGTCAACTAGTCATAGCACAATGTGGCATCTTTCTATGTACCAGATGAATGATGCAGCACATACACAACCTTTCATCTGGATATGACAACCAGCTGCTCAATATTGCTTAACCCCTCCTTAGTGATCAATGTGAATGCTTTATTCTTCTTCTTGACCAAATATTGTTATAAAGCCATGCTGACATTGACAAAATGTATTTCTTTTCTGGTTTCTTCCTTTCAATTATTATTATTGCATGAATACAATTACTGTATATAGCATTACTGTATGCACTAGATAATATGTGTTTTTTTGATGAACCTCTTATCAACTATTCCCACTTTGTTTGTTTCTCTCTCGCCGTCGCTCTCTGTTTGTGTCGATTCTCGGGTCCTCGCGGTTACCACCTCCCACACTTCAAAAATACTGGTAGGTTGATTAGATTGGAGTACATAGGGACAGGGAACGATTTGGCACGCTCTGTGCAGCGCTGTGTCCTTTTAGGCGCTATATTAAACAAAAGATTATTATATTATTATATTTGTTAGGACTATGTGCAGTTTTTTATCCATTGGTCGTGTTATTTCTGTTTCTTATTGGCCACATATTAAAGGAAATCTAGCATCATATCACAACATTGGTAAATCAGGGAACCTTCCTTAAAGATCCAGGCACTGTGACTGTGGTAATCTTCTAACTTTGTTACCATGGCCCTTCCCTCTAAAATCAACTTTTGAATCATGCAATAAAGCAGAAAGGCTCTGGTGTTTGCAATCCAGAGCTTTGCTGTACTCCACACGGCGGACACTGACTCCCCCATTCCCTGCTTCCTGCTGTATCTCATAGCGGTGGAGGAAGTTTCACCAAACAGTGGGAAGTGAGGAAGTCTACAGCCTTTGAATCTGTAGCATGGAAGGGCTCTGGTAACGCCTGCCAGAGCCCTTTCTGGCTGTTACACATAATTTTGTAAGGCCCATAGATACTTAAAATGCCTACATAGATATGAGTGTTTATTTCACAAATTAAGTTATCACCTTTTAGGTATATGAAAAATGATCAGATATTTTCATTATTTTTTTTGTATCTATACATCTATACATATGCATAAGTATATATACAATATAAGCTTAAAAAACTGAAGAATTGCTAATTTTATGCACAGGGTTTGATGAGGTTTGTTTAAAAGTCTGGATTTTATCTGCTAAACCGTCATTGTAGCAATCTGGGGCAGGTAATTTGATGGGCTCGGTACCTTGTGTTTGGGCAACTGCCTAATAATAGACCCTTATGTAAACACAACAATTGGGATAAACACTTAATGGATCTCTCATGGCTAAGTATAGTAGATGCTGGATGTCCCACAGCTCCCACCTCTGAATTCTGCCACTTCATCTTAGTGTTGTTTTTGCCATATGCCTCTCTGTTCCTAGGTTTTATTCCCTTGCATCTCTCTGTCACACCCACTCTACTCTCTTTCAGTCTCTCTCTGGGTGTCTTCTGTAATTATGTTAATTTCAGGTCATTTTCTTTCGCCCCGCACACAAGCAAATTGAGAATAATTAGAGAGAGCGATTCGAAGAAAAGAGACGAAAAGAAGGAGGACAGGAAAGAGAAAAATGTGAAAAAGGGAAGGTCATGTGAATGGAATGAGACAAGGAATAATGTGAGAACTGTCCCTCTAGGATAAATCATTGTCACAGCTTATGTATCTGTCATCTGTCACCTCCCCCCAAGCAGAAACTCAAGAAAGAGACCCAGCTCTCTGTCACATATATTACTACACCAGCGGTTGTTCCCGAGACATGCCAGCCATCAGCACTCACACACATAGCTACCCATGACGTGCACGAGCACGTAAACGCTGATGCAGCAAGGTGAAGCTTCGGCTCGCAATACTTGTTAGGGGCATTGAAAGAATCTGGAACCATCAATTTTTTATTGCTTATACAAACATGATCCAACTGCATCTTCCAGTCCTTGTAGCTTCTTAGGCACAGAAAATTAACATAACACAATTCTCTTGATATCTCTTTATTCTGTGTACACAACATATTTGATGTTGGATATTTTTACTGTACCCTCCTATGTTCAACTAACTTTTCATTTTACATATGTTAATAGAATAAAGTGCTCAATATATATTTTCGCAAGGTTATGCATCTGCTTCTGCCTACCGTGTAACATTTTAGCTTTTTCAAAAAATTTACCCAAACCTTTGTCTCTATAGCCTAAAATTAGTATTCTGTTCATTTAAAACCAGCAAATAATAAGCATTAAAATTTATAAATTTCTTATGTTATTATTAATTTAGAGTTTAGTTTTTAGACCCCATTATGGCACATTCTCAGATTGGGTGACGTTACCAGTGGGGTGCCACGGGTTAGTATTGGAGCCACTTTAAAATATTTTTTAATGCCTTGGTGGGTGTACCCAGTCAAGTTTCATATTTGTAGATGAACTAAGCTGTGTAAAGTAACTATACTGAGGCTGAAGGGTAGCATTACAGAAGGATTTGTGGAGCTGAGGAATAGCAAAGACATGTGTTAAAGAGGTTTAAGGTAGATAATGTAAGGTATGGCATTAGGCACATGTATGGTGAAGCAATAACATTATGTTCGTAACAGTCATACATATATATACTCTCGAGTATAAGCCTAGTTTTTTTTCAGCAAAAAATGTGCTAAAATCCCAAACTCGTCTTATACCCGAGTAAAAAAATATAGGTATTTACCAGGTTTAGTGGTAAAATTAGGGGCCTCGGCTTATACTTGGGTTGGCTTATACTCGAGTGTATACGTACTTGGTAAAACTGACTGAAAAAACTTGTGTTATTGTGGATGTAAACATATTTTAGTGACCAGAGCCAGGCATCTGCTGCTTAGCAAAAAATTATGGGATTAGTAAAGAGAGGAATAGATTTCTCTGAAAGGATATAGTTTTTGGCCCTTATACAAATCCTGTTCAGACCAAACATGGAATATTGGCACATTTACTAAGAACAGGGCAAACTGCACTAAATACAGCTTCCTTTGAGTGTGCTGTTGTCACCAGATTTAGAATTTCTTGTGTACCCTCTTCATGATCTGGCACTCCTGCACTGCCCCGACAGGTGCAGCAACTTTTTTATATTGCACCATTAACATTGTCTTGCAACACAATTCTGTTGACTTTGCATGATAAATCTGTGCACGGTCCCACTAAGCACGAATGCCCCATACTTTGTGTTGCATGATGCCTAGTTCAGCTCACCACATAGGTGGCATGGCTAAACAATTGTGTGCAGCACTTCTTATATCTGTGCAAGCAGTTTTGGGTGTAAGGATGTAAATCTGCCTCATTGTGTACAGTTTTAGGCACCAGTGTATAAAAAGGACATAGTAGAACTGGAACGGGTTGCAGAGGAAGGCAACCAGATCTATGGGACATGGGGGACTATTCATTGACAGATTAGAAATTTGGAATTAGTTCATTTGAAAAACGGGACTGAGGGAGACCTCATTACAATGTACAAATCCGTAACAGCACAGTACAGCACTGGAATATAAGTTCCCCCCAGTCCCCGCCACTACAGGGGGACATGGCCTCCATCATACACAGACACACAAGCACTAGAGTATAAGTTCTCCCCAGTCCTTGCCGCTACAGGGGGACATGGCCTCCATCATACACAGACACACATGCACTGGAATATAAGTTCCCCCCAGTCCCTGCCCCTACAGGGGGACATGGCCTCCATCATACACAGACACACATGCACTGGAATATAAGTTCCCCCCAGTCCATCATACACAGACACACAAGCACTGGAATATAAGTTCCCCCCAGTCCCTGCCACTACAGGGGAACATGGCCTCCATCATACACAGGCACACAAGCACTGAAATATATGTTGTCCCCACCGCTACAGGGGGACATGGCCTCCACCATACACAGACACACAAGCACTGGAATATAAGTTCCCCCCAGTCCCTGCTGCTACAGGGGGACATGGCCTCCATCATACACAGACACACAAGCACTGGAATATAAGTTCCCCCCAGTCCCTGCCACTACAGGGGGATTGATAAAAAAAAAAAAATAAGGAAAAGTAATTGTTAACCAGAGTTGGACAGGTGTACCTAATAAAGTGGCCGGGTGATGTAATATCAACAGCATTATCATCATATGGATCTGTAACAGTAGCAGCCACCTGCTGCTATAATACGACAACGCACAAGAATGAGAAATATCACGAAATTAGAGGTACAGTAAATGTACATAGAAATGTTGATGAAATAACAGAAACAAGTTTTCATGATGTGATTTATTTTACTATCACAGACTTTGAAATAAATTGTATATGCAGATCTCCAACAAATGGAGAAGAACAATTGAAGACATTGGTGTTAGTGGGAACTTTGGAATAAAAAAGAAATCTATCATGTTAAAAGATTTACTGTGTAATGCCAGTACATTAGACAATGGGAAACAGCTTTATGGTTTACCATATACAGGGGGACATGGCCTCCATCATACACAGACACACAAGCACTGGAATATAAGTTCCCCCCAGTCCCTGCCACTACAGGGGGACATGGCCTCCATCATACACAGACACACAAGCACTGGAATATAAGTTCCCCCCAGTCCCCGCCACTACAGGGGGACATGGCCTCCATCATACACAGACACACAAGCACTGGAATATAAGTTCCCCCCAGTGTCTTGACCATGTTACATGCCTAAAGCACGAGTTGCCGCCATGGTGAGTTGGCTGATTAGAAAGTAATTGTTAAGAGCAGGTGGACAGGTGACCTAATAAAGTGGCCTGTGGTGATAATAAACAGCTTATCATGCATATGGATCTGTAACAGTAGCAGCCACCTGCTGCATAATAAATACAACGCACAAGATGGAGAAATATTCACAGAAATTAGAGGACAGTAAATGTACATAGAAATGTTGATGGAAATAACGAAACAAGTTTTCATGATGTGATTTTTTTACTATCACAGACTTTGAAATAAAATTGTTATGCAGATCTCCAACAAATGGAGAAGAAACAATTGAAGACATGGTTGTAGTGGGAACTTTGGAATAAACAAGTGAAATCTATCATGTTTAAAGATTTACTGTGTAATGCCAGTACATTAGACAATGGGAAACAGCTTTATGGTTTACTAGCATGACACTGGATTATAATACATGATTCTTATTTATATAGGCACCAATTATGAGCGCAGGCCAAGTTATCAATGGTCACTGGATCTGGTTATATTGATGCCAAACTACATTAACATGAACATTGTTGGAAAATTGGAGCCATATTTGCAGATTCTACCTCAACACAATGGGGAAGATTTAGCAGGACATGTACATATTTTGTTGGCATACCAGCCCGCAAGTAAATGCCAAGTTACTTGCGAAACCAGTAATAGGTGCACAATGTAGTTTCCCCTTCATGCCACCTCATGGCTAAGTGGGCGTAATGGGGTGAGAGAAGACGGTGAGGGCAGCGCACTGCGCTGTGAACTCTTTAGCACAACATTCACAGTTCAGATGCCACCAGGTTTTCGCAAAATCGGCTGCTTCCAGATACATCAGAGCCTAAGACATAGTTCTCAACACAGACAAACAAGCACTGGATATAAGTTGCCCCCAGCCCCCGGCCACTTCAGGGGGACATGGCCTCCATCATACCAACACACAAGCACTGGAATATAAGTTCCCCCCCACCCGCCATACAGGGGACATGGCCTCCATCATACACAGACACACAAGCACTGGAATATAAGTTCCCCCGCCCCCGCCCACTAAAAGGGGGAACATGGCTGCCATCCATCACAGACACACAAGCACTGGTGGAATCTAAGTTCCCCCAGCCCCCTCACACTAAAGGGGACATGGGCCTCCATCATCACAGAACACAAGCACTGGAATATAGTTTCCCCGCCCCCGCAAATAAGGGGGACATGGCCTCCATCATAAACAGACACACAAGCACTGGAATATAAGTTCCCCAGCCCCCGCCACACAGGGGACATAGCGTCATCCATCACAGACACACAGAGCACGGAATATAATTTCCCCCCACCCCCGCCACTAAAGGGACATGGCCTCCATCTACACAGACACACAAGCACTGGAATATACAGTTCCCCCCAAGTCTCACTGCCAGCTACAGGGGCACATGGCATCCCATCATAACAGACACACAGCACTGGAATATAGTTCCCCACAGTCCCCCGCCACTCACAGGGGCATGGCCTCCATCTACACAGACACACAAGTTCGACAGATAAGTCTTCCCCACAGGTCCCGCAGACTTACAGTGGACATGTCCTTCATCATACATAACACCAAGCACATGTAATATAAGTTCCACTTCGGGCCCTAAGTCCCCGCCCTCCACTACAGGGGGACAGCCTCGCGATCTGACATAGACCACACAATGCATGAAATATATGTGTTCCCCAGATCCCCGTTCCACTCTAGGTGGCACATTGGCCTTCCTCTCATGCCGACACAACATGCCCTAATGATATATAAGGTTCCCCCGCCTCCCTGCCACTCCGGGACATTGTCTTCCATCATACACGGACAACAGGCATAGGAGTATAAGTTGCCACCCAGCCCCGCACACTCAGGGGGACATGGCCCTCATACACCAGACACACAAGCACTTGGAATATAAGTTTCCCCCCAGCCCGCCATACAGGGGACATGGCCTCCATCATACACAGACACACAAGCACTGGAATATAAGTTCCCCCAGTCCCGCCATAACAGGGGGACATGGCCTCCATCATACACGGACACACAAGCACAGGAGTATAAGTTCCCCCAGTCCCCGCCACTTACAGGGGGGACATGGCCTCCATCATACACACCCACACACAAGCACTGGAATATAAGTTCCCCCAGTCCCCCCACTACAGGGGACATGGCTCCCATCATACACCGGACACACAGCACTGGAATATAAGTTCCACCAGCCCTGCCACTACAGGGGGAAATGGCGTCCATCATTACAAGACACACAAGACAGGGATAAGTTGTCCCCAGCCCCGCCACTACAGGGGACATGGCCTCATCATACACGACACACAGGCACTGGAATATAAGTTCCCCCCAGTCCACTGCCACTACAGGGGGACATGGCCTCCATCATACACAGACACACACCATGGAATATAAGTTCCACCCAAATCCCCGCCACTACAGGGGGAGATGGCCCATATACACAGACACACAGCACTGGAGATATAGTTCCCCACAGTCCCTGCCACTACAGGAGAGGGACAGGCCTCCACATACAAGACACAACAAGCACTAGGTAGTATAAGTTCCCTCCCCAGTCCTGCCACTACAGGGGGGACATGGCCTCCAATCATACACAGACACACAAGCCACTGGAATATAAGTTCCCCCAGTCCCGCACGACAGGGGGAACTGGCTTCCATCATACACAGACACACAAGCACTGGAATATAAGTTCCCCCCAGCCCTGCCCTACAGGGGGATCTGGCGCTCCATCATACACAGACACAAAGCACTGGAAATATAAGTTCCCCCGTCCCTGCCCCTACAGGGGGACATGGCCTCCATCATACACAGACACACATGCACTGGAATATAAGTTCCCCCAGCCCCTGCCAGTACAGGGGGACATGGCCTCCATCATACACAGACACACAAGCACTGGAATATAAGTTCCCCCCAGTCCCTGCCACTACAGGGGAACATGGCCTCCATCATACACAGGCACACAAGCACTGAAATATATGTTGTCCCCACCGCTACAGGGGGACATGGCCTCCACCATACACAGACACACAAGCACTGGAATATAAGTTCCCCCCAGTCCCTGCTGCTACAGGGGGACATGGCCTCCATCATACACAGACACACAAGCACTGGAATATAAGTTCCCCCCAGTCCCTGCCACTACAGGAGGACATGGCCTCCATCATACACAGACACACAAGCACTGGAATATAAGTTCCCCCCAGTCCCTGCCACTACAGGGGAACATGGCCTCCATCATACACAGACACACAAGCACTGGAATATAAGTTCCCCCCAGTCCCCGCCACTACAGGAGAACATGGCCTCCATCATACACAGACACACAAGCACTGGAATATAAGTTCCCCCCAGCCCCCGCCACTACAGGGGGACATGGCCTCCATCATACACAGACACACAAGCACTGGAATATAAGTTCCCCCCACTCCCTGCCGCTACAGGAGGACATGGCATCCATCATACACAGACACACAAGCACTGGAATATAAGTTCCCCCAGTGTGTAAATTCAACCTCATAATAGTTGGCAGAATAGTTCTTCATCTGAAGTTCAGTTTTTTATTTCTGTGTTAATCACTTCAAGGCTTCTTCGGAATTTGACAGAAATATGTGTCCCGCAAATCTGCTCTGTACAGTATATTCTTGGGCTTTGTTATGGAGTAGTTATCTTTTATCGGTTGAGTTTCAGCATATTACACTGTTCTTACACAGCATTGTCAGAATGCAGGATGCTAAATTTTATTTGCAAGTTCACAGCTAACTAGTCATAGCACAATGTGGCATCTTTCTATTGTAACCAGATAATGATGCAGCACATACACAACCCTTTCATCTGGATATGACAACCAGCTGCTCAATAGATGCTTAACCTCTCATCCTTAGTGGATCAATGGTGAATGCTTTATTCTTCTTCTTGCACCAAATATTGTTATAAGCCATGCTGACATTGACAAAAATGTATTTCTTTTCTGGTTTCTTTCAATTATTATTATTGCATGAATAGCAATTACTGTATGAATAGCAATTACTGTATGCACTAGATAAATAGTGTTTTTTGATGAACCTTTTATCAACTATTCCCACTTTGTTTGTTCTCTCCGTGTTTGTGTGCGATTCCTCCGGGTCCTCCGGTTACCTCCCACACTTCAAAACATACTGGTAGGTTGATTAGATTGCGAGTACCATAGGGACAGGGAACGATTTGGCAAGCTCTGTGCAGCGCTGTGTAATCTGTAGGCGCTATATAAATAAAGAATTATTATATTATTATAATTGTTAGGATAATGTGCATTTTTTATCGATTGGCAGTGTATTATTTCTGTTTCTTATTGCCACATATTAAGGGAAATCTAGCATCAATATCAAACATGGTAAATCAGGGACACTTCCTTAAAGATCCAGGCACTGTGACTGTGGTAATCTTCTAATCTTTGTTATCCATGGCCTCCTTCCCTCTAAAATCAACTTTTGAAATCATGCTAATAAAGCAGAAAGGCTCTGGTGTTTGCAATCCAGAGCTTTGCTGTAGCTCCACAGGCGGTACACTGACTCCCCCATTCCCCTGCTTCCTGCTGTAATCTCATAGCGGTGGAGGAAGTTTCACCACACAGTGGAAGTGAGGAAGTCTAACAGCCTTTGAATCTGTAGCATGGAAGGGCTCTGGTAACGCCTGCCAGAGCCCTTCTGGCTCGTTAACATAATTTTTAAAGCCCTAGATACTTTAAATGCCTACCATAGATATGATTGTTTATTTCACAAATTAAGTTTCACATTTTAGGTATATGAAATAATGATCAGATATTTTCATTATTTATTTTTGTTATCTATACATATACATATGCATATAAGTATATATACAATATATGCTTGAAAACTGAAAATTGCTAATTTTATGCACAGGGTGTTGATGAGGTTTGTTTAAAAGTCTTGGATTTTACTGCTACCGTACATTGTAGCAAATCTGGGGCAGGTAATTTGATGGGCTGTCGGTACATCGTGTTTGCAACCTGCCTAATAATATCCTTATGTATAACACAACAATTGGGATAAAACCATTAATGGATCTCTCATGGCTAATGTATAGTAGATATGGATGTGCCCACAGCTCACCTCTGAATATCTGCCACTTCATCTTAGTGTTGTTTTTGCCATATGCCTCTCTGTTCCTAGGTTTGTATTCCCTTGCAGTCTCTCGTTCACACCCACTCTCTCTCTTTCAGTCTCTCTCTGGGTGTCTTCTGTAATTATGTTAATTTCAGGTCATTTTCGCCCCCACACAGCAAAGTGAGAATAATAATAGAGAGAGCGATTACGAGAGAAAGAGGAGCGAAAGAGAAGGGAGAGACAGGAAAGAGAAAAATGTGAAAAAAGGGAAGGTCAGTGAAATGGAAGGAGACAGAGGAATATATGTGAGACTGTCCCTCTAGGATAGAGATCAGTGTCACAGCTTATGTATCTGTCATCTGTCACCTCCCCCCAAGCAAGAACGTCAAGAAAGAGACACCAGCTGCTCTGTCACATATATTACTACACCAGCGGTTGTTCCCGAGACACTGCCAGCCATCAGCACTCACACACAGCTACACCATGACGTGCACAGAGCACTGTAACAGCTGATGCAGCAAGGTGAAGCTTCGGCTCGCAAATACTTGGTAGGGGGGCAGTGAAAGAATCTGGAGAACCATCAATTTTTTATTTGCTTTATACAAACAATGATCCAACTGCATCTTCACCTGTTGTAGCTTCTAGGCACAGAAAATTAGACATAACACAATTCTCTTGATAGCTCTTTATTCTGTGTACACAACATATATTTGATGTATGGAGTATTTTTACTGTACCTCCTGATGTTCACTAACTTTTCATTTTACATATGTTAATAAAGAAATAAAGTGCTCAATATATATTTTCGCAAGGTTATGCATCTGCTTCTTGCCTACACAGGTGTAACATTTTAGGCTTTTCAAAAAATTTTACCCAAACCTTTGTCTCTATAGCCTAAAATTAGTATTCTGTCATTTAAACCAGCAAATAATAGCATTAAAATTTATAAATATTCATTATGTTATTATTAATTTAGTAGTTTAGTTTTTAGACTCACATTTATGGCACATTCTCAGATTGGGTTGACGTTACCAGTGGGGTGCCACAGGGGTTAGTATTGGAGCCACTTTTTAAAATATTTTTATTAATGGCCTTGTGGTGGGTGTACACAGTCAAGTTTCAATATTTGTAGATGATACTAAGCTGTGTAAAGTAACTAATACTGAGGCTGATAGTGTAGCATTACAGAAGGATTTGTGGAAGCTGGAGGAATAGGCAAAGAAATGGTTAAAGAGGTTTAATGTAGATAAATGTAAGGTTATGCACTTAGGCACATATGGTGAAGCACATAACAATTATGTTCTAAACAGTCAATTACCATATATACTCGAGTATAAGCCTAGTTTTTCAGCACAAAAAATGTGCTGAAAACCCAAACTCAGCTTATACCCGAGTAAAAAATATAGGATTTACCAGGTTTAGTGGTAAAATTAGGGGCCTCGGCTTATACTTGGGTTGGCTTATACTCGAGTATATACGTACTTGGTAAAACTGGAGCTGAAAAAACTTGTGGTTATTGGTGGATGGTAAACATAATTTTAGTGACCAGAGCCAGGCATCTGCTGCTTAAGCAAATAAAATTATGGGATGTAGTAAAGAGAGGAATAGATTCTTCTGAGAAGGATATAGTTTTGCCCTTATACAAATCCCTGGTCAGACCAAACATGGAATATTGGGCCACATTTACTAAGAACAGGGCAAACTGCACTAAATGCAGCTTACCTGTGTAGTGTGCTGTGTGCACCAGATTTAGAATTTCTTGTGTACCTTCTTCATGAATCTGGCACTCCCTGCACTGCCCCGACAGAGTGCAGCAACTTTTTTATATTGCACCATTAACATAGGGCTTGCAACACAATTCTGTTGGACTTTGCATGATAAATCTGGTGCACTGTCCCACTAAGCACCGGAATGCCCCATACTTTGTGTTGCATGATGCCTAGTTCAGCTGCACCACATAAGGGTGGCATGCTAAACAATTGTGGTGCAGGCACTTCTTAAATATCTGTGCAAGCAGTTTGGGTGTAAGGATGTAAATCTGCCTCATTGTGTACAGTTTTAGGCACCAGTGTATAAAAAGGACATAGTAGAACTGGAACGGGTGCAGAGGAGAGCAACCAAGATCTAATGGAGAATGGGGGACTATTCATTGACAGATTAGAAAATTTGGAATTATTCAGTTTAGAAAAAAGATGACTGAGGGGAGACCTCATTACAATGTACAAATACCTAAACGCACAGTACAAGGATCTCTCCAAAGATCTTTTTATACCTAGGCCTGTGACCAGGACAAGGGGGCATCCTCTACGCCTAGAGGAGAACCTATTCTACCATCAACATAGACAAAGGTTCTCTACTGTAAGAGCAGTGACACTATGGAACTCTCTGCCACAGGAGGTTGTTACGGTGGACTTTATGTACATGTTTAAGAGACTTATTAAACCTGACAGTTGTCTCCTGGGGTGTGACAACCTTTTCTGGTGACTACCTCTTGAAGCTCATTAAGAAAATGCCAAGACAGTTCAAAGCAGTAATCAGTGCAAACGATGGCTACTTTGAAGAACTTAGAATATAAAATGTTTTTTGTTTTTACAAAAAGAGCTTTAAAAATAATGCAAATGAGTCTGAGGTGCTCCAGGCCCAATTATCAGCTATGAAGTCTGCAGCCCCTCATTTGCATAATGTTTAAAGCCCATTTTTTTTTTAAACAAGGACATAAGAAGCCAAGACAAGAGTGGATCCTGGTAGAAGGGGTAAGTGTACTCGGTTTACAATTCTAGATCCTGGTGGTAGATTTCCTTTAAAACTTCCTAATAATTCTGGTGTGTGTGATGCTGGCCAAACCAAAAATTAAGACCAACACAAACCGCGGTCTTAATGCGTTGTATTTCTATAATCGACCCAACAAGAAGGAGTTGAATATCTGTCTGTTAAACGCTTTATGCTTTAGGGCTTTGAAAAAATTTGACATACAATTTTTCAGGCCTTTTTAAAATTGCAGATTCATGTAAAAGGGATGTGGAAGGAGATACCTAAGATGAAGTTCAAAATTGTGGTGCACACTTGGTCTGCCTGGCTCATATTATCCCATCAATCACCACCTCACATACAACTATATATTTTTTGTTATTGGCCAAAAGATTTGGACAGCAGTAGACTTTCCTTGTGTGTCTTAACTAAATAGAAATCCCACAAACTAGCCACATATATAGCTTATTGTTTTAATCAGTTCCAACTCCCTTTTCCTTTCTTGTGCCATAGGTTAACAATTCTTTTTCGAGTAAAGATTCATATGATGACTTCTTCTGGATGTACCTAACAATACCACTGCAACTTACAATATACAGGCGGTCCCCTACTTAAGGACACCCGACTTACAGACAACCCATAGTTACAGACGGCCCCCTCTGGCCACTGTGACCTCTAGTGAAGCTCTCTGGATGCTTTACTATAGTCCCAGATTGCAATAATCAGCTTAAAAGTGTCTGTAAAAAATTTTGAAACTCCAATTGTCACTGAGGCAAAAAAAAAAATTGTCTGGATCTACAATTATAAAATATACAGTTTCGACTTACATACAAATTCAACTTAAGAACAAACCTACGGACCCTATCTTGTATGTAACCCGGGGACTGCCTGTACTGTAGAGGCTCATTTACTAAGGGTCGCGGAGCAAACTTTCGTTGGACTGTGTACCGTTTTCGGGGATTGCATGGCTTGGACAGGTAATTAGCAAGTGTCTGCGCTGGGATTTTTGGCGCAGCTGCCCTGGCTTCCACGCCACTCAATTTAGGGGACGTGTCGACAATCCGACTGAGGCGGACTGAGCGCGGGATGTAAAATTCAAATTGTGTCGCAAGCTAGTGCACCACTAAAAAGATGGACCTGAGCAGGGAAGCGACACATGCAGGATATCGGGCGCACTCTTAGTGAATCGCGGCAGAGTTCATTATAAACGGACAATGCACAAAGTAAATGTGCCCCATCGTGTCCCCTGGATAACAACCCTTCCTCACACTGTGCTCATGAAAAAATGTTTATCCCTCACAAGTAGTGATGAGCGGACCCAAACTCAAAATACGACATATGGGTTACACACAGACCCTTTTGATATGGAGGACAGACAGAAGAAAAACAAATACAGCAATGGATCCGTTGTTTTCAGCCCATATAAAACTATGTTCTTTGTGCTTGTAGTTACTCAGTTGCTTACTCAATTCCAGGAGTTGCACAAAGTGTTATGCTATGTTGTTTCATCAATATTTTTTACAGCAGTCTCATGTTTCAATTTTATTCAATGTAGGCAAAAGACTTTTTTCACAGGTCCGTATCTCTGTCACATCTGCAATTTTTTGGGTTTTAAAAAGGTCCTATTCCTGTCCGTATTTGTGGCCTGTGTCTTCCCATAGACGTCTATGGAGCTGTGAAAAATACTGATGCCACACAGATGTCATCCACATGATGACGCTTGCGGATCTGTTGTCAACACAAAATTAAGTGACTGCAAGAAGCCAATGACATTTGCCTGCCTACTGTATTTTTATGGACTGTAAATACATTGTACATAGGGATGACACATAGACAGTATTTGTGTCCATGGAGAGGAGAGACAGGAAAAAAACAGGACACATATGGAGGACAAATACAGGAACTGGATCCATTGTTTTCAGCTGGTATAAAACTACCAGCTGTGTTATATGGTTATCCAGGACTAATCCATGGGCAACACCATTCTATTTTGCAGATAGGGGTCAACCGACCGTGAGCAGAATTTTCAATAGATTATATATTTTAAACTTTTAGGATCTTCCATTCTATAAATAAATATATAAAACTATGTTATGAAATACCCTGTAAATGCTACTGTGTATAATGAGGATACATTTAGCTTGATGCATAACTTTTGGCTCTACCACCTGTATTGACTGGGTGGATAAGATCCACTTGCAGCATACATAGCATCATACATCATAATACAAACAAAATATTGTATGAAATAATATATATATTCTACATAATAACAGGAAGAAAAAGTCCATGGAAGGGGGAAAGGCAAAAGCATAATGTTATGTTCAACCACACTGTGCCACGGAACAGGAAAATGAATATTTCACATTAGAATAATGACTTATACAACTACACACAGCAGTGTGTGGGAGATTAGTACTGCTAATCTTATCCAGAAGAACTTCACTCAGCCAGACACAGCAGTGTGGGAGCAGGAAGCTGGAATGTTACATCCTATGAGAGCTGCAAATAGCCAAGGACTGTAATGTGGGAGAAGGGAACAGAATGTTTTATGAGGGGGAACCAATAGGCAAGCACTGCAATATAGTATTAGGCTGTTATGATGAAGTCATAATTTACTGGTGCATTAGTACTTTCTATTCCTGTACATTACAACATGTGTCTTTCCAAAAAGAAAATTATGAATGCACGACATCTGTGTTGACATCATCCTCTGTCCGTGGACTGCGGCTAAGGAGACGCTGATTGTGTCTTTTTATGTCTTTTTTGATCACTGTCAGCGTGAACATGGGTTTAGACTTGTTGGCTGTTTAGATTTATAAAGCACCACACCCATCATTCTTTTGCAGATTGGCTCTGGTTCATAGTTAACCCAATATTATTGACAGGTTTTCCCTCTACTCATATCACTCCCTTGATCCTCTGTTTTGTCCCGATCTATGACCCAATCACAGTTTGGGGCCAAGACTTGTATATGTGATCAATTTTAATGGCCAAATACTGTTTTTTGTGTGATAGTTTTGATTATTTACCATGTAGACTAGCAGGGCAGTGGGATTTTGCCATTGGTCTACTTACATGAAGTGAACATAGTTTACCTTTCATGATTTGCCAGTTGTGTTTTTTAATCTCTGCTGCTTATTTCATTCGTTACTTCCAGAAAGAGTTAAGAGTAGAGCTACCTACTGGCTGCTTGGTGAATGTAACCTGATGTCTTTTGAACTTTTATGACATTTAGTGGGATTACAAAGGTCAGTACATCTAAACATACTGGGGTTTTCTCATATGAAAAGAAACTATATTAGATAAAGGCAAAGAGGGAGAATTTATCACCAATCAGCAATCTTGGTTACTCCCCCCACCGACACACAATGTTCACCCACTTGTCACCTAATTTGCATTGAAGTTGTTTGAAGGGGGGGGGGGGTTGAGTTGTGATTCCTTTCCGTACCCCAAAAACAAGCCATAAGGAATCCCCCCCCTTTGGGTAAATATACAGGGAATGTGTATCTGCTTTTAAACTCTAAGCGGACTGCAAATGGGGGTGGGTGAATATAAAAATGACAACTTTTGCATTTATATATAGATATATCCTTTATTGACAGTAAACGTCACACAGTTTCTAGAGAAATAAAGTCACAGACTTCAAACAGACAAAAAAAAAAGCTGTAAGCCAGCAGCAGTCTAAATGGGGGTAAGGGATAAAAGAAAAAAAATGTAAGAAAGGGCAAGAAAGAGAGAGAGATGGGTGGGGGGAAGAGAATTTATTCTACTATTAGGCAAACTGGAAGGAGTTTTGCCTTTCTGGTCTTTTTCATCAGCAATGGTCTCCAACCCTCTCTTACTTTTCAGTCCTCTGTCACCTGAATTCACATATCCAGACTGGCAAGAGTTAAAAAGTGACGAGTGTGTATATCATACTGAGGACCAGAAACCAGGAGCAAGTAGCATGCAAGACAGGGCAAAACAGAGGGTACAAGACAATAGGAACAATGAATGGGGGGAGTATGTGAGGACAGTTAGCATGGAGGAAACAAACAGCAGGAGAGAAGGTCAAGATGTAGTGAAAAAAGAGAGAAAGAAAAATGTGTTAGAATTCAGGATTGTAGTTACTTAAAAAGACATTGACATTTTAGGGATATGATGGGACTACATGTTATAAAGTCTTCTCACAATAGAAATGTCAGTTTATTAGTAGGACTGTGTTTTTCTATTAAAATATATAGGTTGGAATATCAATACAAACATGCAGAAAGTGGAGGTGCAAAGGAGGAATTCTAGGAGTGGGGGCATTTATAGGGGCTGGGGGCATTTCACTCACCAGAAGAGGCACAGCATCCTACGCGCTGACATAACGTACAGTGGCCCCCACCCTGCGTGCGAGGAAGAAGTGCGATTAGTACAGGATGCTGTTTGTATGCAGGGATTGTATAGGTTGCTGTGTATTTAACATCAAATACTGTATTATCCTTGCCCATAAATCCAATATAAACTGATCCTTCGACTTGGTCACATAGTTTTTATTGTGTAATTAACCACCCAAAATTGCATTAAACATGGTCTTCAAAGTAGCTGTCCAGTATACATAATATAATGGAACAGAAAATTTGTTGTGGAAATTCTGGTTACAAGGGTGGACAAGGAGGAGGTCTTTTCGAGATGTTTCTCTGTATATGTCCTATATATTAAATATAACAAATTTGGAACTAAACTACTTGTCATAACCATGCATTTTACTTTGGTCTAATTTGATTACATACAGGACCGGATCATAGGGGGTGCTCCCGGGGGCCCTTAAAGGGGCCCCCCACCAGTGTATTTGGCTCCAGGCTCCCCGGGCTGAATCGCGTCATGTCCCTGACTTTCATCTATGGCAGAGCTAAGGAACAATAAGTTCCCTGCTCGGCCATAGACGATTGCAAGGAGGCAAAGATGGCGGCGCCCTGTAGCTAGCCGCACAGGGTGTAACATTGCGCGTGTGAGGTCACGGTGCTGCGACGGCGCCGCCTGCAGCAGGGCGCCTCCCTCGTTCTTTGCATCCGAAATCTACCCTGGCACCGCGAGGGATGATGAGGACGGCGTGCTTCGGGGGAAGGATGGAATTTTACACTTTTAGTATTTTATTTAGGACTGTATATAGTTATTATAGGGGAATTGTATATATTTATTATAGGGGGGTGTATAGTTATTTATTATAGGGAGGGTGTATGTTGTTATTATAGAGGTGTATATAGTTATTATAAGGAGGGTGTATGTAGTTATTATAGGGAGCTATTTATAGTGTTAATAGGGAGACTGTATACAGTTATAGGGGGACTGTATACAGTTTTTATAGGGAGGCTGAATGTAGTTATTATAGGGAGACTGTATATAGTTATTATGGGGGGGGTGTATATAGTTATTATAGGGGGACTGTATGTAGTTATAAGGGGTGTATATAGCTATTATAGGTGGACTGTATGTAGTTTTTATAGGGGTTGTTAATAGCTTTTATAGGGGGACTGTATATAGTTATTATAGGGGGTGTATATACTTATTATAGGGGGACTGAATATAATTATTAAGGGGTGTATATAGCTATTATAGGGGGACTGTATATAGTTATTATATGGGGAATGTATATAGTCATTATAGGGAGCTGTATATAGTTATTATAGGGGGACTGTATGTAGTTATTATAGGGGGCTGTATATAGTTATTATAGGGGTACTGTATGTAGTTATTATAGGGGGTGTATATAGTTATTATAGGGGGACTGTATATAGTTATTTTAGAGGGTGTATATAGTTATTTTAGTGGACTGTATATAGTTATTATAGGGGGACTATATATAGTTATTATAGGGGGCTGTATGTAGTTATTATATTGGGGCTGTATGTAGTTAATATAGGGGGTGTATATAGTTAATTCTGTGGGACTGTATATAGGTAATGTTGGGGGCTGTATATAGTGGTTGCTGGGGGAGCTGTATATAGAGATTGCTGGGGGAGCTGTATATAGAGGTTGCTGGGGGAGCTGTATATAGTGATTACTGGGAGCTGTATATAGTGATTACTGGGAGCTGTATATAGTGATTACTGGGAGCTGTATATAGTGATTGCTGGGGGAGCTGTATATAGTGGTTGCTGGGGGAGCTGTATATAGTGATTACTGGGAGCTCCATAAAGTGATTGCTGGGGGAGCTGTATACAACGATTTCTAGGGGAGCTGTATTCAGTGATTGCTGGGGGAGCTGTATTCAGTGATTGCTGGGGGAGCTGTATTCAGTGATTGCTGGGGGAGCTGTATACAGTGAATGCTGGGGGAGCTGTATACAGTGAATGCTGGGGGAGCTGTATACAGTGAATGCTGGGGGAGCTGTATATAGTGAATGCTGGGGGAGCTGTATATAGTGAATGCTGGGGGAGCTGTATATAGTGAATGTTGGGGGAGCTGTATATAGTGAATACTGGGCACTATATATAGTGGTTCCTGGGGGAGCTGTATATAGTAAATACTGGGCGCTGTATATAGTGGTTGCTGGGGGAGCTGTATATAGTGGTTGCTGGGGGAGCTGTATATAGTGAATACTGGGCGTTGTATATAGTGATTACTGGGGAGGCTGTATATATGCTGAGGAGTGGTATATAGCAATTGCTGTTCCCTGTCTGGACTACATTCAATGTGGGCCCCCACCATTTTTTGCGGCCAGGGGTCCCCACCAACCTTAATCTGGCCCTGATTACATACATGATAGTTGATTATAAGAGGGTGTAGTATGAGATAACTTAAGTAAAAATTCTTTGGGATAGACATAAAAAATTTGTCAGATATCTGTTCTAACTTTCTTTAAGAGGGGATCTTTTGTTAAAGTTTCTTTCTACACAGAATTTAAGCTACGCCAATTATATACATGAATGTAATGCACAATTACAGTGGGTACGACAAGTATTCAGACCCCCCTTTTACATTTTTTACTCTAAGTTTCATTGCAGCCAATTGGTAAGTTTAAAGAAGTTCTTTTTTTGCTCAATAATGTACACTCTTCACCCCATCTTGACAGAAAAACAGAAATGTAGATATTTTTACTACTTTATAAATCACAATCATAAGTTCATAAGGTCATAAGTAGAGTTGGGGGAATCAATTCTAATGAATCGTAATTCGTTCCAAATTTCAGGAAACCGTTGATTTGTCACAAATCCAAAGTTTACGGTGATTCGTGGGAACAACTTTTTTTTTCACTTTTATTAGGAAAATGGCCGTGACCACAAAGTGTTACATGGGGCAGAGAACTCTGGGAAGAAGAAAGGAACAACCTTGATCATATGTGCAGACATGTAAGCCAATCATCGAACGGCAGGCTTATGTGATGTCACAGCCCTATAAAAACAGACGGTCATTTGCAATTCTGTCATTTCACACTGCATGTGATGTCTCTAGCGTCTAGCTGCTTGTACACAGTAGCTGCTGGAGTGATTATTTCTCAAAGTCCAGGGTGCCCATTTTAGTGGTTCTGTATTCCCCACATTTCAAGTGTTTTTTGTTGATAAAGTATATATCAAGAAATTCGTGTCAAATCAACATAGTTGATTAACCAATATGTCAGGCAGAGAGGTGGCAGGTGGAGCAGGCACAGGTTGCAGTAGAGTAAGGGGACGTCGTAGCAGGGGTGACTCTGTGAGGCCAGAACTGCCGGTGTCATCTAGCAGCAGTGTATTGATGAACAACCCAAAAGTTCTCGATTGGTTGACTAGGTCATCCACTTCCTCCCAAATGACATCTGACAACCCCAGCCAGAGTCCGTGGGTTTGTCAGATAAAACCCTTGGTTGGCATGGCCCAGGTGCTGGTCAGTGGCCATCACCTGTCCTAAACCAGCCTCTGTCCTGTTAATTTCCCTCCGCCAGAGATGTACTAGTTGGTCTGGGCTCAGTGCCACTATACAGCGAAGACGAAATTTTGGAGGACAATCAGCAGCTGCTTGGCAGTGAAAAGGTGGGGCAGACATCCGCTGCTTCGTCTCATCATCGTCGAGAGAAGAGGGTGTCAGCTTGCGCGTCAGGCAGCGGAGCAGGAAGCAAATAGCTACTGTGGCCATGAGTCAGCAGTGTGGCAGCAGTACAAGGACGGGAGCCAAACGGCCGCGGGGTACAAAACCCGCTTCGCAGGGTTAGAGGTAAAATCACCTACTCGGCGGTGTGGCAGTTTTTGTTAAGACACCAGAGGAGCCAAGTGTGTATATGTAGAATCTGCAGGCAGAAAGTGAAGCGTGGCCAGGGAGCTAAGATTGGCAACACGGCCCTGCGTCAGCACATGCAGCGTCACCCTCTTGAACCCTCGCTGCCGGTCCAAAATGGGTGCCTTTTTTCCAGCTGCCGAGAGGGGGGAGCAACTGGCGTGCTATAGAGAAATACTGTGCAGACAGTTGGCCACTGCCAATGCACGCCATTGTCCATCCTCTGTCAGGAGGTGGCCTACTTGGAGGTGGCCTATTTGGACAGCACTGTACCACCCCAGGTAGAGGATTCCCTGGACTACTGGGCAGCCAAACTTGATGTGTGGCTGCAACTTGCGGAGTTTGCAGTAGAGAAGCTGTCCTGCCCGGCCAGTAGTGTGGTATCAGAGTGGGTGTTCAGTGCAGCGGGGGCCATCGTTACCCCAGGGAGAACCCGCTTGTCTACCCGTAATGTGGAGAGACTGACCTTTGTTAAGATGAATCGGGCGTGGATCGGCCATGATATCAACACGCCAATGCCTTATGCATCAGATTAGATCAGCCATGACACCTCTCTCAAGCGTTGAGAAATGAGTCTGAATTCTAACTACCTGCCTCAGCCACTATTCAGGCTGCCACCCGCCTGATGCCACACATCTGCTGCCAGTTGCTCCATCTGTCTCCCACAATCTTTACCAGGGACTGGAATTGTCACCCACCTCCACACTCTGTCATTGTGCCACTTTTTGACCTCCTGCTGCTGCTGCCGGCACCTCTACAATCTGTCATTGTGCCACACTCTGGCCAACCATGTTGCTGCCACCACCAGAATTTGTCATTGTGCCACTCTCTGCCTCCTGCTGCTGCTACTGCTGCCTCCGACCTACACACACTGTATTTGTGCCACTCTCTGACCTCCAAGTGCTGCTGCCACCACCTCCACATTTTGTCATTGTGCCACTCTGTGGCCTACCATGTTGCTGCCACCTCCAGACTCTAACCTCATGCTGCTGCTGCCGCCACCTCCACACTCTGTCATTGTGCCACTTTGTGGCCTACGATGTTGCTGCCACCTTCATAATTTGTCATTGTTCCACTCTGCGGCCTACTTGTGCTGCTGCCAATTGACCACTATCTCCCTGGAACACCCTGTGATAGCCATAATGCTGTTTTCAACCTCCAGGGCTCTATGACGTTGCCACTATGTTTGGTTTTCCCCTTATTTCATCTGTCAGTAGGAATTCAGGATTGATATCCAATAGCAGGAGTGGATACAGAACACAGAAGATATGCAAATATCCCATTTACTGGTCATCTGTTTTGGAGAGTGAAGCGCTTCTAAGAGTTGGCTGCCATGTGCATGTCATACTAAAACACAGCATTTTTTGAAGACCAAACCACGCTCCCTATGTATATTTGAACATGGCACAACGTTCTACAACACCCTACAGGCTCTCTGCAGTCAGGAAATACCTGTTTTTTAACCTGAATCGCCATGATTCAATTCTGATTGAATCAAAATTTGTCAGAAAATTCAGCGAACTCAGCTAATCACATTTTTGAAAAATTTGCCCATCTTTGGTCATTAGTATTCAGCCCCTTTGCTCAGTATTGAGTAGAAGCACCTTTTGAGCTAGTACAGCATGAGACTTCTTGGGAATGATGCAACAAGTTTTTCACACCTGGATTTGCGGATCCTCTGCCATTCTTCCTTGCAGATCCTCTCCAGTTCTCACAGGTTGGTTAGTGAGCATTCGTGGATGGCTATTTTCAAGTCTCTCCAGAGATCAGGGGCGTAACTTGAGGGGGTGCAGAGGGTTCCGGGGCCCATAATGTGTCACTTTAAACCATACTACAAACCATAAATTATAGTCAGGGTTCTGGCACAGATTTAGCTCTGAGGCCCATCAGCGTGAAATAATGCCACTGCCAGAGATGCTCAATTGGGTTTAGTTCAGGGCTCTGGCTTGGCCAGTCAAGAATGGTCACAGAGTTGTTCTAAAGTCATTGCTTTTAGCTGTGTGGTCAGGGCCATTGTCTTAATGGAAGATGAACTTCAGTCCCAGGCTGAAGTCCAGAGCACTCTGGAAGAGGTTTTCATCCATGATATCTCTGTACTTGGCCCCATTCATCTTTTCCTCAATTGCAACCAGTTGTCCTGTCCCTGCAGCTGAAAAACACCTCTATAGCATAATGCAGCCACATGTTTCATTGCTCGGATTGTATTTGGCAGGTCATGAGCAGTGCCTGGTTTTCTCCACACGTACTGCTTAGAATTAACACCAAAAAGTTTAATATTTGTCTCATCAGACCAGAAAATCTGGTTTCCCATTGTCTGGAAATCCCTCATGCGTTTCTTTGCAAACTGTATGCAGGCTTTCATATGTCTTGCCCTGAGGAGAGGATTCCATCGGCCCACTCTGCCATAAAGACCCGCCTGCTGGAGGGCTGCAATGATAGCTGACTTTGTGGAAGTTTCTGCCATTTCCCTACTGCATCTCTGGAGCTCAGCCATAGTGATCTTAAGGTTCATCTTTACTTCTCTCACCAAGGCTCTTCTGCCCCAATTGCTTAGTTTGGCTGAACGGCCAGGTCAAGGAAGAGTTCTTCCATTTAAGCATTATGGAGGCCACTTTGCTCTTAGGAACTTTATGTGTTGCAGAAATTCTTTTGTAACCTTGGCCAGGTCTTTGCCTTGCCACAATTCTATATCTGAGCTCCTTGGGCAGTTCCTTAGACTTCATGATTTTCATGTGCTCAAGTATATGTCTTTTCAAAACAAGACCAATCAGTTTAATTAAACAGAGCTGGGCTCCAATGAAGGAGTAGAACCATCTTAAAGAGGTTCAGAAGGAAATGGACAGCATGTGAGTTAAATAAGAGTGCAACAGCAAAGGGTCTGAATACTTATGGCCTTATGGTGATATTTTAGTTTTTCTTGTTTAATAAATTAGCAAAAATATCTACATTTCTGTTTTTTCTGTCAAAAGGGGTGCATGATGTACATTAATGAGCAAAGAAAAGAACTTTTTTGATTTTACCAATTGGCTGCAATGACACAAAGAGTAAAAAATTTAAAGGTGTCTGAATACTTTTCGTACCCTTTGTACATTTTAAGGACATGTCAGGAATCCCCCCAATGTGTCCTTATAACATATGGACAAACTAGAATGTGAACATTGCCTTAACTGCAACACTGATTTTCTATGTGGGATGTATAGGATGGTAAAATTAATATAAATATTTTATATGCCTTATTTTATTCACAGATTACCAATAACATTTTAGAATTGCTAGAAAGAAGCAATTCCAAAGGCTTTATGTAAGTGATTCTGTTGATGAGCATGAGATAATTCATCTTGATTATGAAGTGAAATAGACCGTTAAGAGAATATGCACTCACTTTGAATCCTTCTCCTGGCCTTCTATATACTAGGGTTAGGCTCCTGATGTACCTTCATCATTTTATTTTTTATATGTCTAAGTGATATGAAAAAACTTACCTGTACAGGTAGTAGAAGAAGGACAGCAAATAGAAAGCAAGTTTACACCAAGCCTCCTTCTGACAGTAATTCAGAATGTCCACATTCATTATGGACACTGGGTCAAACATAACTTCTGAACCATCAGCAGGTCGGTGGAAATACCTATAACAAACCACCAAACATATTTATTAGTTGATCCCTTATAGTTATATGAACTATTTTGCATTAAAGTTCATATGACAAAGTGCTATTTTTTACAGGTAGGTGGACTTATGAAAATAATTTGACGTTTCAGTTTTTAAATTAAATAAATTGTCTCAACAGTGTAGAAACATCAATGCTGAACCAGCCAATATAAGCTGAACACAAAGTATGATGTCATTATGTGAGAAGAACGTAATACCAGCTGTAACTGATAACTACAATATACACCAAGAGGATTTTTTTGATTGTAAAGCTGCTACATCGCTCATGTTGTCTCTACTATAGATGGAGAGCAGCAGGTAAACCTCTTTATACTTTAATATATATGTCAGCTAGGAATGAAATAATGACATTAAACAACTGTGGGAGATTTGGCCCAGTAGAGTCTTAGGTAACAGGGTTTTGTGATGCAGTTCAAGACAGTGACACCAAGGTACAGTCCAAAACAGGTCTCGCCTGCGTTTATTTCGACAGCAGGAACAAAATAAAACAGCCTTTACATTCAGGCATCAAAACAAACAATATCCTACCCGTCTGGGTGCTAGCTAAACAGTTTCTCTAACTCACCACTAAAACATAAAAGATGTCGCTGCTCCAGGCACAGAGGTCAGGGCTGTGTGCTCTCCAGCCTCCTTTCAGAGAGACAACGCTCTCAGCTCTGCTCAACAGCTTTATGCAGCCTGATTAGGCTGCTCCCACCACCTGTGTCCAAGGTGCTGGACAACACAACCTCAGCACTAAGGCCTTGCATAGTAGGAAAACCCAGGGGAAACATACCGCCCATCCACAGTTAATCCCTTCAGTGTCTCACACAACATAAAAAGTCCTTTATCGCAAATCTTTTATTCCATTTACATAGCATAAATTAATGTTTGATGAGTCAGAAAACAAATCAAATTTGGGAAGCAACTGTATCGATAACTATAAATACTCTGCCATTTGATAGACTGGGAATTCTTAAAGGCAACCTGTCAGGCACATCTAGCCAAGCCAAAGGTCCCACCTTTATTACTGTAGTGTGTTGCTCTGAATGATGAAATTGAAATGAGTCAGCTGCTCCTGTGAATTATAAAATGAACTCGCCAGTCTGCATTGTAATTCTGTGAATTTAGTCAGCCGGGTGTTACTGAGCTAAGTCAGGCTGCAAAACTTCCTCTGTCTTCTTGTAAACATGCCCCCTGTACGTATCATTCATACCCCTTTCTGTGCTGCAGCTTAGCAGGTGTTTGCAGGAGGTATGAAGGGGACATATGTGTGCAGGGGGGATGTCTAGAGGACAGAGGAGGAAGGGGGTGTTGCAGCCTGACTCAGTTTCAGTAACAACCGGCTGACTCGATTCACAGGATTACGATGCAGACTGGGTGAATTTCATTTTATAATTGACAGGGTTCAGTTCTGTATCATCATGCAGAGCTCACTACAGTAAATAAGGTAGGTTTGGTTTGGCAGGCTAGATGCCCCTGACAGGTTCCCTTTAAGTTCACTCCTTTCAAATAAAATATTGCAAGCTCGCTATCTATGCTTTTTTCTGCACCTTAATTACATCCATAATATCACCCTTAGGGTACACATATCTGTGCGCTGGAGAGGAGGAAGGATGAGCTCTGCTCCCCCTACCCTCTTTATCTTATTTCAAACATCTCAGGCAGGTCTCCAGGACTTCTCCGGAGCTGCACCAATTCTCTGGAATGACCTCCTCTGGACTATCAGACTAATACCCAACTTCCACAATATAAAACATTCTCTTAAAACCCATTTCTTTAGGCAAGCATATCAACAATCCGGCCTAGTCAATCCTCCCGTCTGTTATCCGGCAAACACCAGATATACACCAAGCTGGACCATTATACAAGCTCTTAAACCTCTTGTGTCACCCCCTCATCCTCATAGACTGTAAGCTCTTGTGAGCAGAACCCTCACTATTGTTCCATTTTATTTGTACATGTCCCCTATAATTTGTAGAGCGCCTTCGGAATATGATAGAGCTATAAAAAGATTATTATAGTCGTTACATATTCAAAATAACTACTTACCTCCAGAGGTGGTAAAATAGCAATGGTATGTTAAGACCCAGGGTGACCCATTCAGCAGCGCACATGAACATGAGACAGAAGAGGCCATGAATGCAATATTCTGGCACTACGAGCTGGTAGAGAGATAAAAGCAATTAGAGAAATATGGCATAATGGTCAGTGAAAGACATAGAGACAACAAAGGACGAAACTTAGTCTGACAAAGTGCTATTACACTTGCTATTGTATAAATTAACCTTACATTGCAGAATAAGGACATCTTTCAAATGTCCTATAAAATTACAACAAGAACCAAGCACTTAGTGTGCTGTGGAAGTGCTGCATTAGGGGTATTCAGAAAATAGTTACACGGGGATTTTTATTGTGAGCTTTAAAATAGTGTAAACGAATATTTATTGCACCCATAGCATAAAAAAGCGCTGCTTGTCAAAAAAAAGTATTTTTTTTTTGTGGAAAAATGGGTTATCCATAATTCCTGTAAAACCTTTGAAAATTTTATGAGATAGTAACACTCTATTGGTAGTGTGAGACACTGAAGGGGTTAACTGTGGATGGGCGGTATGTTTCCCCTAGGTTTTGCTATTATGCAAGGCCTTCGTGCTGAGGTTGGGTGTCCAGCACCTTGGACACAGGTGATGGGAGCAGCCCAATCAGTTTTTTTAAAACCGCTCAGCAGAGCTGAGAGTGTTGTCTCTCTCTGGAAGGAGGCTGGAGAGCACACAGCCCTGACCTCTGTGCCTGGAGCAGCCAAGTGATTTTGTATAGTGGTGAGTTAGTGAACACCTGTATAGTTAGCACCCTGACGGGTAGGATTTTTGTTTGTTTAATGCCTGAATGTAAAGGCTGTTTTATTTTGCTGCTACAATAAACGCAGGCGAGACCTGTTTTGGACTGTACTTTGGTGTCACTGTCTTGAACTGCATCACAGCACCCCACTACCACGGTCTCTACTGGGCCAAATTCCCACAGTAGGTATCTGAATTCATAGATAAAAGTTTTTCTATGAATAAGATACACATTTATATATTTTGGAAACTCCAAGGAAGGAAGCAGCACTCCAAGATAAATAGTGAATGTTTATTCCACCAGTGGTAAGTGCTACGTTCCGGCTGACTCTATGCAGCCATTCTCAAGCATAGTGAAACAGTGATACAGGGCGGGTTTAAATCCCCCGCAGGATTTATTTTATATATTCTATTTATTTTATATATATATATATATATATATATATATATATATATATTTTTATATATTTTGGGATAGAACTTTAAAAATAGCAGGTACAATGTAAAGCAAAAAATATAGATGCATACTTTTCCATACAATCCATGATATCCAGACAGAGGCAATTTGACAAAATTTGAAGGGAGCCGGCTGATGTCATCGACTCTCTGGTAGGGGAAGGGAGGAGACGGGAATACGCACAGAAGGAAATCATGAATAATTAGCAACTGACAGAGCCAGAAGGGGCTCCTGTGTCGCGCACAGGACCAAGTCCTTTATGAAAAATAATCCTTTAACAACTAAATGTAGAACAGATCCTGACTTAGAGGGCACACACATGCGTGTAAGTGTGCTTGGCTTAAAATGACTAAATCCATGTGGTTGATTTGGCATCTTTAAAGATTGATGTTCTATTGATCTATACTGTGGCAATGATAGATCAATGCATATTGTTACTTATATTTGATTAAGTGGCATGTGCCATTGTAATGTATATTTAGGAGGCAAATTGTTTTATCCATATAGAGGATAATGTATCACTTTAACCCAAGTGCTTTGTGACTGGTGGCTAAAAGGGGAGCTCTGTGATCGGTGGTTAACAGGGGAGCTCTGTGATTGGTGGCTAATAGGGGGGCTCTGCGACTGGTGGCTAGTAGTAGTACACAGAGATACTTCAAGTTTTATGGAATCTTGAGTCCTGGGGGAGGAGGATCTGCAGCCTGTGTGTGCCTGTATCTCCTCATGAATTCTTCCTCTGCTCCACACCACCCCCTGCTCAATGCACATGACCAGAATTGGGGAGAGGTGAGGGAGCTGAATGAGTTTGGAGAAGACTGACACAGCCACACGTAGGCTGCAGACCCCCTCTCCCCCCTTCCTTCCCAGGACTCAGCACACGCTGCTCACCAGATAATGTGAATTAAACTTATACCAAATGAAATGATTCAAAATTCTAACACAGTGTTTTTAAAATCAGCATAGGGAAGGCTATTTTGGAACCTTTCACCAGCTAAAATTCACATTCCTCGTGACAGGTTCCCTTTAAGTGTACTTAATTGCACAACCTATTGAAATAAGTATTATCACACACAGGGTTAAAAGAGAATGCTGCAGATTCAAGGGCACAATAACATCTTCGCGCAGTGATCATTTCGATGTAAACAGTGTAGCCCTCTTGCATATGTCGGTCCCCTTGTAAGCCCTTTACAACGTGTGGAGAGAGAGGTCATGTGGCTCATTCCCCTGGAGCTCTGACTACTTAAATTAGTTAATTCAATTTTTATCACTAGTTCAGCTGTGATAGGAATTCAGATAGACCCTTTAACCTAAAAAGTTTAACCAATTGATCCTTTCCTATATTGAACAGCATATAGTTACCTTATATACTCGGGTATAAGCCTAGTTTTTTAGCACAAAAAAATATGCTGAAACCCCAAACTCGGCTTATACTCGAGTAAAAAATATATAGGTTTTACAAGGTTTTTGTGGTAAAATTAGGGGCCTCGGCTTATACTTGGGTCGGCTTATACTCGAGTATATACGGTAAATATTACAATATCATAAATGGGTTCTTAATATAAGACTGTTCTAAATGTGGAAAACATTGTTTAATAACAGCCGCCTTCATCATATTACAGTATATTTTCCATTAATGGGCTGCAGCATTCTAGGGATAGCTGTGTATAATAGGCATCAACACTAGTGCCTATTAATGAAGGCCTTTTAACCCCTTAAGGTCCATGCCCTTCAACATTTTTGTGTTTCTGTTTTTCATGGGTTTTTTCTTTTTTCTTTTTCCATTCACAGAGCTGTTTGAGGGTTTGTTATTTGTGGGACAAACTACTGTATAATTCCAAGTGGCACCATTAAATATTCTGGGAAATGTACTGTAATGCTGGAAACAATTGCAAATGAATTTGATTAAAAAAAAACACACATCTTTATTTTTACAGCTTCCACTGTAAAGTCCAATCCATCCATTTTTTTCTTTTGTGTCATCACAAAGATACCACATTTTTTTTTGTAGTTTTAGATCCAGCCTCCCATCTTAGTGGGTTTACCCTGCCCACAAAGAACCCCTCAGGGATATAATGGCTGATAATTCTCTTCCCTTGGACGGTTTGTATGTAGTTTATGTTCAAGTATGATGACCTAAATTTGATATTCATGATAGTGAGGAGTTCTGGGGATCTTATGCCATGAGGCATGACATTTGATGATGACATCCTGACATAAAGGTTCCTCCGTAAATTTTATTCTGGCACTCCACACTACGGGTCTTTAATATGGGCTATTGGCCGATTAATACAGGTTATTGACCATTAGAGCTGACGATCTCTCTATACGGCCACGGCTGAGAGGTCACCAGAACTAACAATAAATAATGACTTGACACCCGTTGAATCGGGTGTTTTGCTGTTTTGCTGTACCGATCGTGTGGCTGAATCAGCCTTCTATAGCCGCGCTTTACCATCAGCGGAGAGCTGATGCTCCCACTGATGTAAGCGACATGCATCCATGACGACCATCAAAGATACACCTCCCTTGCGATCACATGACCCGTCACATGACCCGGAAGTCACCCTACATTGTTATACAATCATATTGCAGTAAATAATGAATATTACAGAATCCCGAGGAAGCTGCATATTGCACCTCTCTCTCACCTCCCCCCTTGGAAAACAGGTCTTTGCCATTGATTGCCTTTAACCCTTAGGTATTTTCCACCCATATTACCATAGGATAGATCCTAATATTCTTGGGCTTTTTTTTATATATACCATATGGTTCCCATGTTATTTTACACAGTGATAACTTATTCTTTTGTTTAAGTCCCCTTTCAAGTACAGTCACTTGTTTGTGTATATTTGCATCAAAGGAAATCTACCCTTAAAATCCATCATGAATAAGCATGGACACTTATTCATAGATCCAGGCACTGGATTAACTAAAATCAACCAATAAAATGATGCTAATGAGCCAGAGGGACTACAGTAACCCCTCTGTGATCTTGCTTTACAGACAGTTAGATTGTCTTACCCTGCTTCCTGCTCCCTCAGTACTGGTACAGTGAGTAGGAAGAGACAGAGAACAGTACATTGATTTACTCAAATTGTTGGTCACATTTGTTTATATATAGTGAACTTATATTCTTGCAATTAAAATTGTTTAATATTTTTGAACTATGTGAAACGTATGATTATAAATATTTCAGCTTTTGGTCTTTTGTATAATCGGTGTCTGTGGAATTTGGGTCACCTGTGACTTCAGCCCCCTTTTTAATTGTTCAACTATTTTAAAAGTTTCGATGTAACTCCTACTTGGAACTTATTATTTTTGTGCATTGTATATTTGACAAATTAATTAAAAATTGTGTAAAAATTGTGTTGGGCTGTGTTTTGGTGTTTTGAATACAGTTGTGGCGTAAAGCATGGACAAAGGACAGAAGCAATGTAAGCATCAAATTTGTCAAATACTATACATCAGTTTTCCACAAATGATGGCATCACAGTTTCCAGTCTAAATTTACTTTGTGATACATGTGATCTGCCACTGTGACTTGAAACTCTATTTTTCATAGTAGATGCTGGACTATTATATTTTTAGATCATATGACCTATTATGTGACTTAACTTGTGCCAGGTTTTCTGGTCCACTTTTACTGAGAATCATGCTCCTCCCCTTTGTGGAAAGCCATACATCTGTATTAAAAAGCCAATTCTCCAGGGGGAAATACATGCTTGGGCGTAACTACAGTGGTAGCAGCCATAGCAGCTGCTATGGGGCCCGTAGTGTCAGGGGCCCCATCATCTGACCTGACAAATTAAAAAGTGGAGGATGTGCACCATTATATACATATTATGCTACACGTTGTACGTATATGTGATGTATATATGCTATAAGTGTATGTATACGATGTATGGTGTGTAACTCACACAAGTGAGTATAGAAATAAGTATATTTTTGAAGTGGGAAGGGTGGGGGGGGGCATTTAGAAGCCTGCTATGGGGCCCTGCCTCTCCTAGTTACACCACTGAATACATGAGGTACTCAGAGTCCTGTCCAATTTAGCTTAGTAAATCCTTCACACAGTTTCAACAGATTTCTGTTCCATTAAAATAGTTGGAGAAAATAATTAAATGTCATATCTGGCTGCTGGGAAGATATGAGAATCAGTGGTGGGAAATGTGAGGTTGGGCCCTTAGGTGCTATGGCATTTCCCTTTCTGACTCTCTATTACACAGGTGTGAGCTCTAGAGTGGCCACGAGGATCTCAGAAAATGTCATTGCTGTCTAGTAAGAAGGAAAAAACTACCTGGAGCAGCTCGTGGCAGTTTTAACTTTGATAAAGCTGACGCATCTTACATATTTATAGAACTAGAAGAAGACTGTTACAATTAAAGAAGCTTTCTAGGAAAATTGTTCTGCGTGTTACTCGGTTCGCAAAAGATATCCTGTGACCAGATTTTTTATATTTGCTTGTCTCTCTCCAAACTATGCAGCCTTTTATTTTATCACATGGTAGGAACAAATTTGAAAATTCCAGAAAGGGATCATTCAAAAAAAATATCTGCAAATCTATTTGGATATCTATCAGAGATGGAGGGAAAAGATGAACATTTTACATTATATGTCATATGATAATATGTAACAACACACTGTACAATAACACACATTGCTGACCTTTCTGAGTAAGCAGCAAATCCGTTCCACGTTCTTAACCCTTTCTCTCTGCAGGAAAGTTAAAGGAGATAGAAAAGAAGAATGGAAAAAGAGAGGATAGATTAAAGAGTAAAGAGCTAGGCAGCGCAGAAAAGGGCAAGTAAAGGCAAAGCTGAACAGAGAATGATATGTTCTTTATGGGTGGTAAAAAGATAAATGCCATGCAGAAAGATACATACGGGTCAGTGACATTGTTAGACTTTACTGGGTTCCCTGCACTGCCCCACAGCTTTATATAAGATTACAAAGCAGGAAAATGACAAATCCCAAGACTTCAGAATCACTTACTGCTCTCGATGGATTCCCCTGTTCAATAGGATTCTTAAAATCTGTTCGAAGTTCATCAAAAGCAATAATCTGCAGCAAAAGAGAGGTAAATTAGCACATAGCACATCTGGTACAGGACCAAAGGAATGTAACAAAGAAGAAGATTCTAGCACATGGAATGGGAATAGAATACAAATCACAAATTATTTATAGCATTAGCATAATCTGATGTGTGAGTGTTACATTAGGGGTAAAATGAAATGGCATTGCTTTTCATATACTTGTCAGACCACGTTTGTCCGAGTGCACCCCTGATACCTGGAGCTGGCCTGAACCTATTAGATATTTATTTGTAACACTGAAAAAGGGGCAAGTCGCCCTGAAGTTGTTTCGAAAATTGTTTCGCACATTAAACAAAAGGTGGTTTCATGCACCCATTTGCCTAATGATATCACTTGTTCTGAACTATTATCTCAGATTTTACTGTATATATAACAGAAAGACGCCCAGCGGAGAGAACTCCAGCAAAGAGGTGACCACAGATACAGTAGCCGAGATCCTTGATGCTTCATGTTCTCCAGCAGAGGTCTTTGCACATGCACAGCCTAGTGATTCCTTCTAGCCACAGCCAAGTGCTAACTCATACGTAGTGCAGATCTACAGACAGAAAAAGTACAGCAAAGGCATGTGCAGAAACGCCTGAACAGAAATTGTAAGCAGCAAAGTCACACACCAACAAGACCTATCATTTGCTATTGTATCTTTATAATTAGAGCACAACGATTTTTAGACTTCTTTTTATATTTTACAAAAAAGGGTTTATTAAATATAGTTCAGTTTAAGATATACAATAATTATTCCTATCATATATTACATACAACAAGGGTTGACAAATACCCCAAACAAACATCGATATTTCAGATCTCAGAACTATGCATCTACTCAACCTCCCCCCTCTCCCTCCCACCTACGATTTTTAGACATTTTAATTTATACAGTCCTCATTACCATCAAAAATCATGAAAGAAACACATCTAGCAGAGAGATCCCCGGACAAAGGATGCCCAGCTGAGAGGTGAACAGAGACGCTGGACACTAGCACCACCAAGTTCTGCTTGAGTTGCTCATCAAAGCGACCTTAGATTTATGCAGGAAATATACCTGCATTATTACACCTCCGATCCGTGAAAATTTTGACCAGAGTTAATGTCCTCCAGCAGCGGATAAGTCTTCAGGTCTGCGCAGCCCATTGAATTCCTGCTACCCACAGCAAGTGCTCGCCCATACACCATGTGGATCTACAGATACCAAAACTACAACGGAGACATCTGCAGAGACGCACAAATGGGAATACTAAGCAGTAAAGTCACACACTGACAAGACCTGTGACTTTGGATTTTATATGGGACATTATATACACCATATTGTATACAGTCCTCATTACCATCAAATGTCATAGATTTACAAAGGTCTCTACACCTAACAAGAACCATTACATTATCCATGCTACAGGTTTTAACATCTACTAGGGACATTGCTCTTCAATGAGGATTAAGAATCATGTGATACTTTTCAGTTCTGTGCTAATTTTATCATCATCTATATAGTTATTATTAAGGACTGATAATCTGTTCCACACGAATCCCCACATTGGGAAAGAAATAGCCAGCACCAAAGGCCTGTGGAGCTGTTACAATAAGGTGAATTGCTGTACTGTGTATGTCTTTGGTGCCAGGTACTAGGCCTGCGCTGAGTGAGATACAACATAGGTAAAGCCAGAGAGGATTTCATTTGGATTTTTAAAATTTATTTCTGTAATCCTATAACTTTCTAATATAACTGATCAATATTTGTTGCACCCACTCTTGCTGTGTGGACTGTGACTTTCTTTTTATGTCTACCTCATGAGACAAATGTCCCAATGCCTAACCCAATACAATATCTAATAATATAAAAAAATGTGTCTGTTTGTTTCTGATTCAATTTTTTTTCATGGCATCGGATGCTGTCACACTTTTTTTGTATTCTGTTAGGATAATAGGAGCCAGTGGGAAGTGGACAGGCAAAGCTGTTCATTCTAACTGTACACTTCAGTATGCGTTTCCTTGGTGATTGCCCATTATGATGCCACAACATAATGATGCTGTACAAAAGCAGGCACAGTTCTTTATTTTTGGATCACACACAGTTCTGGTTTCATGAAGACTTTTCCTGTTTTTATATACCAAAGCTATGTATGTGTTAGTGGGTATATAAATGTGCTTGACCTTCTACATACCTTTATTTCTACCCAGTATTAACACAATTTCTCCCCTTTTAACTATAACGCATTCTTACTATAAAATTAAAAGATAAAAAACAAAAACCCTGTGCTGTTATATATAATAGCTTTACAGAACTTTTATATTCATGTTCTGTATTTATAATAGGCCATTAATATTACATTTATTGGGATACAATTTGTGCCATCCCCATTTACCTGTATGCAAAGTTTTAGTGGATTAAATATAAAGATTTTGGCGGTAGCCCGGGGTCCACATTTTCTGGGAAGCCCATGACCACCCAAACTTTTATACTGAGAAGGACCTTCACCTATGAAATTCTTGTACATCAAAACCTGCTCTCAATACACCTGTACACAAGAGCCATTTGAAGATCCTCCAGAGGGCCTGAAATTGTAGATTAAAAGCAAAAAGAGGGGACATATCATCTGTTCCCCAAGAAGCTCGATTCTAGCCCGACATCCTGCATGTGTCACTTCCCCGATCAGGTCCACCAGAGTTCACCATCTTCTTTTCGGTGTATGTAAGTGAATTGGTTGCGACACAATTTTTATCGTAAATCCCGGACTCAGTCCGAATCAGTCAGATCGTCCGACAGCCTGCCCCCCATTTCTGTAGTTTGAAAGCCGGCGCCAAAATCCGATCACGAGCGTCACAATCCCCTTCTAACTACCTGTCCCAGTGCCACAAATCCCGAAAACGTCTGGAAGTCAGACGGAAATGTGATCTGCGAACCCTTAGTAAGTTCTCATTTAAGGATTCCTCACATAAATCAGTTTACTAATAGCAACTTCTCCTCCCAAAAATGTAATATATTAAGTTTTGATCGGTGTTATGTCACACTAGGACTGAGACTTTTCATGTAAGGCATGTGAAAAAGAGCTCACTGTTTAGCCAGTAATATACAATGATCTGCAGTGATACACAGTGTAGTGAACTGTGAACTGCCCACTTTATAGATTATATTTGCACACTTCGATACACCACTTTTGTGTTGTGGTCAGTTCTGGTACAAGAACAGGTCATTTTCCATATTAAATTACATAGAGCCACGTAGAAGTTGGAACATTTCTAGTGTTTCAGGAGTTTCACTGACTCTGAACCAGATACTGAACCAGAACATCTGCACTTTTTACATCCACATTCATGTTTGGATGAGCCTCATGTATCTGATCCTTTCATTTTTAAGAAAAAGAAATATCTGTCTCTACTGTATAGCCATGGAAGTCAAAGGATAAAAGAAAAATAAGACATTGTGATTGCTTGCTATATTTTGCAGGTGTTGAATATTATAGCCGTAGAGAGAACATGGTGCATTAATAATTAAAATACAATAAGTTATAAGAACTGCCAAATATGCATTTTTGTACATAGTTTATAACCCGAAAGAAGCGAAAGAACATTCAGATGATTAGCATCAAAGTTAGAAAATGTAAACATGACTTAGATAACAATTTTTTTACCATTTGCAGAATGTATGCATTGCTCCCACAGGCTACAAATCCAAGATTCCCTTTCTTCTAGTGGCAACAATGCTTTAGATGTATAAAACATGCCCTCTGAACACATAGGACACCTGATGTCACTTCCAATGATCATCATCTGGTCACTTGCCATTGTTATATTGGTAATATCAAGCCATACGGCACATTCTGGAAAGAATGACTTGTGTGTCTCATCACTACAACTTCTACAGTTTCTGCTTCTAGGTAGTGCTGTCCCTGAGAGGATAAATCATGCATTCACAGTGAATAACCAAGCTGCTATCAAGTGCACTGTACATGGCATAGTAAGAACTGTGGATATTTTTAACACATTTTGGGGAAGGTGACTGCATTGCAGATTTGGTAACGTCCATGGGGCCCCTTTCCTTAGGAAATACATATTTGTACACTCACAGATATTTATACAATCACACACATTTGTATACACTTTTTATACACACATACTATATCATAGTATCATAGTAAAATACATCAGACAGGTTAGAAAAAGACAAAGACATCAGTCCAGCATATGCACATCTTATACCCACATACTCGCATACTGTATTTACACATCAACTACACAAATAGGATATATACATCATATTATTATGCAAATAGTATATACACACCATTTATACACATCTGAACAATAAAAACACATACATACTGTATATATACACCATATGCACATACAGTACCATATACAGACATACAGCATATATACACAATATATACCACCCATACAGCAAATTCACATATAGAGAATATACACATCACATACACTCACCGGCCACTTTATTAGGTACACCATGCTAGTAACGGGTTGGACCCCCTTTTGCCTTCAGAACTGCCTCAATTCTTCGTGGCATAGATTCAACAAGGTGCTGGAAGCATTCCTCAGAGATTTTGGTCCATATTGACATGATGGCATCACACAGTTGGTGCAGATTTGTCGGCTGCACATCCATGATGCGAATCTCCCGTTCCACCACATCCCAAAGATGCTCTATTGGATTGAGATCTGGTGACTGTGGAGGCCATTTGAGTACAGTGACCTCATTGTCATGTTCAAGAAACCAGTCTGAGATGATTCCAGCTTTATGACATGACGCATTATCCTGCTGAAAGTAGCCATCAGATGTTGGGTACATTGTGGTCATAAAGGGATGGACATGGTCAGCAACAATACTCAGGTAGGCTGTGGCGTTGCAACGATGCTCAATTGGTACCAAGGGGCCCAAAGAGTGCCAAGAAAATATTCCCCACACCATGACACCACCACCACCAGCCTGAACCGTTGATACAAGGCAGGATGGATCCATGCTTTCATGTTGTTGACGCCAAATTCTGACCCTACCATCCGAATGTCGCAGCAGAAATCGAGACTCATCAGACCAGGCAACGTTTTTCCAATCTTCTACTGTCCAATTTCGATGAGCTTGTGCAAATTGTAGCCTCAGTTTCCTGTTCTTAGCTGAAAGGAGTGGCACCCGGTGTGGTCTTCTGCTGCTGTAGCCCATCTGCCTCAAAGTTCGACGTACTGTGCGTTCAGAGATGCTCTTCTGCCTACCTTGGTTGTAACGGGTGGCGATTTGAGTCACTGTTGCCTTTCTATCAGCTCGAACCAGTCTGCCCATTCTCCTCTGACCTCTGGCATCAACAAGGCATTTCCGCCCACAGAACTGCCGCTCACTGGATGTTTTTTATTTTTTGGACCATTCTCTGTAAACCCTAGAGATGGTTGTGCGTGAAAATCCCAGTAGATCAGCAGTTTCTGAAATACTCAGACCAGCCCTTCTGGCACCAACAACCATGCCACGTTCAAAGGCACTCAAATCACCTTTCTTCCCCATACTGATGCTCGGTTTGAACTGCAGGAGATTGTCTTGACCATGTCTACATGCCTAAATGCACTGAGTTGCCGCCATGTGATTGGCCGATTAGAAAATAAGTGTTAATGAGCAGTTGGACAGGTGTACCTAATAAAGTGGCCGGTGAGTGTATACACACATACAGCTTATAGATACATTCATACAGTATATATGCACCATACACCATTCAAACATGTATATAATCACTGTCAAACAGTCTTATTTGCTCAGGGCCCAGAAGCTGCTGACCACATTGGGGAAGTAGGGGGCAGGAAGTAGAGATGGAAGATACCTAGCCCTGGTGTCCTGTTGTCCCAACCTCCTCCCCAACATTTCTTATCTGTGCTGCAGGCCCAGAATACCGGAAGGCTGGCTAGTGCGGCCTAGATCACGCTGTGGTCACGGTGCTTGGTATGGGGACCGGAGGGCTGACCTACAGCCTGGCAGGTCTCCAGAAGGTGGTCTGTGCAAGAAATATGGAGGGAGAAGCTGATGTACTGGTTTCTCCCTGGGGCAATCTCTGTGGTGTCTGTAGGATGAGTCCCTGGCTAATGGATGGGGATGCCTATGGCGGTAAGAAAACAGTATCCAGGGATCAGATGGAGGCAACGTCGTGCAAATCAACTTACAGTTCTTTATTGAACAACAGACAACAGCCCAAAAAGATCAAACAGCATATTCTGGTTGCTGAAGTGGGCATGGAGAGTGGTCCGCAGGAAAGATGCACACAGCCTGATAGTAGATGCAGGCTGGGCTGGTTTAGGGAGAACTGTGTCCAAGTAGTGGAAGCTGCAGTTCTGGGCTTGAACCTTCAGACTCGCCCTAGGTGTCAGGCAGTAGGCCTGAAGCACTTGGTAGTTCCTGGGATAAAGGATTCAGACAGCACTGAAGGTGTGCTGCTTACTTTTCTCACTGAGAACCTGTGGTAAGACCATTTGCTCTCATCCATGAGGGGTTTTTATAGTCCCCCTGGTCATGTGATAGCACCTCTCTAATCACATTCCAGGTTTCATAACAGACAGATCATTGGCTGATTACATATACCAGTTTACGGTTACCTTTCTAGATAGTGTCTACAGCTGCAATTACACTAAGTTCTCTTAGGATTATCCTGTGGATGAGTTGCTTATCCTGATATGGAGAGGGCGCTATTCGCAACTACCCCCTTGTCTATGCGTTGGCAGGGGTGTTACATATACATATTATGTGCAGCGTAATATGTATAAATTGGTGCACATCCTTCATTCTTCAGTGTGGCAGGTCGGGTGGCTGAATCCCCTGACACAGTTTTTTGGGGGCAAGCCTGTAGAAGTACTAACTGTACTAACTATGAGGACTATGGAAAAATATACAATCGTCAAACAATCTTTTTCTTCCTATGGCCGCAAAAACAGTTAAATTTGCCATTTTTTATGACAGTGGGGGAGATTTATCAAACTGCCTAGGAGTAAGAATGTGCTTAGTTGGGTGGACCCAATAAGTAGGCAGGAGACAGTTTGGGAGCTTAGTATTAGGGCTCACTTTCCTTGTTTCTGTTCAGCCATTACAATATGCCTATGGACATGCTCAGTGTGTAAATTGGGAGCATTCTTGATTTACTCAGTAAATGTGTCCAAAAACTATAATTGACCTTAGCCTTATGAACAGGTATAATGCAAAAGTGATGACACCGCAGGATACTACGCAACATGATGATTTTATGACCGCCTTCATGTAATACGGTAATATTGTGAGTACAGTTAATCTCATTCACATAGAACCTACATTAAAAAGACTTACCTCTCTGGGGCCTTGGTCTAAAAAATGAACTCAGAGCACATATGATCCAGTTGCACTCTGTTCTAATTAAAATCCACCTTGTTGTAGTAGACAAGCTCTTACACTTTACAATTACCTATTTACATAGAGTGACAATAGGTTATTCCATCCTAAAGTTTATGTTTTCATATGTCTTAGCTTCCTATTACAATCAACGCAGCCTGAATACATACATTTTTCTTTGAAGCTGCTGTCTAATCTAAACATTTTTTCCAGCGCATCCAGTAATAACACTATATACAGTACTGTTGTAGTACTGTGATAATAAATGAAGTGATGTCACAGTAGTACATGGATATTTTACATCACAAGAATTATATAAACATGTCAAGTGCAAGGCTAATACACTTTGTGATATTGAGACATTAGGATGACACACATCATGTACAACTGTAACCTCACAGCACTGGAAAAACAACATAACTTGTAATAAAGTAACATGCAGACATAATGTACAGTACTCATAATAAATTATAGTGATGTCAGACCTCGGGAACAAACCCAAAACTTATTGATTTGAGTATAAATCTAGGGTGGGAAATGCTATTGCTACTCTTAAATAAAATGTCCAGCGAGGCCTCCCTTCACTAATAACAAGTCCCAGCAGCGGCCTCCCCTCACTAATAACATGTCCCAGCAGTGGCCTCCCTTCACTAATAACATGTCCCAGCAGTGGCCTCCCTTCACAAATAATATGTCCCAGCAGCGGCCTCCCTTCACTAATAACATGTCCAGCAGCGGCCTCCTCTCACTAATAACATGTTGAGTAGTGGCCTCCCTTCACTAATAACATGTCCAGCAGCGGCTTACATTCACTAATAACATAACGAGCAGTGGCCTCCCTTCACTAATAACATGTCCTAGCAGCGGCCTCCATTCACTAATAACATGACCAGCAGCAGCCTCCCCTTACTAATAACATGTCCAGCAGAGGCCTCCCCTCACTAATAACATGTCCCAGCAGTGGCCACCCTTCACTAATAACATGTCCCAGAAGCAGCCTCACCTCACTAATAACATGTCGAGCAGTGGCCTCCCCTCACTAATAACATGTCCAGCAGAAGCCTCCCCTCACTAATAACATGTCCAGCAGAGAACTCCCTTCACTAATAACATGTCCAGCAGCAGCCTCCCCTCACTAATAACATGTCCCAGCAGCAGCCTCCCCTTACTTATAACATGTCGAGCAGTGGCCTCCCCTCACTAATAAATGTTCAGCAGTGGCCTCTCCTCACTAATAACATGCTGCAGCAGTGGCCTCCCTTCACTAATAACATGTCCCAGCAGCGGCCTCCCTTCACTAATAACATGTCCCAGCAGTGGCCTCCCTTCACTAATAACATTCCCAGCAGCGGCCTCCCTTCACTAATAACATGTTGAGCAGTGGCCTCCCTTCACTAATAACATGTCCTAGCAGAGGCCTCCCTTCACTAATAACATGTCCTAGCAGCGGCCACCCTTCACTAATAACATGTCCCAGCAGCGGCCTCACCTCACTAATAACATGTCGAGCAGTGGCCTCCCCTCACTAATAACAAGTCCAGCAGAAGCCTCCCCACACTAATAACATGTCCATTAGAGGACTCCCTTCACTAATAACATGTCCAGAAGTGGTCTACCCTCACTAATAACATGTCCCAGCAGTGGCCTCCCGTCACTAATAACATGTCCCAGCAGCAGCTGCCCCTTACTTATAACATGTCGAGCAGTGGCCTCCCCTCACTAATAACATGTCCAGCAGAAGCCTCCCCTCACTACTAACATGTCCAGCAGAGGACTCCCTTCACTAATAACATGTCCAGCAGCAGCCTCCCCTCACTAATAACATGTCCCAGCAGCAGCCTCCCCTTACTTATAACATGTCGAGCAGTGGCCTCCCCTCACTAATAAATGTTCAGCAGTGGCCTCTCCTCACTAATAACATGTCGCAGCAGTGGCCTCCCTTCACTAATAACATGTCCTAGCAGCGGCCTCCCCTCACTAATAACATGTCCAGAAGTGGTCTACCCTCACTAATAATATGTCTCAGCAGTGGCCTCCCGTCACTAATAACATGTCCAGAAATGGTCTACCCTCACTAATAACATGTCCCAGCAGTTGCCTCCCTTCACTAATAACATGTCCAGAAATGGTCTACCCTCACTAATAACATGTCCCAGCAGTGGCCTCCCGTCACTAATAACATGTCCCAGCAGCAGCTGCCCCCTTACTTATAACATGTCAAGCAGTTTCCTCCTCTCACTAATAACATGTCCAGCAGAAGCCTCCCCTCACTAATAACATGTCCAGCAGTGGCCTCCCCTCACTAATAAATGTTCAGCAGTGGCCTCTCCTCACTAATAACATGTCGCAGCAGTGGCATCCCTTCACTAATAACATGTCCCAGCAGAGGCCTCCCCTCACTAATAACATGTCCAGAAGTGGTCTACCCTCACTAATAACATGTCCCAGCAGTGGCCTCCCGTCACTAATAACATGTCCCAGCAGCAGCTGCCCCTTACTTATAACATGTCAAGCAGTGGCCTCCCCTCACTAATAACATGTCCATTAGAGGACTCCCTTCACTAATAACATGTCCAGAAGTGGTCTACCCTCACTAATAACATGTCCCAGAAGTGGCCTCCCATCACTAATAACATGTCCAAGCAGCAGCTGCCCCTTACTTATAACATGTCGAGCAGTGGCCTCCCCTCACTAATAAAATGTCCCAGCAGAGGCCTCCATTCACTAATAACACACACACACCAGGGAGCAACAACACTGTGTCATAAATTTTGTTGTAATCTGTGGACATAGATGTGCCTCTGCCCGCACTGCCAGGAGGATTGCGCGTGCAACCAGGAGGAGCGACAAAGATAAGAGGAGCTGCATGAAATGTCAGAGGGTAAGTTTTTTATACTGTATATATACTTGTGTATAAGCTGGGCGAGGCTTTTTCAGCACAAATTGAATTGAAATTTTGCTGAAAAACTCGGCTTACACCTGAGTATATACAGGTATATAAAAAAAATATCAGCCCAACACTAGGGAAACAAACTGCACACTTTATTGTATACCAATAAAATGTATTGTGTAGTGCTGCAAAAGGACAAGATCAGTTATATGTTTTTAATGCTTTCACTTTTTTATCCATTGTGCATTCCCTTTAGTCACATCAGAAATTATTTCATGCTCTAAAATCAGATCGACCAGGTCTCTTACTTTCAGATAAAAATTTCCTTATTTTTTATAATACAATTGTGTTCACTGTTAAAAGCACTCCAACCCTTTTCCTGATAACTGAAAAAATCTTATTTGAACCACATTCAAGGGAATGAATGGAAATCTGTTATGATGGCTTAAGCGTTTTGGCTAAAGCTCATTTGTGTATAAATGCAGTATGTTTCCCAGAACGTAAAAACTTCCATTTTCCAAAGAGCAGTGCTTTGGCGCCAAGAGTTTTACTTCCATAAGGGGTTAAAGGGAGACAGTCCATCCCAAAGTTTTTTGTACAATTTCTCCTGAATATAGAAAAAAAATCCACATGTACTAATTCCACAGAGATATCTGGGGGGGGGGGGGGGGATTTGGGGGGCATTTATTATGCCTTGTACACCAAGCAGATTTTTGCAGATTTTTGCCAGTAGAGGTAACTTAAGCTGATGATTACCAGATTTGAGATCAATGTAACAATCAAAATATTGTTAGTGGGTGTGATGTGCTTCTATCTAATTAATGTGTAAAATGTGCACCCTCCAGCCTGTCAGCTGAACGCAGAATGTAGAAGAATCTGCAGGAGTCCATGCACTCTTTGCATCTGTAACTGAACATGGTAAAGGGTGAGGGTATAATGCTGTACATATTTATAACATATTTTGGAAAACGTTCCTACTTATTTAGAAAACTTTATTTGGAAAAATTACAAAAAAACTTATTTTTTCACATTTGTAGTCAATTATTGGCAAATCTTTTAAGGAAAAAAATATGTAATCAATAAAACTATCCTATCAAGTTAAAGTCTCACAAGCATATTACACATAACATTCTTCCCTCTGCTCTCACAGCCTTTACATATTGTCAGATCTTCTATATACCCCCCTCTCCCCTGGATAAAGATCTTATCTGCTTGTAGCTTTATTCTCCTCACATGACAGGAAGTCAGTGTCTGTGTAAGCTCCTCCTGGAATGCAAGAGTGGGGGCTAGAGGCATAGAGAGAACAGCTTAGTGCAGCAGCAGACAGAATAACAATGGGGCACATTTACTAAGGGCCAGGTGCCAGTTTTCTGTCATTCTTGCATGCTCTTTTCATTGCAAACTGCTTGCACAGGTATTTAAGAAGTGTCTGAGACACATTTCTGGCACACCCTACAAAATTGTGGTGCACGCGAAGATTCAGGGTCGGATCTGGGGCAACCAAAATTGTGTATACTAGGACTGATAGAGACGGTTCAGAATTATTGGAACCTGTACTCAACTCCTCTATTGCTCCTGGTTTCCTGCAACGCCGTCTCACAGGTCTGTGCCCGTTTTCCCTATATCTCAGTGCCTGATACAGCACTGGGAATAGGGATGGAGGAGGTGAGTACAGGGTTGTTTGTTTTTTTTAAATGACTCCCCAGCCCACCTCCAGAATTGTCTTTCTGTTCAAAGCTTTGCAGAAATCTCAAATCACTTCAGTCCCCAATGCCCCACAGTGCATTTCTTGGCACTGGTTTAAAACAAAAAAAGGAAATGAGGGTAAAAAGATTATGATGGATGTTAGCATTGCAGTCTTAGACATAGTTTGCTGTAACACCATCATGTATATTTGTACATACTATTTATTACAGAGGTTTAAGCAGTTTGGTAATGTTCCCTAAATGTTTTCATTTGGCATGTGGCCATACTTCTTGTTCCTGTTTACGGCTGTTATACAGCACTGGTGGACAGGAGTGTTTTTACACACTTTTTTTTAAAATCGTACTTCATAAAATTGTCTTTCACATCTGGATCACGTAATAAATCTGGAATAAGATGTCTGAGGTGAAAAATTGAGTGATTTGTCACACTCCCACGCACACTATATACTGTAGATGCAGCTAGAACATTGTCATTTATCACTTGATCTTCAGAAAGATGGTGTACAAAAGGCTTCTCATGTTTTGATGAATAACAAGCCATCCATATTTCCACTCAAAGATAATTTTTGATATACTAGAAATTAGAAGCTTATTAAAAATCTGATAATTTTTATAAAATTGCTAAGATATTAGTATTTTTATCTTTTTGTCGTTGCAAGAAAACAGGAAACTCAGCGTAATTGGTTTTGATCATGGTGACAACGTGACTTTTTACCGTCTTTCACAAACAACAAATATGACTGCACTTCCTGAAGGCATCTTTAAAAACAGTTTTTCTGAACTGAATAGTCAATGAATATCTTTTAACTATCAAACTCTGCTGCTACTGCAGCTTTAACTTCTGATGTACTGGGCTTGTGCTAATTGTACATTTAGGGTGGCAATAACTTAATGTGATTATCAGCCTGTCATTTAGATTTCAAGCAAACTGATTATTTGTGTCCCCAAGAGATAAGAGTCACCAGATGTGTCTGGCAAACACTTGTCTCTCATCCATATAAATATGGCTGGTTATGGCTTTATAGCTATTGAAGTATGTTTCTGAATATTTGAATGTAGTTTGCAGATAGATAGCATTAGCTTTTTTACTTGAGATCAGAACATTTTTGGTCACATTATTCTGTGACCATGGGCGTGACGAGTGCTTTGCCATGGACTGATTACTATGCTGGGTACTGAACTCCATGCATAATATTCATATTTGACAGTCAGCTCTGCTACATATCGGGGGAATAAGAACTGTGCATCATATATCAATATACTGATCACGTAATAATGTAGAACCAGCCTTATATAGTGCACTAGCAAATTGCAGAACATATTTATTTGTAGAAGAATATATTGTGTATTTGCAAGCTTTGTCCTCCTTAACTTAGCGGTTTGGGTCTGATCAGCACTACTTCTAACTTTTAAATAGGTTTTAGGTGGTAAAATTGTTACTTTGTTAAGAGGACAATCATTGTTTTTACCATCAATTTCTGAGGAATTCATGCTAATTCGACCAATATGGCTACACTTCCAGTTGTCACTTCTACAAAATAAATGCTGCAACTGAAAAGATAGACAACTATTAAAATGTCAATTACCTAACCTAAGTTCTAATTTACTAATAAACAGCTGGTGTGACCTTTTGGCATGTTGGGGTGTTATTTGGTTATTAATCACCACACATTTAAAGGAAATCCACCATTTGTTTTCATGCATTGTGAATCAAACATACCTTGAGAATGCTGTAGCTACACTGATGCAAAAAACATTTATAAAAGTAAGAACCCTGGGAAAGCTGGGTGCAGGCTGGCTGCAATATTTAAACACATTGGGGCTTATTTACTAAGGGTCCGCGGATCACACTTTTGTCGGGTTTTCCAACGTTTTCGGGATTTCCACCAATGGGACATGTATTTAACTGGGGATTGTGTCGCACGCGAACGGATTGTGGCGCAGTGGTGCTGACTTTTATGCGACAGAAATCGGGGGACGGGCCGTCGGAAGAACGGGCTGATTGGGACTGAGCGCGGGATTTAACATTAAGATTGTGTCGCAAGATCAAGCACTTACATGAAAAGAAGAAAGTGAACTCCAGCGGACCTGATCTGGGAAAGCTACACATGCAGCATATCGGGCTAGTGATCTTAGTGAATTGCGGGACAATACACTTTGGGTGAACTCCTCGGACAAGTAAGTAAACGTGCCCTGTTAAACGGAGCTTCCTGAACTGTCCAGACAGGACTAATCAACCTGAGCTGGATGAATCATACACAGCAGCTGGGGGATGGTGCCGCGATTGATTACTTCTGACTATCAGGGACAACACAGTGAATATAGTGTTCTCGGTTTATGCTGGGCAGTACATAGATAAGGTGAGAGGACAGGAGGACGGAGCAGCCATAGGAGGGACAGAGCCTCATTATCATAATTTTATAATAGCTTTTTCAGCAAAACCACTTGGTTCAGGGATTAAACAAGATATGTTTCTACAGAAGTGTAGCTTATATATGTTTGGTTCATTATGCATCAACAAATGGTAGATTTCATTTAATGAATGTGCCAAGTACCATAGGTACGTATATACTACTATGCTGCAAAGAGAAAAATGAATACATTCTGAAATATGCATTGAATATGCCATCTATACATTTACTGTAAAGTTTTATTGCAAGCTGTGTAAAAACATGAATACTACAGGGATACACAAGTTTGATACTCAGCTCTGCTGAGTTAATTGTTCTTGTGTCCTGATTCCATGTGGTGGTGACCTCAATAAGGCAGAGTAGTACATTATGTGGTATGTGAAAGATGTATGTATATTTGTGCATGTAATCTGTGTAGGATGAAAACAAGCACGATGCAATATAAAAGATTAGATTCTTATTTTTAATATGACACTATGCTCATTTTTTAGCGGTAAATACGGTAGATGAAATTTCACACAAAAAAAGGAAAATATAGAAAATATATTTTACCTGAATATTACCTGAAGCTTCTAGTAGTTTGATACATAGATACACACTTATAACATATGAGTAACATAGAAATATTGAGTTTAAACACAGTTTAACCCCTTATCACCGACACTAGTTTTCAGCTCAATGACTCGATTTTTCAAATCTGACATGTCTCACGATAATTGGTTATAACTTTGGAACGCTTTAACATATCCCGGTGTTTTGAGAATGTTTTCTCGTGATACATTGTACTTCATGTTAGTTATAAAATTTAAGTGATACGTTTTGCGATTCGTTCTGAAAAAAAGAGAAAATTTGGCAAAAGTTTCTAAAAATTCTTCATTTTCCAAGTTTGAAATGTTCTGGTTTCCAGACAGGAAGTAAAACTACCCAAAAAGCTCGATAAATTACATTTACAGAATATCTGCTTTATGTTGGGATGATATTTTATGCTTCCGGTCATTTTTCTAGGATGTTATGAGGTGTAGAACTTTAGGTGCGATTTTTCTCATTTTCATGAAAATTGCCAAAACTCACATTTTGAGGGAAAACTCAGCTTTCAAGTGACTTTGAAAGGCCTAAATAATAGTAAAACCCCATAAATTACCCCACTATAGAAACTTCACCCCTCAACGTATGTAAAATAACTTCTATTAAGTCTTTTGGTTTTACGGGACAGCCACAGGATAGCAGGAACCGCCACAGATATAGGACCGCCACAGAATACCAGGACCACCAAAGAATACCAGGACCGCCACAGGATACCAGGACCGCCACAGGATACCAGGACCGCCACAGGATACCAGGAGCCCCAGGATGATAACAGGACCGCCAAAGGATAACAGGACCGCCACAGGATAACAGAATCTCTGGAGCAGCCTGGAAGCGCGGGTCTCTGGGCAGCACTGAAGCTGGGAGTCTCTGAGCAGCACTGGAGGAAAGTTGTGGAGTCTCTGGAGCAGCACTGGAGAGCTGCAGAGTCTTGAGCAGCACTGGAAGACTGCAGAGTCTTGGAGCAGCACTGGGACTCGGATGGCTGGCAGGATCTAGTATGGCTGGCAGGACTCGTATGGCAGCAGGACTGGATGGCTTCTGGATTACCGGACCGCCACAGGATAGCAGGACCGCCACAGAATACTAGGACCGCACAGAATACCAGCGACCACCACAGAATCCAGGACCGCCACAGGCACAAGGACCGCCCACAGGATACCAGGACGCCACAGGATACCAGGACCGCCAACAGGTAACAGGACCGCCACAGGATACAGGACCGCCACAGGTAACAGAATCTATGGAGCAGCAACTGGGAAGCGCGGAGTCTCTGGGCAGCACTGGGAAGCTGCGGAGTCTCTGAGAGCAGCACTGGGAAGCTGTGGAGTCCGGAGCAGAACTGGGAAGTGCAAGAGTCTCTGGAGCAGCACTGGGACCTCGGATGGCTGGCAGGATCTCGTATGGCTGGCAGGACCTCGGATGGTAGCAGGACCTTGGATGGCTGGATTACCGGACCGCCACAGGATAGCAGGACCGCCACAGAATACTAGGACGCCAGACTACCAGGACCACACCGAATACAGGACCGCCACAGGATACCAGGACCGCCACAGGGATACCAAGGAAAAGCCACAGGATACAGGACCGCCACAGGATACAGGACCGCCACAGGATAACAGGACCGCCACAGGATAACAGAATCTCTGGAGCAGCCACTGGGAAGCTGCGGAGTCTCTGGAGCAGCACTGGGAAGCTGCGGAGTCTCTGGAGCAGCAGCACTGGGGGAAGCTGTGGAGTCTCTGAGGAGCAGCCACTGGGAAGCTGCAGAGTCTTGGAGCAGCACTGGGAAGCTGCACAGAGTCTCTGGAGCAGCACTGGAGGTGCGGAGTCTCTGGAGCAGCTCTGGGAAGCTGCAGAGTCTCTGGAGCAGCACTGGGAAGCTGCAGAGTCTCTGGAGCAGCACTGGGAAGCTGCAGAGTCTCTGGAGCAGCTCTGGGAAGCTGCAGAGTCTATGACAGCACTGGGAAGTGCAGAGTCTCTGGAGCAGCTCTGGGAAGCTGCGGAGTCACTGGGACACTGGGACCAGGCAGGAGAGGTGAAGTAGCCAAACTTGAGGTGGTTAAACCTGAGGATTTTTCTCGGAAATTGGTATGGGTAACCACTATTCCAATAGAGGAGTGCCCAGTCCAGCGCCTCTCCAGTGAACAAAGAAAGAACACATGCCAACTTAGTGGGTTCGGGGGTGGACTGGAGGAGGACGTCAGTTTGATGTACAACGCGCATTGGACAACAAACTCCTGCAAAATTGGGGTTGCCATCAAATTTGTTAAGCATCAAAAATCTGGTCCTGAGTTTGCTGCTGTGAAAAACATAGCTGAGAGACAGAAGCAACAGGAGGAGTCACGGAGCCTGCTGCTGAGAGGCAATAATCCGCAGCGGTGGCAGGAGGATAGAGTTGTCCAAGAGTTCTTTTTGCGCAGCAATCTCTGGGACTACTGGGCAATAGTGCTGGGAAGGTCACCCAGAAGCTGGTACGGATCCTTGACACTGTCCATGGCTTTTGCAGAGATCATGACCTTGGCAGAGTCCATGGCCAGAACTTACTGTCACAGTCTCAGGGGAATAGTCAGTGGACTCCCTGGACCACCGCAGAGGAGATAACATACTAGCCGCAACCCGGGAGCGGAGTCTAAGTGAACTCCTGGTCTTCACCAGAGCTCGCCGCAAAGCGGGATGGTCTTGCTGCGGGGAGTCCTCGGAGGGCAGGCAGGACCTTGGATGGCTGGCAGGACCTTGGATGGCCGGCAGGACCTTGGATGGCCAGCAGGACCTCGGATGGCCGGCAGGACCTCGGATGGCTGGCAGGACCTCGGATGGCTACTGGATTACCGGACCGCCACAGGATACCAGGACCGCCACAGAATACCAGGACCGCCACAGAATACCAGGATCGCCACAGGATACCAGGACTGCCACAGGATACCAGGACCGCCACAAGATACCACTATCGCCACAGGATTCCAGGACCGCCACAGGATACCAGGACTGTCACAGGACACAGGAACACCGGAACACCACAGAACACGGGAACAACACGGAACACGGGAATCACAGAATCCACGGAGGCGTCTGGAAACGCTCGGGAACACGGAGGGCTTTCTCTTCAGTAACAAGACATGAAGATCCGGCAGGGGATGCTGGGAGTAGCCAGGCTATATAGCAGAGCCAGGAATGCCAGCGCCAATAAGGAGGACGCAGGCCCTTTAAATTCTTAGAGAGTAGGCGCGCGCGCCCTAGCAGTGGGGGCACGTGGCCTACACAGGAGACAGACCTGCAGCCTGGACGGGACCGCGATGGAGCCATCAAGACCCGGGACAGGTAAGTACTGACCCGGGGGGAGCGGGGCCGTGGCAGCAGAGCACGGGTGGCCCGCGATCCGAGACATGGATCACAGGGACACCCGTGACAAGCACTATCCCTTAGGTCAGTGATGGCGAACCTTTTACTACTAGGGGCTTGCTGTATACTACTAGGGGCTTGCTGTATACTACATGGGGCTGCTGTATACTACTAGGGGCTTGCTGTACACTACATGGGCGCTGCTGTATACTACTAGGGGCTTTCTGTATACTACAGGGGGGCTGCTGTATACTACTGGGGGCTGCTGTATACTACTAGGGGCTGCTGTACTCTTCTGGGGGCTGGCAGGCTGTATACTACTGGGGGCTGGCAGGCTGTATACTACTGGGGGTGTTTGACCAATGCGTTTCCCACCCCCGGCTTATACTCGAGTCAGTAGTTTTTCTCAGTTTTTGGTGGTAAAATTAGGGGTCTCGGCTTATACTCGGGTCGGCTTATACTCGAGTATATACGGTAAGTCAAAATTCTATGGAGACAAAATATATATACATAAGTATAAAAAGGTAAAAACAAGCATGAAGTATAAAATGTGCAAGGAGTGCTTGAGGTAGAAATCCCAGGTGCCAGAAAAGAAAAATCGCACCTATGAAACACAATTAGAAATACTTATAACTCTCTATATATATATATATATATATAGGAACACAGATACACTATGCGTGAAGAACATTTGGGGACATTTTCAGGATTTGCCCCGCTGTGACAGGTATTTAGCAGGGGATTGTGTTGCATGCGATCAGATTTTGGTGCAGCTCCACTGGCTTTAATGCAACAGAATTCGGGGGCTGTGCCCGACTGATTTGGACTAAAGCGGGATTTAACTTTCAAATTGGGTCGCAAAATCAAGCATTTACCTGCTCCTGGAAGAAGAAGGTGAACTCTGTCGGACCTGAGAGGGGAAGCAACACATGCAGGATATCGAGCGCACGATCTTAGTGAATCACAGCAGATGTACATTTTGGTCGGACAATGCACTTTCAGGGAACTCGAGCGGACGGGTAAGAAATGTGCAACAAAATGGGGGGGGTTTACTAATTCTAATTATTGTGCGCCAAAATATGCTGACAAAATACGGAGGAGTCAGGATATTCGGAAACATCTGTTCTTTCTGGCGCAAACTCATTATAAATTATCCACAACAATTCTGCGCCAAAAAAATAAATAAAATCCTGGCATTTTTTTGGCGCAAATACGATAATACATGTCCCCCAATGTGTTCCAAAGTTATAACTGCATATCGAGACATTGGCAGATTTGTAAGGGTGAAAATGAGCTTAGTCCTTAAGGGGTTAATCCACAGAAAGTAAACAATGACGCTTCCTATATAATGACAGCAAGCAGAGATCTATAAAACCGTGAGGAATTGATACAGAAAGTATATTGGAAAATTGTATAACTTTTTCTTCCACAAAGCATATCAATTATTTGCTGAAAGTGGACAACCCCTTTAAGGTTTTCACTGTATGGTCCAAATGACACATTCGTTTATTAAAATAGAAAAAAACTTCTGACACCCATAACTTTTATACTTTAGATCTCGATCATATAATATGCTGCAACACTACTGTACTGCTGAATATACTGTTCTTCTATTACAACTTGCCTTCTGCACTCTAAGAGGCTTCAGGCTATCATGACAACCGATCTACACCCCCAATGAGTCGCTACTGTTAGACACCGCAGCCGGGTTGGATTTGTGAACTTACTTAAGAAAATAACTTATGAACTTATGAACAGCCTATGAACTCTCTCTATACACTCTTAATGGCATCATGGTGTACATGTTAGTCCCCATGTGTGAAGGGGTTAATAAACAGAAAATAAAAAAGAAAGCAGACAGTTCTGTTCTCAGTGTAGGGGCTAGACACGAGTCTCTATGCACGAGAACAGCTGATCCTTGACGCTGCCCGGCTTAACCCCCCCCCACTGCATAAATAGGATATTGATAAGCCATTTTTAGAAAAGGTCATCAATATCTTTATCCTGGAAAACTCCTTTTAAGGCTTTGTCCAAGATTTGAAAAATATGGTCTCTTTCCTTCACAAACAGCATCACATCCGTCCATGGGTTGTGTGTGGTATTGCAGTTTATCTCTGTTCATTTTAGTGGCGCTGAGCTTCCCTACTACTCAAACCCAATGACAGGTGTGGTGACGTATGGAACGGATTTCACCCCCCCTGCAATGTTTTCTTAGAGCTTCATGTTGTTAAATTCCGATATGTGGACAATATTTTTATCGTTTAGGTAGGAAACCATACCAATTTTTTGCATTTGTGGAGTATTTGAATACTAGTAACCACATGAATATGCGGTTTACCGCGATGTATGGAGAAAAAGAACTAGATTTTATGGACGTCAAGGTAATAGAGGAAGGGGGTGAACTGCACACACAAGCACTCAGAAAACCACTGCTACTAACTCACTCCTCCATTTTAATAGTTTCCATCCATCTCACCCAAAAAGAGGGCTACCATACAGCCAGTTATTACGAAGGATTAATAATGATGAGGGGCAGTTTAGGATACAGGTCAAGGAATTGAGGGGTCGTTTGTCAGCAAGGGGTACCTGGAGGAGTTATTTCAGGAAGCCTATAATAAGGTTATGGCCATATCCCAGGAATAGCTGTTATGGCCCAAAAATTAGAGGGAGAAAAAACCCAGAGGGACCCCATGGAGCAGGTACGTAATGAGAAAGAATTTAGTCCTTTTGAATTCAGTCCTTACTAGAGGATAATCCGCAATGCCATCTATAAAAATTGGGGTATTCTTAAGTAAGACCCCAGCTCCAGGATATTACTACGATACAGCCATGTATTGCTTTCAGACATTCCCCCACAATTAGGAATGCATTAGTTAAAAGTAGGTTTTAGACACCTCATTCTACATGGTTGGAAAAAGGGATCCCTATAGGTAACTTTAAATGTGGTTCCTGTAATTACTGCACATCCAATAGTCAGCTATTGCAGGTCAAATACAAAAAGTCCATTTGATTATAACTTGTGAATCCAAACATGTCGTGAATATAGTCTTTTGCCCGTGTAGGTTTTTCTACATTGGGAAGACTATACGCAGGTTATATGCACGCTTTAGAGAGCATCAGAGATCCATTAGTACTGGTAACGGATGTCCACGATTAATTGAGCATGTGAGAACATGCCGTGAAAGTAGCCCAGACGTCCTGAAATTTGCAGGTATTGAAAGGGTGGCAGCTGACCCTCTAAGAGGAGATAGGAACCAGGTCCTATTGCAGAAAGAAAGTAAATATATTATGAGATTTGATGCTATGGGTGCATTAGGTTTGAATGATAGGAATGATCTTAGCGTTTCCTGTGATTTATTAGCAATTCCTGTGATTTTTTTTGTCCTTTACAGTTTACAAAACTGTTTACAGGTATAATAAATTTAATATATGCACCTTTGCCAATAGATATTTAATAAGAGGAGTTTGCTCATGTAAGTACTTATATTAGGTCCCTTTATGAATGTAAGATCTTATACACAAGGCATTTGTTTTTAACTTGACATTGTTCATGTTTTTAATGCTTTGGTGACTTACCCGGTCACTATCCCACTATGTTTACACTGTTTCCTTGACTACATCGGCCGTCTGCGACACAGACAGATGACGTCAACGGCTAGAGAAAGCGCTAGTTGGCGTGAAACCACCCGCCACCAGGTCCTGCACTATCCCTGTACTGTACCGTACTGTACCTGTACTGTACCGCTTATGAAATAAAGAAGCTCCATACATCGGTGAGTGCCGCCTCTATTTTTCTCTGGAATAGATCCTCTTTTATTCCCTCTGGGACCAGAAGAATCAATTCACTTAACATTCCTCTCATTCAAGAAGGAACTCTGTCACAAGATTTTACCCCATTAAACTATTAGTCCCCCTAGGTAGGCTAGAATTTCCTTACTTATATCCTTATATAAAATTTCACCTATTTACCCATTACAAATTTCCTCCAAAGTCATATGAAAATGAGCAGACAAGAGTCATATTTTGCCTAAGATAAATAACATTTAGGCTACATTCACACGAACGTATGGAGGACGTATATACGGCCGACGTATATACGGCCGATATACGTCCCCCATACACTCCTATGGGCGCACGGCACCCTACGGGAGCGGTACGGTGCAGCACACGTGCGGCACCGTACCGTTCCGTACCCGGGAAAAAGATAGGACCTGTCCTATCTTTTCCCGTAATACGGGGCCGTGCGCCATAGGTTGCTATGGAGAGGGGCGGGGGAGAGCTGCGCTCACCTCCTCCTCCTCTCCCCGTACACTGCCGTTGCCCGCTACGGTACGGTACGGGCGGGCAACGGCAGTGTGAATATAGCCTTAGAGGGTGCAGGAGGAGTGTCATTTCAGACTGCCCCATTTTTAGTACTATGGTACCTCGGACCATGCTAAAGATAGGAATCTCATCATAAGATTGCATCAGGTATGTGGTCCTGAGAAATGCAGGCAGTTAAAGAAAAAGACGGAAACTGGATATTTATCTTCAGCTTCCATTTCCGACTAAGTCTTACAGTACAACAAGCACGATGCAATATAAAAGATTAGATTCTTATTTTTAATATGACACTATGCTCATTTTTTAGCGGTAAATACGGTAGATGAAATTTCACACAAAAAAAGGAAAATATAGAAAATATATTTTACCTGAATATTACCTGAAGCTTCTAGTAGTTTGATACATAGATACACACTTATAACATATGAGTAACATAGAAATATTGAGTTTAAACACAGTTTAACCCCTTATCACCGACACTAGTTTTCAGCTCAATGACTCGATTTTTCAAATCTGACATGTCTCACGATAATTGGTTATAACTTTGGAACGCTTTAACATATCCCGGTGTTTTTGAGAATGTTTTCTCGTGATACATTGTACTTCATGTTAGTTATAAAATTTAAGTAGAAATGATTTAAAGACTATTTTTGGCAACCCATCATTGCAAGCTGCATTTAAGGTGTTCCTGTCCATTCCCCTGAAATTACTATTATGGCATCCCCGGCAAGGATGTTAAATGGAAAACAAATCAGCAGATTATCCCAGCTAGGACACGTTAGAGGCTACAGGGGAATTCTCCCATGCTTTTGGTATCATATTAAAGATAGGCGTGTTGCTTGATACACATAGTTGGAAATTGTAGCTGCAGAAAAAGATCAAGTTTACACCTATTTCTGTGTCTGTATCTCTCAGGCTGATGCGATCTGAAATATGACATTTTTATCTTTTATGCAGCTGCTCCATGGCCTACAGGTGAACAGAGATGTACATCTGTTGCATCCCAAAAATAATTCAGTATATTTACATTCAGTCTCCTGTTGTCAGAGCTTATGTACACCTCCTATCTATACAAACCATTCCTACAAAACTTTTCATAGGCCTCAATGAGTCAGCTCTAGACTAATGCTGCCTATACCCATGAGACTGGTGTGCAGCATAATACTTCTGCTAAATTTCAGACAAGATGGCAGCTCCCTTTATCACAGAGAGAAAAAATTATGTATAAAAATCTATAATCATTAAATAATAAACACATTAGTAAAAAGTATCTTATTATTGTTAAGATAAAAACAAAAAACAACAACCAACAATTGTGTGATGCAAAAATTGGCCATGCATTACATTAGGAGGATTTGTAGTTGTCTGCAGTAAAGCCACAGTGATCTTGGGGTTCTTCTTTACCCCTCTCACCAAGGCTCTTCTCCAAGGCTCACCAAGGCTTAGTTTAACTGGACAGCCAGGTGAGGGGGGAGGTTCTGGTTATCAAGCTTACTTCCATTAAGGTTATGGCAGTCACTGTGCTCTTAGGAAAAACGTGAGTGCGCGATATTCTTCTGCTACCTTGGCCAGACGTCTTCGCAATTCTGTCTGTGAGTTTGGCAGTTCCTTAGATCTCATGATTCCATGTGCTCTGACACGCACGGAGCTGTGCGGTCTTGTATAGGGCAGGTGTGTGCCTTCCTAATGAAGTCCAATCAGTTTCCTAAACACAGCTGGACTCCTAAGAAGGAGTAGAAACATCTCAAGGAGGATTAGAAGGACATGTTCAGCATGGTAAGTTAACTATGTGCGTCACAGCATAGGGTCTGATCAATTATTGATCGTGATATTCAGTTTTTCACCGTTTAATAAATTAACAAAAATATATATATTCGTTTTTTTTTGTCAAGATGGGGCAGAGTGACATTAATGCGCCCCCAAAATAGAGCGTTTGTCTACCAATTGGCTGCACATGAAACAAGAGTTAAAAAATTTAATTTAAAGGAGTTGAATATTTTCTGTAGCCAAACATGAGGTACACGTCGCGGCTACTCCCGCCCCCAGTAGCTCTTTACTCCTCCTACCCTGAGATCTTCGAGAGAGGAGAACGCAGGCCCACGGGCTGAAGGCTACAGCTCCGAGGCAGGAGCTATGACGTGTCCGACAGAAAAATGCTTATTACTGATGTGTGCCACATTCTACAGCCTGATCAGTGCACCAAAATCACAAAGGGCACCACATTCCAGAGCAGTGCACCGGGGGGCGCAGATTAATGAAGATTTCTGCAGTGCGAGTAATCTGGCGTAATTCACTTCCACAGCCACTAGTTTGAAACAGTGGGGCCATTGTCTTGGAGACAAGTGGATCTTATATTTGCCTGAATACTGCAAATGCAATTAGAGGGCGCGAGACAGCAGCGAGTCGATGGAGGAGGCGAGTACACGATTATTTTTATTTAATTTATTGGTGCTTGGATAACCACTTTAAGTACAGGATCCTAACAGGATCACTCATATTTACTTAACCCAGCAAAGTTTTCTCTGTAGTTCTCATTGGAGCGCGGGTTATGTGACCCGACAGCAGAAGAATATCCTCTGACCTCTGGTACCTGCTGTGTTATGCATGATACAGTAGTTGCATGCTGAAGCTCCTTCACCTGTCAGAAGGACTCCGCAGACTACAGAGGAAGTTTACCGGGGTAAGCACACAATTGGTGTTACCATTAGGGTCATTTCTTACTTACCTGGGGAACTTTTCACCATGGGGTTGCAAAGCACAGGTCCAGGCCATGAACCTCACAAAGATATAAACATATAAGGGCAGCACTTCAATGTTCTGCTGAGAGTGGATTTTCAGAGAAAGGGTTGTGTCCCTTCACCGGTAAACTGGAGTGCTGCTCCTTTTACTTTAACAGAATTAGTTGTAATATATGATAATGGTAATGACATTGTATCATAAAGTCACCATAGATAACAAGACTTCTTAGTGCCAGACATTAACATGATAAATGTTCTATAGACATACAACTCTCTCGTGCCATATGTGTTTGCTTCTTATAACCGACTCGTAGGACTATAAGATATAATATACCTATAACCTGAGCTCTCTACTTCTACATGTGATATAAAGTGCTATATAGCTATAAGCAGAGATCTCTAGATGTAGTGATATAAATGCCTCTAAATCGGAGCTCACTACTTTTGTATATGCTATTATGTGCATATAACCAGTTCTCTAGTGTCGATAGTATAAAACGGCATCTACACATATAACCATAGTTCTTTACATGATATCCATTACATATGCTACACATTAAGCTTTTTAGGTTTGTATGAAGCAAGTAAGCTGTGCTTCGTGACTTTTTCTTCCCAAACCAAGCATTAAGTCACGCCAGAAAGATAGATTCACAGACTCTTTTAGTGAAAGTCCGGGAATGCAGTTTCCATGGAGACTTTGTGCGGATGGGCTGAACAGATCTCAGCAACCACTTCATTCTCCATAATTTTGATTGTTGACAGATATCAGGTTGGACGTCAACGCCACTTTTATAGCTAAAAAGCATGGATTAAAGCATATCTGTTAATTTATAGCTTTTTTAATATTGCTTTGAGTAGTGATATTTTTGTAAAATGTTCTATACAAATAGTACTTATTAAAAAATAGCTATAACGTCCTCTTCAGCATGAGGGTTGTTGATAGATTCCGTTTGCAGCAGGTGTGTGTGTATTTACATGCAAGTACAGCTTACAATGCATGCAGAGAAGAAGAACTGCCTGGAAGTCTCTCACGTTCACTTCAGCTAAGTCATGTGAGGCCACTGGCAAGGAGAGAGAAGCTGGGCTAGTGGACCAATTCCAAACAGTGATGAAGGTTGGACGAGTGTAACCAAAGGACAGAATAAAGCAAAATAGTAAGGAGAACAGGTACGACTAAAACTGTAGCGAGAAGAAATTTGTGAAGACAGGGAAGAAATTGAGCCCTGTGGTTCCAAAACCACTATCTGCTACTTGCTGCCATTTGAAACCACAGTGGAAGTCCATAACTTGGTACGTGATAACAATAGTAAAAAGAGGTAAATCTACATCATGAAGGATGCATCCTTTATAGTGTACACTTACCTAATAAGCCTTTCTCCTTTGCCATACTCAAAGCAAGCACCTGTTGGAAGGACCAAACTTGGAAAAATCAAATGCCTTCATTACCGGTATATTTCTCACCTGTTTGAACTTATTCCTGTTAAAAGACACATGTCCACACATGAATCAACTCTCCACCATGGCAAGATCAAAGAGGTGTCTAGGACACCAGGACAAAGTTGTAGACGAACATTGTTGGAGGACTACAGGAAACTGGCAAGCAGTTATGAGAAGACATTTGGCAAAAATTATTAGAAATGCACTAGAGACCGCAATTTTAGTTGGCTTGGGTGTCCATGCACGATCTCATCTCGTGGGGTAGGTTGATTCTGAGAAAGTCATGAATCAGGCCAAGAATTACACGGAGGACATGGCCAATGAGCCTAAAGCCATCCATGAACCACAGTCTCAAAGATTACATTATTAAACACACCAGACCATCACAGATTAAAATCATGCAGGGCTTGAAAGTTCCCTTGCGCATGCCAGCACATGTCCAGACCTATTTTGAAGTTCCCCACTGACCATCTGAATGATCTACAGAGGCAAGGGAGAAGGTCAGTGGTCAGATGGACCAAAATAGAAACTTTTAGTATTAATTCCACTGCTGGAGTTTGGAGGAAGATATTTGGAGGATACTTGGAGTTTGGAGCAAGAAGAGAATGAGTACAACACTAGGAACACCATCCCAACTTGAAGCATGGGGGTGGAAATATCATACTTAGGGGGTGGTTTTCAAGAAAAGGGGACAGACACAATACACCACACTTAAAGGAAGGTGGGGCATGTATCACAAGCTTAGGAGTGGGAGTGGCTCCATATTAAAGCATTTGAAGGTAGGTCCTGGAGTGATCTAGCCCGTCAGATTAAAACACAATCAGAAAAAAGTTGGCAACCTGTCAGAGCAGTGTAGGGAGCGCCAGATTTTATGAAAAAATGTGCATCCATGAACTGTCGTCTCTCTGCACACTGCACAGGCAAAGTCCAAACTGTGGAAAACATTCTATTTCATTCAAAACACACTTAATAAGGCCACGTTATATGGTCCGTATTAAGCCAGAATTCATTCTCAATCATAGTAAATCTGGATGATAAGCAGCATTATAGCTGTTTTTTTTACCTCATTTCTTACGTGTGTTCTGTCTAGTTGGCATCATGTTACCTGACAGCCACAGCAAGAACTGTCAGCTGAATGAGGCCCTTATCACATCGTGCAGTTATTTTTAGCAGTGTTCTTTTCAATATTGGAATATTTGAGATCACTAGAGGGGAAAAAAGAAAATTAGCTAACGGCATATCAGTCAGCAGATAATCTGGAATATATGACATAAGGGGAAATTCACACAGGCGTGTCCGTTGTGAATCCATTAAAAATATGTTGTTTCCTTTTGAATTGGATCCTCCTTTTTTTTCCAAATCATACGGGATCAGTAGTTCAGTTTTTTCTCACAGCTTCATAAAAAAAAACCTTAGGTTTAACTTAGTTAGAAGAATAAGGTCATATGGGAAAATAAATCTCTTTTTCGGACCATAGCCTCAAGTGATTGCCCAAACATGAAAAAATTATATAAAGCACTAAAAATATTTTTATTACATTGGAAAAAAAACTGACATGAAAAAAATAACAATGAATCACAATACAATGTAAAGAAAAAATACAATATTTCAATAAGCCCTATTTATATGACAAATTTTCTGATCTGTTTTCTTCTCTGTATATTTTTCTACAGTCTTCTATCTATGATTAAAGCGGCTACCCATATTGTTAATAGCATTTAGTGATAGTGATTTCAAAAAGATAGGGAATCTTAGAAACTCTTAACGTCTTCTTTATTATAGCAGTTTCAAATTCCATATCCATGCATACATAACTACAGGAGTCCAATTTTTCTGCAATTGGATACCCTGGAAGTTCAACAGGCTGCCAAACCTTGGAATATTGCAGGGGTAAGCTGTATATCACCTAATTTATTTTTTTTGGTGGGGGGGTCCAGCAAGCGCTGGATGGTATGACCATGAAACTTCAGAAAGCTGGTGATGTCACAGCTGTCTGCGGGTGGACGATGAAGAACTGGAAGCAGGAATGTGCATATATATAATGTGGCCAAAGGTGCGTCGGAGATTCTGGTGGCAGGTTCTCTAAGTGTAGTAGTGAAGCCCTTTTTAGGGCTAATTCTTAGTGCCTCACGGACGAGTGAGCGAGCTCATCGCAAGTAGACGGCAGGAAGATACATGTGGCGGACGCAGGGTGACTGGGGCTCGGCTACTCTCGCCTCATTATCCTCTTAGGAAATTTGCATATAGGGGAATAAAAGTATAAAGTTTGGGCCACAAGAATAACCACAAAAAAAGGCTTTACTACTATACATTAAAGAAACCTGCACCGGATCTACCTCAATAGGTAGATCCGTGATAGTAGGTTTTTAAAGGGGTTATCCGGGTTTAAAAAATTCTTATGCCGGGCGGGGAGGGACTAGTTAACATAATAAACATGGACTTACTCGTCCGCGCCGGATGTCCGCGCCGCGGGTCCCTTCAATCCGTGCCCCTGTTTGTTTACAGGGGCATGGAAGCGCACACAGGGAGCTTCCGGTCCGCGATGTGGACGGTCTCCCATCGTCCCTATCTCCAGCGTGTAAGCGCATTGCGCTGGAGCTCGCCGGCGGAGATCCCTGTCGCACATTGTAATGAAACCGCGCACAGAAGACACGGCCGTGCACGGGACATCGGCAGCACCGGAGGAGGTAAGTACATGTTTATTGGTTTAAATAGCCCCTCCCAGCCGGGCACATAAGAAATGTAACAAAAATAAGATTATCCCCTGGACAAGGTAACGAACATTTCATGGGCATCTATATCAGTAAATCTGATGGTAGATATCCTTTAACCCCTTAATGACCGCCCTATCGGGAATCTACGTCGGTCATTAAGGTCTTCTTCTGGCGACGCCTTCGTAACGCGCCGGTAGGAGTTCGGGACGGTCAGTTTGCCATTCGGGCTTGTATCAAGTATGACCTGGCGTGCAGGGGCCCACTGAGCGCACCCGGTGTGTACGGATCCTCCCTCTGCCGCTTGCCATCCGACGAGTGACACGGGGTTCCTGCTCCTCTTCTCGCAGGGTCGACATCCTGGCAGGAAACGGATGTGATGTACTGAGCATGCGCAGACTCCATAAACTGCAAACAAGGTATGCAGTTGTTAGAGGCTGAATAAGTGATCGGATGATCGCTTGTTCAAGCCAAAGGTGGAAAATATGTGAAAGTAAAAAAAAAAAAAGAGTAAATCATTTATAATAATAATTAAATAAATAATAAATACCATAATTCCCAGTTCATATAATGCAATAACGATATATAAAACACAAAACCACGAAAAATGTAACATATTTGGTATCACGCGGCCGTATAATCTGACAATAAATCTAAACAATATGAACCCGCTCGGTGACCGATGAAAAAAAACCTACGAAAAACTTCCCGTATATACAATTTTTCATCAAACACCTCACAAAAATGTTCAAAAAGTGATCAAAAAGAGTGTTCCCTAATGATATGACTGAAAGAACAACTCTTTTCGCAAAAATAAGCCCTCAACCAGGTCTGACAACAGAAAAATACAGAAGTTATGGCCTAAAAATGTCAATAGTAAAACATGCAGATTCATATTGGTTTGCTCAGGAAAATTGAGCAAAGAAAGAAAAACTATATAAATGAGGTATCACCGCAATCGTAGTGAACCAGAGAATAAAGATAAATATTATTTTATGTTACGGTTGAGTGGGGAAAAAAAATGCTAAAAATCCAAAATAAATTGATGATTTTGTTTGTGTCCCCCTTGAAATAGTTAAAAATTCATGAATAAGCCATAGACCCCCTAAATGCATATTCATCCAAAAATAAGCCCTCATATGTTCATTACCAAAAAAAAATAAAAATGTATAGGTGTTGTACAATGTGACAATAGAAATTGCTGTGAATGGCGCCTCCATTCATTCTATACTCGGCCGTGCGCCCGTACAGAAGGTTACCACACCATATGGGTATCAGTACACTCGGAGAATTGGGCATCAAGATTGCAGTGCGTTTCATCATTTAATTATTCTGAAACTGTCATTTGGCCTAAATGAATGTATTTTCCCAAAAAATTCCATAGTTCTAATCGCAGGCCATATTGTTTTAACCCATGTGAAACACTTAAGGGTTAATGGACTTAATAGAAGTTATTTTACATACGTTGAGGGGTGAATTCTATAGTGGGGTAATTTATGGGGTTTTCTATTATTTAGGCCTTTCAAAGTCAACTTGAAGCTGAGTTTTCCCTCAAATGTGAGTTTTGGCAATTTCATGAAAATGAGAAAATCGCACCTAAGTTCTACCCTCATAACATCCTAGAAAATGACCGGAAGCATAAAATATCATCCCAACATAAAGAGACTTTCGTAAATGAATTTATCAGCTTGGGTAGTTTTACTTCCTGTCTGGAAACCAGAAATTTCAAACTGGAAAATGAAGAATTTTTCAGAAACTTTTGCAATTTCCTTTTTTTCAGAACGAATCGCAAAACGTATCGAGGAAGCAAACATGCAGGATATCGAGCGACGATCTTAGTGAATCAACAGCAGATGTACATTTTGGTAGGACAATGCATTTCGGGAACTCGAGCGGAGGGTAGAAATGTGCAACAAAATGGGGGGGGTTTACTAATTATAAATTATTGTGCGCCAAAAATATGCTGACAAAAAAGGAGGAGTCAGGATATTCGGAAACATTGTTCTTTCTGGCGCAAACTTCATGATAAATATCAACAACAATTCGCGCCAAAAAAAAATAAATAAAATCCTGGCCTTTTTGGCCGGCAAATACGATAATAATTCCCCCAAGTGTTCCAAAGTTATAACTGCATATCGAGACATGGCAGAGTTGTAAGGGTGAAAATGAGCTTAGTCCTTAAGGGGTTAATCCCACAGAAAGTAAACAATGACGATCCTATATATGACAGAAAAGCAGAGATCTATAAAAACCGGGAGGAATTGATACAGAAAGTATATTGGAAAATTGTATAACTGTTTCTTCCCACAAGCATATCAATTATTTGCTGAATTGGACAACCCCTTTCAGGTTTTCACTGTATGGTCCAAATGACACTTCGGTTTATTAAAATAGAAAAAAACTTCTGACACCATACTTTTATGCTTTAGATCTCGTCAGATAATATGCTGCAACAACTGTAAGCTGAATATTGTCTATTACAACTTGCCTTCTGCACTTAAGAGGCTCAGGCTATCATGACAACCGATTACACCCAATGAGTCGCTACTGTTAGACACCGCAGCAGTGGTGGATTGTGACTATTAGAAAATAACTTATGTACAGCGAAATTATTACATCAGAAACCACATTTCATTTGCTACAGAATGGGACCGGGCATCCAGCCCTCCACCCTTAAAATACGATTTACTCCAAATAAAGTACATACAACAACAAATCAGGAGGTCAAACAATTCCCAATAAAATCCCATATAGTTTTTATTTCATGGATATTTTAAAATTACAATTACAATGGATGTTAAATGGAGGATATCCAAAAATTGGTCGGGTGTGCTGCCCCCTCAATAACAAAAGGGTTGTTCACCATAAAAATATCCCCCCCCCCCCAACAGTTGTTGCTTATTTCCACAATAAGAGGAGTAAGTGCATAGGTGCCTAAAAACATTACTTAGGTATAACACTTTCATTTGGTGAAGGCTTTTAAGTAAAAGGACCAGTGTCTTAACCATAATAGGGTAGGTAGAGAAACTACAGGTCTGGGAGCTTCTCCACACACTACATATGGGTAAGACAATGGTCTTTTACTTAAAAAGACTCTTCACCAAAATGAAAATGTTATAACTAAGAGATGTTGTTTAGGCACTATGAACTTTATACTCTATTGGGGACATAAGCAAACAAATGTGATAGTTTTATGGTGAACATTTACCCTTGGTTAGTGAGGTGGGCAGAACACCCAGACCAATTTTGGAGATCCTCCATTTAACATCCATTGTAATGTTAATTTTAATTATATACAATGAAATAAAAACTATATGTAATTTTATTGGAGAATGTTTGACTCCTTATTTCGTGTGGTAAGAAACGACACTCAGCCTATGAACTCTCTCTATTACACTCTTAGAGCACATGGTTGTACATGTTAGTCCCATGTGTGAAGGGGTTAAAACAGAGTAAAAAAAAGAAAGCCGACAGTTCTGTTCTCAGTGTAGGGGCTAGACACGAGTCTCTATGCACGAGAACAGCTGATCCTGACGCTGCCGGCTAAACCCCCCCCCCCATTAATAGGATATTGATACAGCAATTTTAGAAAAGGTCATCAATATCTTTATCCTGGAAAACTCCTTTTAAGGCTTTGTCCAATTTTAAAAATATGGTCTCTTTCCTACACAAACAGCATCACATCCGTCATGGGTTGGTTGTGGTATTGCAGTTTATATCTGTTCATTGTTAGTGGCGCTGAGCTTCCCTACTACTCAAACCAATGACAGGTGTGGTACGTATGGAACTGTTTACCCTGCAAGTTTTCTTAGAGCTTCATGTTGTTAATTCGGATATGTGGACAATATTTTTATCGTTTAGGTAGGAAACCATCCAATTTTGCATTTGTGGAGTATATGAATACTAGTAACCACATGAATATGCGGTTACCGCGTGTATGGAGAAAAAGAAATAGATTTTATGGAGTCAAGGTAATAGGAGAAGGGGGTGAACTGCACACACAAGCACTCAGAAAACCACTGCTACTCTAACTCACTCCTCCATTTAATAGTTTCCATCCATCTCACACAAAAAGAGGGTAATACAGCCAGTTATTACGAAGGATTAATAATGATGAGGGGCAGTTTAGGATACAGGTCAAGGATTGAGGGTCGTTTGTCAGCAAGGTGGTACCTGGAGGATTATTCAGGAAGCCTATAATAAGGTTATGGCCATTCCCAGAGATGCTGTTATGGCCCAAAAATTAGAGGGAGAAAAAACCCGAGGACCCATGGAGCAGGTAAGTAATGAGAAGAGATTTAGTCCTTTTGAATAGTCCTATACTAGGGATAATCCGCCATGCCATCTATAAAAATTGGGGTATTCTTAAGAAGACCCAGCTCCAGGATTTACTACATACAGCCATGTATTGCTTCAGAGTTCCCCACAATTGGAATGCATTAGTTAAAAGTGGTAGAAACCTCATTCTACATGGTTGAAAAGGGATCCCTATAGGTAACTTTAAATGTGGTTCCTGTGAATTAATGCACATTCCAATAGTCAGCTATTGAGGTCAAACACAAAAGTCCATTTGTTATAACTGTAATCCAAACATGTAGTGAATATAGTCTTTTGCCCGTGTAGGTTTTTCTACATTGGAAGACATATACGCAGGTTATATGCACGCTTTAGAGAGCATCAGAGATCCATTAGTACTGGTAACGGATGTCACGATTAATTGAGCATGTGAGACATGCCGTGAAAAGCCCAGACGTCCTGAAATTGCAGGTATTGAAAGGTGGCAGCTGACCCTCTAGAGGAGATCGGACCAGGTCCATTGCAGAAGAAAGTAAAATATTATGAGATTTGATGCTAGGGTGCATTAGGTTTGAATGAAGGAATGATCTTAGCGTTTCCTGTGATATTAGCAATTCCTGTGATTTTTTTGTCCTTTTATCGTTACCACCGATAGTTTACAGGTATAATAAATTATATATTGCACCTTTGCAAAGATATTAATAAGAGGAGTTTGTCATGTAAGTACTTATATTAGGTCCCTTTATGAATGTAAGATCTTATACAAAGCATTTGTTTTTAACTTGACATTGTTCATGGTTTAATGCTTTGGTGACTTACCGGTCACTATCCCACTATGTTTACACTTTTTCCTTGACTACATCGGCGTCTGCGACACAGACAGATGACGTCAAGGCTAGAGAAAGCGTAGTTGGCGGAAACACCCGCCCACCAGGTCCTGCACTATCCCTGTACTGTACCGCGTATTATGAAATAAGAAGCTCCATACACGGTGAGTGCCGCCTCTATTTTTCTCTGGAATAGATCCTCTTTATTCCCTCGGGACAGAAGAATCAATTCACTTAACCTTCCTCATTCAAGAAGGAACTCTGTCACAAGATTTTACCCCATAAAACTATTAGTCCCCTAGGTAGGCTAGAATTTCCGTACTTATATAATAAATTTCACCTATTTACCATTACAAATTTCCTCCAAAGTCATATGAAAATGAGCAGACAAGAGTCATATTTTGCCTAGATAAATAACATTTAGGCTCATTCACCACGAAAGGAGGAGGACGTATATACGGCGACGATATACGCCGATATACGTCCCCATACACTCCTTGGGCGCACGCACCCTACGGGAGCGTCGGTGAGGCAACGTGCGGCACGTACAGTTCGTACCCGGGAAAAAATAGACCTGTCCTATCTTTTCCGTAATACGGGCCGTGCGTCCAGAGTTGCTATGGAGAGGGGCGGGGGAGGAGCTGCGCTCACCTCCTCCTCCTCTCCCCGTACACTGCCGTTGCCCGCTACGTTACGGTACGGCGGCAACGGCAGTGTGTGAATATCAGCCTTAGCGGGTTTGCAGGGGAGTGTCATTTCAGACTGCCCCCTTTTTAGTACTATGGTTACGCTCGGACCTGCTAAAATAGAACTCTATCATAAGAATGCATCAGGTAGTGGTCTGAGAAATGCAGGCTTAAAGAAAAAGACGGAACTGGAGATTATATCTTCAGCTTCATTTCCGACTAGTTTACAGTACAACAAGCAGAGAAATATAAAAGATTAGTATCTTATTTTATATGACACTATGCCATTTTTTTAGGCGGTATACTAGAGGAATTCACACAAAAAACAGGCAAACTACGAAAATATATTTACCTGAATATTACTGAAGCTTCTAGTATTTGATACATGAGATACCCAACTTATAACATTGAGTACACATAGAAATATTGCAGTTTAAAACACAGTTTAACCCCTTATCACCGACACTAGTTTTATCAGCTCAATTACTCGATTTTCAAATACTGAAATGTCTCCGCTAATTGGTATAAACTTTGAAGCTCTTTAACATATCCCTGGGTGTTTTGAGAATGTTTCGCGTGATACATTGTATTCATGGTTATAAAAATTTAAGTGATACGTTTTGCGTATCGTTCTGAAAAAAAGGAAATGTTGCAAAAGTTTCTAAAATTCTTCATTTTCCAGTTTGAAATTTCTGGTTTCAGACAGGAAGTAAAAACACCCAATAGCTCGTAAATTTCATTTACAGAATAGATTCGTTATGTTGGGATGATATTTTATGCTTCCGGTCATTTTTCTAGGATGTTATGAGGTGTAGAACTTTAGGTGCGATTTTTCTCATTTTCATGAAAATTGCCAAAACTCACATTTTGAGGGAAAACTCAGCTTTCAAGTGACTTTGAAAGGCCTAAATAATAGTAAAACCCCATAAATTACCCCACTATAGAAACTTCACCCCTCAACGTATGTAAAATAACTTCTATTAAGTCCATTAACCCTTTAAGTGTTTCACATGGGTTAAAACAATATGGACCTGCGATTTAGAAACTATGGAATTTTTTTGGAAAATACATTCATTTAGGCCAAACTGACAATTTCAGAATAAATTAAATGATGAAACGCACTGCAACATCTGATGCCCAATTCCTCCTGAGTGTACTGATACCCCATATGTGGTGGTAAACTTTGTACGGCGACGGCCCCTGCCGAGTATAGAATGAATGGAGGCGCCATTCACAGCAGATTTCTATTGTCACATTGTACGACCTATACATTTTTATTTTTTTTGGTAATGCAAACATATGAGGGCTTATTGATAATTCATTTAGGGGGTCTATGGCTTATTCATGAGATTTTATTAACTATTTCAAGGGGGACACAAACAAAATCATCAATTTTTATTTTGGATTTTTAGCATTTTTTTTCCCCGCTCACCGTAACATATAAATAATATTTTATCTTTATTCTCTGGTTCACTACGATTGCGGTGATACCTCATTTATATAGTTTTTCTTTTCTTTGCTCAATTTTCCTGAGCAAAACCAATATTGGAGAATATCGCATTGTTTTTACTATTGACAACTTTTTAGGGCCATAACTTCTGTATTTTTCTGTTGTCAGACCTGGTTGAGGGCTTATTTTTTGCGAAAAGAGTTGTTCTTTTCAGTCATATCATATTAGGGAACATAACTTTTTTGATCACTTTTTAGAACATTTTTTGTGATGGTGTTTGATGAAAAATTGTATAGTACGGGAATTTTTTCGTAGTTTTTTTTTTCATCGTTCACCGAGCGGGTTCAATATTGATTTAGATTTATTGTACAGATTAATACGGACGCGGTGATACCAAATATGTACATTTTTCGTGTGTTTTTGTGTTTTATATACTGTATTTGCATTATATGTGTAACTGGGAAGATTATGGTAATTTTATTTATTTATTTAATTATTATTATAAAATGATTTAATCTTTTTTTTTTTTTACTTTCACATATTTTCCACCTTTTGGCTTGAACAAGCGATCATCCGATCACTTATTCAAGCCTCTACACTGCAATACACTTGTATTGCAGTGTATAGTGTAAGTGCTGCGCATGCTCAGTTACATACAGCCAGTTCCTGCCAGGAAGGCAGAACCCGGCGAGAAGAGGAGCAGGAAGCCCCGGGTCACTCGTCGGGACCCGGGGCAGCGGCAGGAGGGATTGGATCCCCCGGTAAGCACACCGGGGGGGTCCGATCCACGTGGGACACACTTGCACGCCAAGGTCATACTTGATATCACAGCCCGACATCGGCACTATACTGACCCGATGTCCCGAAATCTTCTTCTGACGCGGCGCCGTAGAAAGGCGTCGCGCCAGAAGAAGTACCCTTAATGACCGACGTAGATTCCCGATAGGGCGGTCATTAAGGGGTTAAAGGATATCTACCATCAGATTTACTGATGATAGATGCCCTCAATGAAATGTTCGTTACCTTGTCCAGGGGATAATCTTATTTTTTGTTAATTTCTTATGCCCGGGCTGGGGAGGGCTATTTAAACACAATAAACATGTACTTACCTCCTCCGGTGCTGCCGATGTCCCGCGCCACGGCCGGTCTTCTCTGTGCGTCGGTTTCATTACAAGTGCGCACAGGGAGCTTCCGGCCGGCCGAAAGCTCCCATGCGCACCATCTCCCAGCGCTTACAACGCTGAGAGATAGGGACGGATGGGAGGAGCCGTCCACATCGCGGACCGGAAGCTCCCTGTGTGCAGCTTCCATGCCCCTGTAAACAAACAGGGGCACGGATCGAAGGGACCGCGGCGCGGGACATCAGCGGCGCTGGACGAGGTAAGTCCATGTTTATTATGTTTAACTAGCCCTCCCCAGCCCGGCCATAAGAAATTTTTTAAACCCGGATAACCCCTTTAAAGGAAACCTACTATCACGGATCTACCTATTGAGGTAGATCCGGTGGCAGGTTTCTTTAATGTATAGTAGTAAAGCCCTTTTTGTGGTTAATTCTTTAGTGGCCCAAAACTTTTATACTTTTTAATTCCCCTAATATGCAAATTTCCTAAAGAGGATAATGAGGCGAGGAGTAGCCGAAGCCCCAGTAGCCTCTTGCGTTCCGCCTACCAATGTATCTTCTGCACGCTACTGCGAGGAGCTGCGCTCACTCGTCCGTGAGGCACTAAAGAATTAGCCCTAAAAAGGGCTTCACTACTACACATTAGAGGAACCTGCCACCAGATCTACGTCTGCACCTCTTGGCCACATTATAATATATGCACATATCCTGCTTCCACTGTTCTTCATCGTCCACCCGCAGACAGCTGGTGACATCACCAGCTTTCTGGAAGTTTCATGGTCATACTATCCAGCCAGCTGTGCTGGACCACCCACAAACAAAAAAAATAAATTAGGTGAGATACAGCTTACCCCTGCAATATTCCAAGGTTTGGCAGCCTGTTGAACTTCCAGGGGTATCCAATTGCAGAAAAATTGGGACTCCTGGTAGTTATGTACTGCATGGATATGGAATTTGAAACTGCTATAATAAAGAAGACGTTAAAGAGTTCTAAGATTCCCTATCTTTTTGAAATCATATATCACTAAATGCTATTAACAATATGGGTAGCCGCTTTAATCATAGATAGAAGACTGTAGAAAAATATACAGAGAAGAAAAACAGATCAGACAATTTCATATAAATAGGGCTTATTGAAACATTGTATTTTTTCTTTACATGCTATTTGTGATTTTCATTGTTATTTTTTTCAGTTTTTTTTTCCAATGTAATAAAAATATTTTTAGTGCCTATTATATAATTTTTTCATGTTTGAGCAATCACTTGAGGTCTATGGGTCCAGGAAAAAAGAGATTTATTTTTCCCATGATGACTTATTGCCTTCTAACTAATGTTAAACCTAAGGTTTTTTTTATTGAAGCTGTGAGAAAAAACTGGAACTACTGATCCCGTATTGATTTGGAAAAAAAACGGATCCAGATTCAAAAAGGAAACAAAACATATTTTTAATGGATTCACAACGGACACGCCTGTGTGAATTTCCCCTTATTGTCATATATTCCAATTAATCTGCTTGACTGAATATGCCGTTATGCTAATTTTCTTTTTTCCCCTCTAGTGATCTACAATATTCCAATATTGAAAAGAACACTGCTACAAAACATAACTGACAGATGTGATAAGGGCCTCATTCAGCTGACAGTTCTATGCTGTGGCTGTCAGGTAACATGATTGCCAATAGACAGAACACAAAGAAGAAATGAGGTAAAAAAACATCTATAATGCTGCTTATCATCCAGATTTACTGATGATTGAGAAGTGAATTCTGGCTTTAATACGGACCATATAACGTGGCCTTATTACAGTTGTTTGAATGAAATATAAGAATGTTTTCACACAGTTGGACACTTTGCCTGTGCAGTGTGCAGAGGACGACAGATTCATGGATGCACATTTTTCATAAATCTGGCGCTCCCTACACTGCTCTGACACCAACTTCTTTTCTGATTGTGTTTAAGTCTGACTGGCTAGATCACTCCAGGACCTACCTTCAAATGCTTTATATGGAGCCACTCCCACTCCTAATCTTGTGATACATGGCCCCACCCTTCCTTTAATGTGGTGTAGTTGTTCTGTCCCCTTTTCTGAAAACCACCCCCTAAGTATGATATTTCCACCCCCATGCTTCAAGTTTGGGATGGTGTTCCTAGTGTTGTACTCATTCTCCTTCTTGCTCCAAACTCCAAGTATCCTCCAAAGTATCTTCCTCCAAACTCCAGCAAGTGGAATTAATACTAAAAGTTCTATTTTGGTCTCATCTGACCACATGACCTTCTCCCATGCCTCATGTAGATCATTCAGATGGTCAGTGGGGAACTTCAAATAGGTCTGGACATGTGCTGGCATGAGCAAGGGGAACTTTCAAGCCCTGCATGATTTTAATCTGTGATGGTCTGGTGTGTTAATAATGGTAATCTTTGAGACTGTGTTCATGGATGGCTTTAGCTCATTGGCCAGGTCCTCCTGTGTAATTCTGGCCTGATTCATGACCTTTCTCAGAATCAACCTTACCCCACGAGATGAGATCTTGCATGGACACCCAGACCAACTAAAATTGACGGTCATCTAGTGCATTTTCTAATAATTTTGCCAAATGTCTTCTCATTAAGCTGCTTGCCAGTTGTCCTGTAGTCCATCCAAACAATGTGTCGGTCTACAACTTTGTCCCTGGTGTCCTTAGACACCTCTTTGGTCTTGCCCATGGTGGAGAGGTTGATTCACTGTGTGCGGACATGTGTCTTTTATACAGGAAATAAGTTCAAACAGGTGAGAATGATACAGGTAATGAAGGCATTTGGATTTTTCCAAGTTTGTCCTTCCAACAGGTGCTGCTTTGGTATGGCAAAGGGAGAAAGGCTTTATTGTAGGTAAGTGTACATCATAAAGGATGCATCCTTCATGATGTAGATTTACCTCTTTTTTTACTATTGTATTCACGTACCAAGTTTATGGACTTCCACTGTGGTTTAGCAAATGGCCAGCAAGTAGGCAGGTACAGTGGTTTTGGAACCACAGGGCTCAAATTTCTTCCCTGTCTTCACAAATTTCTTCTCGGCTTACAGCTTTTTAGTCTGTACCTGTTCTCCTTACTATCTATATTGCTTTATTCTGTCCTTTGTTACACTCTTCCAACCTATCAATAACTGTTGGAATTGGTCACTAGCAGCACAGCTTCTCTCTCCTTGCCCAGTGGCCTCACATTACGTAGCTGAAAAAGTGAAAGTGAGAGACTTGCCAGGCAGTTTCTTCTGCATGCAATTGTAAGCTGTACTTAGCATGTAAAATACACACTACACATGCTGAATACGGAATCTATCTAACAACCCTCAGTTGCTGAAGAGAGACGTTATAGCTATTTTTTAATAAGTACTATTTGTATAGAACATTTTACAAAAATATCACTATCTCAAAGCAATATTAAAAAAGCTATAAATTACAGATATGCTTTAATCCATTGCTTTTTAGCTATAAAAAGTGGCGTTGAAGTCACCTGATATACTGTCAACAAATCAAAATTATGGAGAATGAATCTGTTTGCTGAGATCTGTTCAGCCAATCCGCACATAAGTCTCCATGGAAACTGCATTCCCGGACTTTCAATAAAAGAGGCTTGAATCTATATTTCTGGCGTGACTTAATGCTTGGTTTGGGAATGAAAAATCACGAGAAGCACAGCTGACTTGCTTCATACAAACCTAAAAAGCTTAATGTGTAGCATATATGTAATATGGATATCATGTAAAGAACTATGGTTATATGTGTAGATGCACATTTATATCATATAGACAACTAGAGAACTCTGGTTATATGCACATAATAGCATATACTAAAAGTAGTGAGCTCCGGATTTTAGGGCATTTATATCACATATACATCTAGAGAGCTCTGCTTATAGCTATATAAGCACATTTATATCACATGTAGAAGTAGAGAGCTCAGGTTATAGGTATATATATACTTATAGTCCTACAGAGATCTGGTTATATGAAGAAGAAACACATATGGCACTAGAGAGGTTTGTATGTCTATAAGAACATTTATATGTTAATGTCTTGCACTATAGAAGTCTTGTTATATATGGTGACATTATGATACAATGTCATTACCATTATCATATATTACAACTATATTCTGTATAAAGTAAAAGGCAGCACTCCAATGTTACCGGTGAAGGGACACAACCTTTCTCTGAAAATCCACTCTCAGCAGAAACATTGAAGTGCTGCCATTATATGTTTATATCTTTGTAGAGGTTCATGGCCTGGACCTTGTGCTTTGCAACCACCATGGTGAAAAGTTTCCCAGGGTAAGTAAATGACCCTAATGGTAACACCCATATTGTGCTTACCCCGGTAAACTTCCTCTGTAGTCTGCGGGAGTCCTTCTGACAGGTGAAGGAGCTTGCAGCATGCACTACTGTATGCATGCATAGACACCAGCAGGATACCAGAGGTCAGAGGATATTCTGCTGCTGTCGGGTCACATAACCCGCAGCTCCAATAGACTACAGAGAAAATTTGCTGGGGTAAGTAAAATATGAGTGATCCTGTTAGGATCCTGTACTTAAAGGGGTTATCCAAGACTACCAATAAATTAAATAAAAAATAATCGTGTACTCGCCTCCTCCATCACTCCTGATGTCCCGCGCCCTCTAATTGCATTTGCAGTATTCAGGCAAATAATTAAGATCCACTTGTCCTAAAAGACAATGGCCCACATTTATCAAAACTAGTGGCATGTGGAAAGTGCAGATTACGCCAGATTAATCGAAACTGCAGAACAGTCTTCATTAATCTGGCGCCCCCTGCACTGCTCTGGAAGTGTGCACCTTTTTATTTGGTGCACTGAATCCATGCTGTAGAATTGTGGCACACATCAGTAATAAATAATTTTCTGTCGGACACATGTGCAGTAGCTCCGGCCTCGGAGCTGTAGCCATTCAGCCGTGGGCCTGCGTTCTCTCTCCGAAGATCTCAGGGTAGGAGGAGTAAAGAGGCTACTGGGGCGTGGAGTAGCCGCGACGTGTAGCCTCATGTTTGGCTACAGAAAGTATTCAGACTCCTTTAAATTTTTCACTCTTGTTTCATTGCAGCCAATTGGTAAGACAAAAAAGCTCTATTTTTGCTCATTAATGTACACTCTGCCCCCATCTTGACAGAAAAAACGGAAATATATATATTTTTGTTAATTTATTAAACGGGAAAAACTGAAATATCACAGATTCATAAGTATGCAGACCCTATGCTGTGACGCACATATTTAACTTACATGCTGAACATTTCCTTCTAATCCTCCTTGAGATGTTTCTACTCCTTCTTAGGAGTCCAGCTGTGTTTAAGGAAACTGATTGGACTTCATTAGGAAAGGCACACACCTGCCTATACAAGACCGCACAGCTCACAGTGCGTGTCAGAGCACATGGGAATCATGAGATCTAAGGAACTGCCCAAAGCTCAGAGACAGAACTGTGGCGAAGAACAGATCTGGCCAAGGTTACAAAAGAATATCTGCAGCACTCAAGGTTCCTAAGAGCACAGTGACTGCCATAATCCTTAAATGGAAGAAGCTTGGGATGACCATAACTCTTCCTCAACCTGGCTATGATACCAAAAGCATGGGAGAATTCCCCTGTAGCCTCTAAACTTGTCCTAGTGGGATAAAATCTGATGATTGGTTCCATTTAACATCCTTGCCGTGAACTGCCATAATAGTATGTCAAGGGGCAGTTAGGCCAGTGAACCCTTTAAATGCCTCTGGCAATGCTGGGTGCCACCATATTCTTTCAGATCATTTCTCTCCGTGATCGGGGAGACACAGTCTATAACCATGACAGCTTAGAGTTTGCATAAGACTTCAGGATATGCCAGTAGCTCCAGATCCATAGCAAAATGGTCATGTACTGCAATACAGTTAAAGTTACCCTAGGGGAGCTAAAAAAAACTGTAAAAAAATGTATATGAAAAGATTGAAACAAAAAGAAAAAAAAAACAACGTCATTGGGGAGCGGCTATCCGTTGCCATGACAGCCTCAGGTCACAGCCTCAGGGACTATCATGTTTTAGGCTATCTATTACAATTTGCGATTTGCACATTGTAATAGATGATGTGCAAAATCCCCATATACTGCCATACTGTAGTATGGCAGTATATGATAGGATCAATCAGACAACCTAGGGTTAAAGTACCCTAGGGTATCTGAAAAATAGTAAACAATAAAAATTAAAAAAGTTTAAAAAAAATTATTTAATTTTTAAATAAAAAAAGTTATAGATTTTTGAAGGTGGGTAGTGAAAAATAAAGACGCAAAAATGAAAAAGGGCCAGGTCCTTAAGGGGTTAAAGCCATAGAAGCAAAGCACACAAGTAGATGGCGCAAATTCTACCACATTTGACATTTTTACAGTCAGAACTGCTGATATATTCCCTTCAACTTGTTTTTGCATGAAATATAATAATAACTTATTTTTGTTAGTACAACAAGAAGATTTCAGTGTATTTTTTTACATGAAATATCATCACATCCAGTTAATCGTGGTTCCTATGGCATTGCATTACAACTGTCCTTACAAGCAATTTATGCAGTGTCATTTTTTCAGGTGTAAACAATTCTGTAAAGTTTTCAAAGCTAATCTAAAGTAGAGACACCTACTGTACAATATCTATGGCATTTGTGAATGTAAACAGGAGGTCGAGGCCATCATTACAACAGACACAATTTTAGGGTATGTTTAGTTTTTGCACTATATTTTTAGTTAAATCCAAATGAAGGTTGCATTCACACAACCGCTGGGGGACGTATAGGCCAGCGTTACGGTGCAGAAAGGCTCTCAAGGGGAGTCTATAATAATATTGTGATCAATAAAGTATATGACTTTTTACCGATATAATGTGCTAGTCTTTTTCATCTTTGTGGGTCAAGCTTTTTTTGGTATACTGTAACTGGAGTGGGGGATACTATCTGCATTTCAGTTTGGTGCCCATATCCCTAGCTTCTTCCTTTTTTGGTTACCCATTTGATTGCTTAGTCAATCGGGATCACAGCATCTAAGTGGTTTTAGTGGGAGGTTGCTCACTTTGTCACCCATCAGCAGTTCCTCATATGAACGTATGGCATGCTGGTGGCTATTGCATAACAAGTGCCCCAGATCTGCCTTTACCACAAACTTAGGCCATGGCAGTGGCATTGCCTAATTTATAGACTGTCAGTTTTATCTTTTCTTCTCCTTGCTTTAAAATTCAGGGAATCACAGGGAATGTTCCTGGTTGTTGTTGCAACATTCTTAGCGTATTACCACTCAATATATTGAGACAATTCTTTTTTCAGATGTCATGTGACCTCTTTCCCATGTCACGTGACCTCTTTCCCAATGAAAAAACTTGCACTTTAATAAGCCAATAATTTGATTTACTGACACAGTTACTGGATTCAGATGTGCCCTATTCCCTTTTACATCTGAAATAAAAAGAAATGTTTACTTTTTAGTTGAAGAAATGCTATATATATAAAATAAATTAATGCCAAAGGGGATGTTAATGTTGAAAGGATATAATAAGATTCATTCAATGGCATAAGTTTTTGTAACTGTGCCGTGATTTTTAACTTTATATATATTCTAATAATATCTAGGTTTTTTTGCGTACAGGCAGTCCCCGGGTTATGTACAGAATAGGTTGTTTAAGTCTGTTATTAAGTTGTAAGACGACAGACGGCACTTTCTATTCATTCTACCCTTTAACAGGACTCTGTATACAACAACTTTCTACTGATCTGAGTCTAGAGTTGTGTTTGCAAATATCAGACATTCTAAGAGACAGAGTTGCAGGGGGAGAAGCATCTGGAATCGGTAATAATACAAAAGGTGTGTCTCAGACTTCTATAGGTACTTCTGTAACTATCACGGTTTACAGCTATTTCCTAATGAAGGTGAGGTAAATAATAACTGTGCAGAAAAAATAAAAGCAGATCATCCCCTGAAGTCCCCACATCAAAATAACAATATATCATAGGACCAAACCAGTCACTTTAAATACAGTTAAAGGAAACCTACCACCACGGATCTCCCTATTAAGGTAGATCCGGTGGCAGGTTCCTCTAATGTACAGTTGTATAGCCCTTTGTGGGTTAATTTTTTTGGTGGCCCATAAGTTTTGTAAATTTTAATTTGCACAATATTTAAATTTTCTAAAGAGGCTACTGGGGTGTGGAGTAGCCAGAGCTAAGGCTACACGGCACGGCTACTACACACCCCAGTAGCCTCTTGTGTTCCGCCTACCTTGACATCTTCACATGCACGGTCTCGGCTCTGAAGTCGGAGCTTCTGCGCATGCACAGAACCCAGCTTGTCAGACGAGTGTGTGCAGCTACCAGGAACTGCGTGCTGAAGATGTCAGGGTAGGCGGAACACAAGAGGCTACCTAAATAATTTTTTTGGATAAATTGCAATCGGTTTAGTCTATGGCCTTTAATGAAATATCAGTTTCAATAGTCAAGTAGTCAAGTTCCTTAAGAAAGAACCCTAATATAATCAATGTATATCTCTCTCTCTCTCTCTCTCTCTCTCTTTTTTTTCTTTTTCTCTTATATATATATATATATATATATATATATATATAAGCGAGAGAGAGAGATACATTGATTATATCAGACATACATATTAAAATTAAGTGTGTTTATAGATATATATACTGTATATATATATATATACACATAAATACAATATGGTTGCAGGGTCTGTTTAGTGTGTACTCACTTTACCTCTCTGTATGAAACATAGCCAAAAATATTTTATTTCATACATAAGTTACATACATTGACACCAGAATAGACGTCTTTATGAATCTTTTCATCCCAATTAATTATATATTCACTGTTATAATATAGTAACACCATTGTCACTATGAATTAATCGTTCTTACTATTCGGAAATGGAAACCTCTTAACTTTTTTATAAATTTAGGTTTTTTACAAAGCGATGATGTTATTATGACAAATGTATGTATATCCTAAATTTGCCACTTAGTAAGGGAGGAGGCCAAATTTAAAAATATGGAGAAGACTGTGGAACCAAATGTCCGGGGCAGTCACGGAATTGGGGAATGACAAGTAACAGAAGACAATGAGGTCCAGTTATGGCAGATTTACTGTATAAGAGTGGATGAGGAGGTGCTCCGGATTAGTACTGTACATAAGGCACGCTTACTTCTCTGGGTACCACTTTATAAACATATGCAGTTTCCATGGATACCAGATCAGTCTCCACAGCAACAGAAAGAAGCAGAAACATAAAGGATGAACACATGGGGGAGGGTGGGGGCTCAGAAAATGTGGCACACAAAATTATAACCACATTGTGACACAAATGTACATTGAAAGAAAAAGACCTGTATACATGTATTTGTCAGCACGTACAAAACTGTGCAGAATGAGACAAGTTTGGCACAATCTGAGCATTTCCATCACACATTTCAGTATAACAATGGGATCAGCTATACAAAAGACACCATGTAATATCCTTATCACAACAGCAGAAACAGATTTAGGCCAATAATTATCAGAATACATTCTCTCATCATTGTAAGGTTCTAAATGACAGGAACCTCAGCATATAGAGAAATCAGATCACGATATTTGTAGAAAATAACATGATAATGACTAAAGAGTTTTAAATCTTGCCAATGAAAAATACCATACGATCAAACCAATAAATTGTATTTTCTTTGCACGCACATATAATTCAAGTATTTCTATGCGCCTTTACATACAGCACTTATTTGCAGGTGACTGTATAACCCTGTGTAAGATGGTCATGTACCAATAACCTTTCTGATTTCTTAAGTCTTCTCTGAATTCCGATGTAAAAGTCTTTGTTCCTGCAATATTGTATTTTTGGATTATATCTGTGAATGGTCTCAGGTAAAGTTAGATGTCATTAATCTCTGTTGCATATGTTTCATACAGAGTTTGAATCTTTAAAGATTCTCTTCCCCATTGATTCATCCAAATGTAAATCATTCTTGTCTGTAACATGGAAAATCGATCCTAGCGTGTGTCATAGTAATGTTTCATTCCACTGTAAAAACACTAAGAGAATATTACTAAATGTGAACGGCTGAAAATAAGTGACATATAGTGTAAATGACTTAATGGAACACAGAACAGCTGTGACTTGGGCAGTGAACTGTATAGATGTACACCTGAGACCTGCGCACGTTATATACATATCTGCGAACAAACAATGTGAACTAGGTCAATACAGATGGATAACTGGATAGATAGGTAGATAAATAGATGAAATGGCTCCATACAGATAACTGGATAGATAGCTAAAATGACTCTGCAACTGTATCTTGACCCAGTGTATAGTTCCCACCCTAAATTCCCACACTAAAGGTGCCCATTGCCACAGGCCAGCTTTGCTCTATCTTTGTAGCCACTGCTCACAATACTTTTTCCTGACCCTTTCCCATCTATAGTTACCCTAGGTGGCTCTTTTATTACAATTGTTTTATTTCTTCACTGTAATCTAGAGTCAGTGTCCCCATATTGTGCAGTTAGTTTCATCCCAAATTAACAGTGATTTGAACCATTTCCCCTTCATATAACATATCCCCAATGACACCAATGCAGTTGATAAACTCACGTGCCAGATGATGAAAAAGATGAGAGAAGCACAGAGGACGAGTGTTAGCATGTAGCAGAACGCAGCAAAGGTAAACGCCATCGCTGGTTGAGAGACTGCTGAAAGCAAGACCGTTCGGAGAGATTACTCTTTAAGCAGGCTGGAAAAAAACTACCAATAGAGACCACTTCCCCAATATGTCGGCCGCTGCTACTTCAAGAGAATTCCTTGAAATAGTCCAAATACTGTGCATACAAGTTCATCTGACCAGCAAGTGGTGACAGGGTAACCTCTGAGTGTGTGGGATTGAAGAGTGTGCTGATCCACAGAGGGAAGTCAGGGAGTTCGGCACTTCAGAGACTGCTATGGATCCACTTTGTCAGTCACAAAAATATTTGTATTGTGGCAAATTTGGAAACAAAAATGTAAAAAGAGCCAAGGTAAAGTTCCAGTAACAAAATAGAGCAGGTGTGAGCACAGTGATGTATTTGGCCTATTCCGCTGCTCGTTAAACGGAAACGCTAATTATAAAGCGAGATGTCAATGTTGTGAGAAATACCTCGTCATCTCCGCCATGTACAGTATTCTCACTGTGTGGGGGTGAGGCACTTGACTTGTAAGTAAACATCAATGTATCTTCGCGTGTCTATAGAACAGTTTCCTTTCAGTCTCCTTCCTCTTTGTGTCTTTGGCTCCTTTCTTTCTTGTCACAAAGTCTCTCACCTCTTTGCTGTGTCCCTTCTCTTCTGTATGTGGTGTGGCTCTTTGCAGTCTTTGTTTTGTCCCCCTTGCTGTGCGGATGAGAAGAGGGGGTACACTGCTCTCAGGAGCACATCTGGAGCACACTCAGATCCCCAGTCAGCACTCCTATTTCTCTGTGCTGCTAATTCTCTCCAATACCTTGGACTCCTTGTCTTCTCAGCGTTGTCTCTCCCTCCCTCTCAAGTTCATTCTCTACCTCCTTCTCTCTGTCACACCTCCTCCCTTTCTCTCAAATTCCCTCTTTCCATCAAATAGTAATTCTCTTTTTCAGCAGTAGACTTGACTATCAATCAATATCTCTGTTTATCTATATTCCACCCTGTGTTCCTTTATGCATTCACCATTAAATTGTTTACTCTTGACCATTTTCCTTTCTATATTAAACAGTTTTTTTCCCAAAAAATTATCCATTATCCCGTTTTTTTCTTATTCATTTTTTTTTTTTTTTAGTAATCACCTAACAGTTTCAGAATGACAGTAATATGTTATGGTTAACATTTGCTATCACAGCCTATTCGAGGTCTAAAGTGTTACAGAATCTGCCTCTGTGTGGTGTTATCACAGCTTCCAGGTAATTAGGAAGTGCAAGGCAAATAGAATCATTGTGACATCTAGTGGTTAGTATTGGTCATTACATGTGTCAACTATAAGGTGATTGACAAACAAGTACATCTGAGTGATATCCTCCCACATATTTTCACACAGATGGGAATGATCTTCACTTCTGTCATTTTGCATCCTGGTACAAGCATATGGACTTTACGAATATAGGAGACATCAGGGGATATCTCCAGCACACTGACAAGAGAAAAGAACACAAATACTGCTATAGAAAGCACAGCATAAAGGGACACTGTCACCAGGTACTACCCATTAAACTATTAGTGTATGAAGTGTTCTTTCTAGAATTCCCTCTTTTGTGGGAAATCTCGACCCATTTATGTAAACAAGTCTCCTGTCATGTAAAAATGAGCAGAAAGGTGTAATTTTTGCCTGGGATGCAGTTTTGAGGCTCAAAACTTACTTATAACGTCTCTAGGTTTGGTTCTATAGAAACTAAGAAGATAAGAATCTCCTCTTTTAGATACATAACAGGCAGTTAAAGACAGTTAGAAACACTAGCTGCAGATAAAAATCCATATCATATATATCCACAATTCCTGTGATCTGAGCTCAACTTCTTAGATGAACCAGTAATTAAATTCCAAGTGAATGAGTTCAATGGTTCTCCTCCATATTGAAGATGGAAATAGTGGAAAACGAGGGTACATCTATACCATCTATATCCTTAACTGGATATTTTTTTTCTACATCATCTGAGGTGTATATGAAGAGGTTCTCAGGCAGCTACGGTATATTTGGAGAGGTTTTGTGGCAGGGGAGTTGTGTATGAAGAGGTTCTATGGCAGCTTAAGGGTGCATGAAGAGGTTCTACGGAAGCTGAGGTGTGTATGAAGAGGTTCTGCTGCAGCTCAAGTGTGTATGATGACGTTATGGGACAGCCAGCTGAGGTGTGTATATAGAGGTTCTGTGGCATATGAGGTGTGTATAAAGAGGTTCTACAGCAGCTGAGGTGTGGAGGAAGAGGTTGCCACCCTTAATCAGTCCCCAAAAAGTAGTATAAAACCAAGCCAAGTCTCACCAGACCCACGGTTTCACCTGTGTTTGGCTTCTTTGGCACGGAAGAAGCCGAAAACAGGCGGAACCCGTGATCAGGCGAGGCTTGGCTTGGATTTTATTATATGATGCCATGCTTGGTTTTATACTACTTTTGTGATTATGTTTTAATAAATACTTTTATTCGATATTTAAGGTGATCTGCACTATATACACTTATATACACTCCGTTCAGAGTATGGAGGAGGCAGTGGAGTTTCCTGTAGATATACAGGGGCTTTCTTGTGTACTCGCTAGAAGCGACCATGGTGTGAATATAAAGACTTCTGTGGAGCAACGCCTAGTACTGCAGAATTAATCTGACCATGCCACTACCATGATGTCCAGCAAGAGGCCCCTTAAAGAGGACCTGTCACCCAAAATTTCGGCACTAGGAGCTGCTTACTAAAGTAAGCAGCTCCTAGTGCTTGAACAAACGCCGCAGTGTTAGAAGGATAGCGTTACCGGAAACCTCAGGTAACGCTATTTAATACTGCGGCGGGGTACAGTGTAATTCACGGACCGCTCACAAAGCGGTCCGATGTATTCATGAGGGGGCGGTCCAAGGCGCTGCCTCTTCCCCGGACCGCCCCACTCACTCCATAGGGTGGTGGTGACTGCCGCGCGTCATGCGGCAGTCACCGCCCCTAATCATGCTCCAACCCTGCCCCCTCATGCGAGCGGTCCGACGATTACATTGTACCTGCTGCAGTGTTAGATGGCGCTACCGGAGGTTTCCGGTAACGCTACCCGTCTAAGACTGCGGCGTTTGTTCAAGCACTAGGAGCTGCTTACTTTTGTAAGCAGCTCCTAGTGCCGAAATTTTGGGTGACAGATCCTCTTTAAGGGGCCTCTTGCTGGACATCATGGTAGTGGCATTTTTTCAAGCACTGCGGCGTTTGTTCAAGCGCTGCAGCTCCTAGTGCCGAAATTTTGGGTGACAGGTCCTCTTTAAGGTGTATCCACAACTTCAGGTTTTCACATGCAATTTTTGATGTCCAAACTAGAAGTGGAGTGAAAAAAAAGGAGAAGTAGCACTTCTCAGTTATATGTTCTCACCATTGCCTTCAGATGACCTCAAATGCCTGAGCATTCCTATATGAACAGTTCCCAGGAAAGCGGTGTCCCGATCTGATCCCCTTAAGCTTTTATCTTTTGGGTCACAGATACAGGAAGCCTGTGCTAGCATTTCTAGTTTCAAATGTTCAACTTTTTAGAAGTTATACCACAAATTTCTTTTTTGTAGAAACCTTTTGCCGTTTGTCTATTTCTATTTCCATAATTTCTTTACATTTACTTTTTTATGGATATTAGGAAATTTATAGTTTTAATAGCAAGTTCTCAGATTTTCAATACATTTGAAAAAAGCTATATTTTTGGGGACCAATTTAGTTCAGAAGTCCCCCATAGAGGCGCATGTACTATAAATGCCCACAAGTAACACCATTTTATAAACTTAACCTCTCAAACTTTTTAAATCAACATTTTGGAAGCATGTTAACCCTTTATTTCTTCCTCCAGAATCAAACAAAAATGGATTTGAAAGTTTTACATTTCAATTTTTCTAGGGCTGTGGAGTGTTGGTCAAATTTAATACAATAGGAATGGTGCAGAGTAAAAATCACATTTAGACAAACACCCCAGAAATCATTCTGTGGGTTGTCCCAAGTACAGTAGTGTCACAGTCTCAGGGGAATAGTCAGTGGACTCCCTGGACCACCACGGGAGATAACAATACTAGCCGCAACCCAGGAGCGGAGTCTAAGTGAACTCCTGGTCTTCGCAGAGCCTGCCACAAAGCGGGATGGTCTTGCTGCGGTGGGGAGTCCCCAGGTCGCTCCGGGGTGCAACTAGTCCCGCAGCGGCAGCCAAGGTAGGGACACAGGGACCACGGGAAGGCAGGACCTCGGATGGCTGGCAGGACCTCGGATGGCAGGCAGGACCTCGGATGGCAGACAGGACCTCGGATGGCAGGCAGGACCTCGGATGGCTGGCAGGACCTCGAATGGCAGGCAGGACCTCGAATGGCAGGCAGGACCTCGGATGGCTGGCAGGACCTCGGAAGGCTGGCAGGACCTCGTATGGCTGGCAGGACCTCGTATGGCTAGCAGGACCTTGGATGGCTTCTGGATTACCGGACCGCCACAGGATAGCAGGACCGCCACAGAATACTAGGACCGCCACAGAATACCAGGACCACCACAGAATACCAGGACCGCCACAGGATACCAGGACCGCCACAGGATACCAGGACCGCCACAGGATAACAGGACCGCCACAGGATAACAGGACCGCCACAGGATAACAGAATCTCTGGAGCAGCACTGGGAAGCTGCGGAGTCTCTGGAGCAGCACTGGGAAGCTGCAGAGTCTCTGGAGCAGCACTGGGAAGCTGCGGAGTCTCTGGAGCAGCACTGGGAAGCTGTGGAGTCTCTGGAGCAGCACTGGGAAGCTGCAGAGTCTCTGGAAGCAGCCACTGGGAAGCGCAGAGTCTGAGCATACTGGGACTGTCCAGTCTCTGGAGGCAGCACTGGAAGTGAGATCTTGGAGCAGCACTGGAGCGTGCAGAGTCTCTGGACGCACACTGGGAAGCTGCAGAGTCTCTGGAGCAGCACTGGGAAGCTGCAGAGTCTCTGGAGCAGCTCTGGGAAGCTGCAGAGTCACATGAGCAGCTCTGGGAAGCTGCGGAGTCACAGGAGCAGCTCTGGGAAGCTGCGGAGTCACTGGGGACACTGGGACCAGGCAGGAGAGGTGAAGTAGCCAAACTTGAGGTGGTTCAAACCTGGACTGGATTTTTCTCAGGAACTTGGTATGGGTAACCACTATTCCATAGAGGAGTAGCCCAGTCTAGCGCCTCTCCAGTGAACAAAGAAAGAACACATGCCAACTTAGTGGGTTCGGGGGTGGACTGGGAGGACATCAGTTTGATGTACAACACGCATTGGACAACAAAACTCCTGCAAAAATTGGGGTTGCCATCAAATTTGTTAAGCATCAAAAAATCTGGTCCTGAGTTTGCTGCTGAAAAACATAGCTGAGAGACAGAAGCAACAGGAGGAGTCACAGGAGCCTGCTGCTGAGAGGCAATAATCCGCAGGGTGGCAGAGAGTTTGTCCAAGAGTTCTTTTTGCGCAGCAATCTCTTGGGACTGCTGGGCAATAGTGCTGGGAAGGTCACCCAGAAGCTGGTACGGATCCTTGACACTGTCCATGGCTTTTGCAGAGATCATGACCTTGGCAGAGTCCATGGCCAGAACTTACTGTCACAGTCTCAGGGGAATAGTCAGTGGACTCCCTGGACCACCGCAGGAGATAACAATACTAGCCGCAACCCGGGAGCGGAGTCTAAGTGAACTCCTGGTCTTCACCAGAGCTCGCCGCAAAGCGGGATGGTCTTGCTGCGGGGAGTCCTCGGATGGCAGGCAGGACCTCGGATGGCAGGCAGGACCTCGGAGGGCAGGCAGGACCTCGGATTGCTGGCAGGACCTCGGATGGCTACTGGATTACCGGACCGCCACAGGATACCAGGACCGCCAAAGAATACCAGGACCGCCACAGGATACCAGGATCGCCACAGGATACCAGGACTGCCACAGGATACCAGGACTGCCACAGGATACCAGGACCGCCACAAGATACCAGGATCGCCACAAGATACCAGGATCGCCACAGGATACCAGGACCGCCACAGGATACCAGGACTGTCACAGGATACAGGAACACCAGAACACCACGGAACACCACAGAACACGGGAACAACACGGAACAAGGGAATCAAAGAATACAATATGGTTGCAGGGTCTGTTTAGTGTGTACTCACTTACCTCTCTGTATGAACATAGCCAAAAATATTTTATTTCATACATAAGTTACATACATGACACCAAATAGACGTCTTTATGAATCTTTTCATCCCAATAATTATATATTCACTGTTATAATATAGTACACACATTGTCACTATGAATTATCGTTCTTACTATTCGGAAATGGAAACCTCTTAACTTTTTTATAAATTTAGGTTTTACAAGAGATATGTTATTATGACAAATGTATGTATATCCTAAATTTGCCACTTATTAAGGGAGAGGCCAAATTTAAAAATATGGAGAAGACTTTGGAACCAAATGTCCGGGGCATTCACGGAATTGGGGAATGACAAGTAACAGAAACAATGAGGTCCAGTATGGCAGATTTACTGTATAAGAATGTATGAGGAGGTGCTCCGGATTAGTAGCGTCGTACATAAGGCACGCTTACTTCTCTGGGTACCACTTTATAAACATATGCAGTTTCCATGGATACCAGTCAGTCTCCACAAACAGAAAGAAGCAGAAACATAAAGGATGAACACATGGGGGAGGTGGGGGCTCAGAAAATGTGGCACACAAAATTATACCACATGTGACACAAATGTACATTGAAAGAAAAAGACCTGTATACATGTATTTGTCAGCACGTACAAAACTGTGCAGAATGAGACAAGTTTGGCACAATCTGAGCATTTCCATCACACATTTCAGTATAACAATGGGATCAGCTATACAAAAGACACCATGTAATATCCTTATCACAAACAGCAGAAACAGATTAGGCAATAATTTAGCAAATACATTCTCTCATCATTGTAAGGTCTAATGACAGGAACCTCAGCATATAGAGAAATCAATCACGATATTTGTAGAAAATAACAATGATTGACTAAAGAGTTTTAAATCTTGCCAATAAAAAATACCATACGATCAAACCATAAATTGTATTTTCTTGCACGCCATATAATTCACATATTTCTATGCGCCTTTCATACAGCACTTATTTGCAGGTGACTGTATAACCCGTGTAAGATGTCATGTACCAATAACCTTTCTGTTTCTAAGTCTTCTCTGAATTCGATGTAAAAGTCTTTGTTCCTGCAATATTGTTTTTTTTTGGATTATATCTGTGAATGGTCTCAGGTAAATGTTAGATGTCATTAATCTCTGTTGCATATGTTTCATACAGAGTTTGAATCTTTAAAGATTCTCTTCCCCATTGATTCATCCAAATGTAATCATTCTTGTCTGTAACATGGAAAATCGATCCTAGCGTGTGTCATAGTAATGTTTCATTCCACTGTAAAAACACTAAGAGAATATTACTAAATGGAAGGCTGAAAATAAGTACACATAGTGTAAATACTTATGGAACACAGAAACGCTGTGACTTGTGGCAGTGAACTGTATAGATGTCACACTGAGACCTGCGCACGTTAATACATATCTGCGAACAAACAATGTGAACTAGGTCAATACAGATGGATAACTGGATAGATAGGTAGATAATAGATGAAATGGCTCCATACAGATAACTGGATAATAGCTACAAATGACTCTGCAACTGTATCTTGACCCAGTGTTAGTTCCCACCCTAAATTCCCACACTAAAGGTGCCCATTGCCACAGCCAGCTTTGCTCTATCTTGTAGCCACTGCCACAATACTTTTTCCTGACCCTTTCCCATCTATAGTTACCCTAGGGGCTCTTTATTACAATTGTTTTATTTCTTCACTGTAATTAGAGTCAGTGTCCCCATATTGTGCAGTTAGTTTCATCCCAAATAACAGTGATTTGAACCATTTCCCCTTCATATAACATATCCCCAATGACACCAATGCAGTTGATAAATCACGTGCCAGATGATGAAAAAGATGAGAGAAGCACAGAGGACGAGTGTTGCATGTAGCAGAACGCAGCAAAGGTAAACGCCATCTACTGTTGAGAGACTGCTGAAAGCAAGACCGTTCGGAGAGATTACTCTTTAAGCAGGCTGGAAAAAAACTACCAATAGAGACCACTTTCCCCAATATGTCGGCCTTGCTACTTCAAGAGAATTCCTTGAAATAGTCCAAATACTGTGCTACAAGTTCATCTGACCACAAGTGGTGACAGGGTACCTCTGATGTGTGTGGGATTGAAGAGTGTGCTATCCACAGAGGAAGTCAGGGAGTTCGGCACTTCAGAGACTGCATGGATCCACTAGAAAAATTTTGTATTGTGGCAAATTTGGAAACAAAAATGTAAAAAGAGCCAGGTAAAGTTCCAGTACAAATAGAGCAGGTGTGAGCACAGTGATGTATTTGGCCTATTCCGCTGCTCGTTAAACGGAAACCTAATTATAAAGCGAGATGTCAATGTTGTGAGAAATACCTCGTCATCCTCGCCATGTACAGTATTCTCACTGTGTGGGGGTGAGGCACTGACTTGTAAGTAAACATCATGTATCTTCGCGTGTCTATAGAACGTTTCCTTTCAGTCTCCTTCCTCTTTGTGTCTTTGGCTCTTTCTTTCTTGTCACAAAGTCCTCTCACCTCTTGGCTGTGTCCCTTCTCTTTGTATGTGGTGTTGCTCTTTGCAGTCTTTGTTTTGTCCCCCTTGCTGTGCGGATGAGAAGAGGGGGTACACTGCTCTCAGAGCACATCTGGGCACACTCAGATCCCAGTCAGCCTCCTATTTTCTGTGTGCTGCATTCTCTCCAATACCTTGACTCCTGTCTTCTCATCGTTGTCTCTCCCTCCCTCTCAAGTTCATTCTTACCTCCTTCTCTCTTTCACACCCCTCCCTTTTCTCACAATTCCCTCTTTCCATCAATAGTAATTCTCTTTTTCAGCATAGACTTGACTATCAATCAATATCTCTGTTTATCTATATTCCACCCTGTGTTTCCTTTATGGCATTCACCATTAAATTGTTTTACTCTGACCATTTTCCTTTCTATATTACAAGTTTTTTCCCCAAAATTATCCATTACCCGTTTTTTTCTTAGTATTTTTTTTTTTTTTTTAGTAATCACCTAACAGTTTCAGATGACAGTAATATGTTATGGTTAACATTTGCTATCACAGCCTATTCGAGTCTAAAGTGTTTACAGAATCTGCCTCTGTGTGGTGTTATCAAAGCTTCCAGGTAATTAGGAAGTGCAAGGCATAGAATCAGATGTGACATCTAGTGGTTAGTATTGGTCATTACATGTGTCAACTATAAGGTGATTTGACAAACCAGTACATCTGAGTGATTCCTCCACATATTTTCACACAGATGGGAATGAATCTTCACTTTCTGTCATTTTGCATCCTGGTCAAGCATATGGACTTTACGATATAGCGAGACCAGGGGATATCTCTCAGCACATGACAAGAAAAAACACAAATACTGCTAGAAAGCACAGCATAAAGGGACACTGTCACCAGGTACTACCCTTAACTGATTAGTGTATGAATAAGGAACATCAGGGGATATCTCGCACACTGACAAGAGAAAAGAACACAAATACTGCTATAGAAAGCACATCATAAGGGACACTGTCACCAGGTACTACCCATTAAACTATTAGTATGAAGTTTCTTTTCTAGATTCCCATCTTTTGTGGGATCTCGACCCTTTATGTAAAACAGTCTCCTGTCATGTAAAAATGGCAAAAAGTGTAATTTTTGCCTGGGATGCAGTTTTGAGGCTCAAAACTTACTTATACGTCTCTAGTTTGGTTCTATAGAAACTACGAAGATAAGAATCTCCTCTTTTAGATACATAACAGGCAGTTAAGACAGTTAGAACACACTAGCTGCAGATAAAAATCCATATCATATATATCCACAATTCCTGTGATCTGACTCACTTCTTAGATGAACCAGTAATTAAATTCCAAGTGATGAGTTCATGGTTCTCCTCCATATTGAAGATGGAAATAGTGGAAAACGAGGGTACATCTATACCACTATATCCTTAACTGGATATTTTTTTTCTACATCATCTGAGGTGTATATGAAGAGGTTCTCAGGCAGCTACGGTATATTTGAGAGGTTTTGTGGCAGGGGAGTTGTGTATGAGAGGTCATGGCTCTTAATGTCATGAAGGTTCACGGAGCTGAGGTGTTATAAGAGGATTCTGCTGCAGCTCAATGTGTATGATGACGTTATGGGACAGCCAGCTTGAGGTGTGTATATAGAGGTTCTGTGGCATATGAGTGTGTATAAGAGGTTCTACAGCAGCTGAGGTGTGTAGGAAGAGGTTGCCACCCTTAATCAGTCCCCAAAAAGTAGTATAAAACCAGCCAAGTCTCACCAGACCCACGGTTTCACCTGTGTTTGCTTCTTTGGGCACGAGAAGCCGAAAACACAGGCGGAACCCGTGATCAGGCGAGGCTTGGCTTGGATTTTATTATATGATGCCATGCTTGGTTTTATACTACTTTGTGATTATGTTTTAATAAATACTTTTATTCATATTTAAGGTGATCTGCACTATATTACACTTATATACACTCCGTTCAGAGTATGGAGGAGGGCAGTGGTTCTGAGATATACAGGGGCTTTCTTGTTTACTCGCTAGAAGCGACCATGGTGTTAATATAAGACTTCTGTGGAGCAACGCCTAGTACTGCAGAATTATCTGACCATGCCACTACCATGATGTCCAGCCAAGAGGCCCCTAAAGAGGACCTGTCACCCCAAATTTCGGCACTAGGAGCTGCTTTATAAAGTAAGCAGCTCCTAGTGCTGAACAACCCGCAGGTTAGAGAGCTTACCCGACTCATAGCTATTATACTGCGGCAGGGTACAGTGTATATTCACGGACCGCTCACAAAGCGGTCCGATGTATTCATAGGGGGCGGTCCGGCGCTACCTCTCCCCGGCCGCCCCACTCACTCCATAGGGTGGTGGTGACTGCCCGCGTCATGCGCAAGTCACCGCCCCTAATCAATGCTCCAACCCCGCTCTCGACGATTGCAATTGTTACCCTGCCGGCAGTGTTAGATGGCGCTACCGGAGGTTTCCGGTAACGCTACCCGTCTAAGACTGCGGCGTTTGTTCAATGCATAGGACTGCTTACTTTTGTAAGCAGCTTCCTAGTGCCGAAATTTTGGGTGACAGATCCTCTTTAAGGGGCCTCTTGCTGGACCTCATGGTAGTGGCTTTTTTTCAAGCACTGCGGCGTTTTTCAAGCCTGCATGCTCTAGTGCCGAAATTTTGGTGACAGTCCTCTTTAAGGTGATCCACACTTCAGTTTTCACATGCAATTTTGATGTCCAAACTAGAAGTGGAGTGAAAAAAAAGGAGAAGTAGCACTTCTCAGTTATATGTTCTCACCATTGCCTTCAGATCCTCAAATGCCTGAGCATCCTATATGAACAGTTTCCCAGGAAAGCGGTGTCCCGATCTGATCCCCTTAGCTTTTATCTTTTGGGCACAGATACAGAAGCCTGTGCTAGCATTTCTAGTTTTCAAATGTTCAACTTTTTAGAAGTTTACCACAAATTTCTTTTTTGAGAAACCTTTGTGCCGTTTGTCTATTTCTATTTCCATAATTTCTTTACATTTCCTTTTTATGGATATTAGGAAATTTATAGTTTAATAGCAAGTTCTCAGATTTTCAATACATTTGAAAAAAGCTATATTTCTGGGGACCAATTTAGTTCAGAAGTCCCCCATAGAGGCGCATGTACTATAAATGCCCCACAGTAACACCATTTTATAAACTTAACCTCTCAAACTTTTTAAATCAACATTTTGGAAGCATGACCCTTTATTTCTTCCTCCAGAATCAAACAAAAATGGATTTGAAAGTTTTACATTTCAATTTTCTAGGGCTGTGGAGTGTTGGTCAAATTTAATACAATAGGAATGGTGCCAGAGTAAAAATCACATTTAGACAAACACCCAGAAATCATTCTGTGGATTGTCCCAAGTACAGTAGTGTCACAGTCTCAGGGAATAGTCAGTGGACTCCCTGGACCACCGCGGGAGATAACAATACTAGCCGCAACCCAGGAGCGGAGTCTAAGTGAACTCCTGGTCTTCGCAAGAGCCTGCCCAAAGCGGGATGGCTTTCTGCGGTGGGAGTCCCCAGTCCTCCGGGGTGCAACTAGTCCCGCGGCGGCGCCAAGGTAGGGACACAGGGACCATGGGAAGGCAGTGACCTCGAATGGCTGGCAGGACCTCGGATGGCAGGCAGGACCTCGGATGGCAGACAGGACCTCGGATGGCAGGCAGGACTCGGATGGCTTGGCAGGACCTCGGATGGCAGCAGGACCTCGAATGCTGCAGACCTCGGAAGCTGGCAGGACCTCGATGGCTGGCAGGACCTCGGATGGTGCCAGGATCTCGTATGGCTGCGGACCTCGTATGGCTAGCAGGACCTGGATGGCTTCTGGATTTACCGGACCGCCACAGGATAGCAGGACCGCCACAGAATAGGACCGCCACAGAATCCAGGACCACCACAGAATACCAGGACCGCCACAGGATACCAGGACCGCCACAGGATACCAGGACCGCCACAGTCACCAGACCCCACGGATAACAGGACCGCCAACAGGATAACAGGACCGCCACAGCACATAATCTCTGGAGCAGCACTGGGAAGCTGCGGAGTCTCTGGAGCAGCACTGGGAAGCTGCGGAGTCTCTGGAGCAGCACTGGGAAGCGTGGAGTCTCTGAGCAGCACTGAAGCTGCAGAGTCTCTGAGCAGCACTGGGAAGCTGCAGAGTCCTGGACACCGGGACCCGGATGGCTGGCAGGATCTAGTATGGCTGGCAGGACCTCGTATGGCTACAGGACCTTGGATGGCTTCTGGATTACCGGACCGCCACAGAGATAGCAGGACCGCCACAGAATACTAGGACCGCCACAGAATACCAGGACCACACACAGAATCCAGGACCGCCACAGGATACCAGGACCGCCACAGGATACCAGGACGCACAGGAACCAGGACCGCCACGGATAACAGGACCGCCACAGGATAACAGGACCGCCACAGGATAACAGAATCTTCTGGAGCAGCAACTGGGAAGCTGCGGAGTCTCTAGGGCAGCACTGGGAAGCTGCGGAGTCTCTGGAGCAGCACTGGGAAGCTGTGGAGTCTCGGGAGCAGCACTGGGAAGCTGCAGAGTCTCGGAGGCAGCACTGGGACCTCGGATGGCTGCAGGATCTCGTTATGGCTGGCAGGACCTCGTATGGCTAGCAGGACCTTGGATGGCTTCTGGATTACCGGACCGCCACAGGATAGCAGGACCGCCACAGAATACTAGACGACTACGCACCACCGAATCAGACCGCAGCAGATACCAGGACCGCCACAGATACCAGGAACGCCCACAGGATACCAGGACCGCCACAGGATACAGGACGCCCACAGGATGAACAAGGACCGCCACAGGATAACAGAATCTCTGGAGCAGCACCTGGGAAGCTGCGGAGTCTCTGGAGCAGCACGGAAGCTGTCGGAGTCTCTGGAGCAGCACTGGAAGCTGTGAGTCTCTGAGAAGCACTGGGAGCTCAGAGTCTCTGGAGCAGCCACTGGAAGCTGCGAGTCCGCTGGAGCAGCACTGGATGGTGCGAGTCTCTGGAGGCAGCACTGGGAAGCTGCAGTCTCGGAGCACACTGGGAAGCTGCAGAGTCTCTGGAGCAGCACTGGGGAAGCTGCAGAGTCTCTGGGCAGCTGGAAGCTGCAGTCCTATGAGCAGCACTGCGGAAGCTAGCAGTCTCTGGAGCCAGCTCTGGGAAGCTGGCGGAGTCACTGGGGACCACGGACCAGGCACGGAGAGGTGTGAAGTAGCCAAACTTGAGGTGAGTTCAAACCTGGACTGGATTTTTCTCAGGAACTTGGTATGGGTAACCACATTCCATAGAGGAGTCCCAGTCCAGCGCTCTCCAGTGAACAAAGAAAGAACACATGCCAACTTAGTGGGTTCGGGGGTGGACTGGAGGACGTCAGTTTGATGTACAACGCGCATGGGCAACAAACTCCTGCAAAAATTGGGGTTGCCATCAAATTTGTTAAGCATCAAAAAATCTGGTCCTGAGTTTGCTGCTGAAAAAACATAGCTGAGAGACAGAAGCAACAGGAGGAGTCACAGGAGCCTGTGCTGAGAGGCACTAATCCGGCAGGGGTGGAGCAGGAGTTGTCCAAGAGTTCTTTTTGCGCAGCAATCTCTTGGACTACTGGGCAATAGTGCTGGGAAGGTCACCCAGAAGCTGGTACGGATCCTTGACACTGTCCATGGCTTTGCGAGATCATGACCTTGGCAGAGTCCATGGCCAGAACTTACTGTCACAGTCTCAGGGGAATAGTCAGTGGACTCCCTGGACCACCGCAGGAGATAACAATACTAGCCGCAACCCGGAGCGGAGTCTAAGTGAACTCATGGTCTTCACCAGAAAACTCGCCGCAAAGCGGATGGTCTTGCTGCGGGGAGTCTCGATGGCAGGCAGGACCTCGGATGGCAGGCAGGACCTCGGAGGCAGGCAGGACCTTGGATGGTGGCAGGACCTTGGTATGGCCGGCAGGACCTTGGATGGCCAGCAGGACCTCGGATGGCCGGCAGGACCTCGGATGGCTGGCAGACACTCGGATGGCTACTGGATTACCGGACCGCCACAGGATTACCAGACCGCACAGACAACGCCACAAGAATTACCAGGATCGCCACAGGATACCAGGACTGCCACAGGATACCAGGACCGCCACAAGATACCACTATCGCCACAGGATTCCGACCGCCACAGATACCAGGACTGTCACAGGACACAGAACACCGGAACACCACAGAACACGGGAACAACACGGAACACGGGAATCACAAATCCACGGAGGCGTCTGGAACGCTCGGGAACACGGAGGGCTTTCTCTCAGTAACAAGACATGAAGATCCGGCAGGGGATGCTGTGAGTAGCCAGGCTATATAGCAGAGCCAGGAATCAGGAATGCCAGCGCCAATAAGGAGGACGCTGGCCCTTTAAATTCTTAGAGAGTAGGCGAGTGCACGCCCTAGCAGTGGGAGCGCGTGGCCTACACAGGAGACAGACCTGCAGCCTGGACGGGACCGCGATGGAGCCATCAAGACCCGGGACAGGTAAGTACTGACCCGGGGGGAGCGGGGCCGTGGCAGCAGAGCACGGGTGCCCCGTGATCCGAGACATGGATCACAGGGTCACCCGTGACAAGCACTATCCCTTAGGTCAGTGATGGCGAACCTTTTAGAGACGGAGTGCCCAAACTACAACCAAAACCCACTTATTTACCGTGAAGTGCCAATGTGCCATTTTAAGCAGTAACTTATTGCTACCTATTCTTCCACTTCTTTAATCGTATCGGCCATCAATACAGTTGAAAGAAGGAGGGCAAATTCAGACTATCATAGTAGCTTCTCTCCAGTGTCTCTCTGTTTAGGAAGAATGAAGGGTCCAGCAGGAGGACCTCCAAAGAAAATTTACTTCTTTTAACACCTTCTCACAAGTGTCGCTGTAAAATAGTGCTGAGCGCAGCCTCTCATAAGTTGCCTAGGACTGCAGGAAGATTTAATGGATTTGGTCCTGTTTGGTGAACACTCTGTCCTAGGCTGATGGCCTGAGTGTCCACAGAAAGGGCTCTGAGTGCCACCTCTGGCACCAGTGCCATAGGTTTGCCATCACTGCCATAGGTGGTAATAATTGACAGGATGGGCACAAAATGTAGCTTTTTGATCTCAGTTTTCACGAGTTTGGATTTGGAGTTCCATGTTGTGTTCACAGAGCCCTTGAGTTACCAGTACAGTACAATCCACTGAGAAGTGATGCCATTTTGGAAACTACCCCCTCAAAGAATTTATCTAGAGTTGTGATGATCATTTTAAACCCCAACATGCTGGCCAAAATGTAATACAAATTAAATGCTGTAGAGTAAAAATTGAATTTTTTTCTCAAAAGTGCCATTATAGTGCCAAATGTATTTTTCCCAACTCATGCCACTGGGAACAAACATGTCAAAAATCATTATGCGGCTTATCCCGGTTATGGCAATACACCAAATGTGGCAATAATCTACAGGATGGGCACACGCAGGGCTCAGCAGGGAACAAGCAGAATTTTAGGTTTTGGAGCTTTGTTTTTACTAGACTAGTGTTGGGGTACCCCTGAGTTACCAATACAATAAACAAAAAAGAAAAGTAACCCCGTTTTAGGAAAAGGCACACCTCAAAAAATGTATCTAGGGTAATATGAGCATTTTAACCTCTAAGATGCAGGATCAAATGTAATACAAAGTGAATGGTGCAGAGTAAAAATTGCATTGCAATTTCTCTAAAGTACCATAGAAGTGACAAATGAAATCAGCCCAACTATCATTCTGCAATCTCCAATCCCAGGGTGTCCATTTTGGGGGATCCGTATACCCCAAATTGCAGTTATTTTGTTGCTGAAGTTATTAGCAAAAACTCTGTGTAAAATCCACATAGTTTATGGAGTGACTTTTGCTGCAATCCCAGGGTGTCCGTTTTGGGGGATCTGTATACCACAAATTGCAGGTTTTTTTGGTAAAGACATAATATTTTCAGGATGCATGTGGCGTCTTAATCTTCAAATTAAAATTAAAAATTTTAACTTCAAATTCATTTCAAAATTTGAATTCATTTCATTTCAAATTCATCATTGTGCAACACAGTCACCTATCATGTTGCTGCCACCTCCAGAATTTGTCATTGTGCCACTCTCTGACCTCATGCTGCTGCCACCTTTGCAGTTCTTTTTTGGCAAACACATAATATTTTCAGGGGAATTGTAATGAATAATGCATGTGGCGTCTCTAATCTTCAAATTCAAATTTAATATTTCAACTTCCAATTCATTTCAAACTTCAAATTCATTTCAAACCTCGTCATTGTGCCACTCTGTGGCCTATAATGTTGCTGCCACCTAAAGAATTTGTCATTGTGCCACTCTCTGACCTCATGCTGCTGCTGCTGCCACCTCCACACTTTGTCATTGTGCCACTATGTGGAGTACCATGTTGCTGCCAGCTCCATAATTTGTCATTGTGCCACTTTCTGGCCTCGTGCTGCTACTGCCACCTCCAGAATTTGTCATTGTCCCACTCTCTGACCTCCTGCTGCTGCTGCCACCTCCACACTTTGTCATTGTGCCAATATGTGGCATACCAAGTTGCTGCCACCTCCAGAATTTGTCATTATGCCACTCTCTGACCTCACGCTGCTGCTGCCAGCTCCACACTTTGTCATTGTGCCATTATGTGGCCTATCATGTTGCTGCCAGCTCCAGAATTTGTCATTGTGCCAATCTGTGACCTCATGATGCTGCTGCCAGCTCCAGAATTTGTTACTGTGCCACTCTCTGACCTCATGCTGCTGCTGCTGCCACCTCCACACTTTGTCATTGTGCCACTCTGTGGTCTACCATGTTGCTGCCAGCTCCAGTATTTCACCCTCCACCACTCTATGACGTTGCCACTATGTTTGGTTTTCCCCTTCATTTCATCTGTCAGAAGGAATGAAAAGCTCCGGATTGATAGTCAAAAGCAGGAGTGGATACAGAACACAGAGGACATGCAAGTATCCCATTTACTGGTCATCTATGTTTTGGATTCACTCCTGTTTGTTTTTGGCTTTAGCAATACTGATGGATTATTGACCGCTTGAAAGGAGACACTGACGGTCAAAATGAGGGCAAAATGATCAGTGACGTCAATGCAAAATGATTGCAGACACCCCCTCCACTCTTTTGGTCCTGTGATGTCATTGGATATCGATTTCTTCCCATCCTGCCGAGCTGACACCCTGACACAGATGCTGGAAGCGCCTGGGTCTGATATATCAGAGCGCTAACAAGTTATGAATTGGGAAGCTTAGGGGCTTTTTTTTTTTTTTTTTTAAATGTTGTATGGTCCAAATGAAATCCCCTTTTTTCCTTGGGTGGTACAGTCGCAGGGATACCAAATTTATACAGCTTATATTGCATTTATGCTAGCCATTTTACTAGACATATGCTGAGGCTAGTAACTTCATACTTCAGTGTATGGAAGTGTGTAAGAAGTAATTTTTTGCAGGACGAGCTCACGTTTTCATAGCTACCTTTTTGGGGACATTTTAATAACAAAATGATGGGGGATGCGGACAGTTGGACGTTTTTTTCCATTATTGGGGTGCATTAACGGAATTATAATTGTTTTTATATTATGGTAGAATGGGCATTTTGGTATTGTCATGTTTATATTTGTATATTTATTTTTAATCAGGTTCTAGGTAAATGGGGATGAAACATGTTTTAGACATTTTGCAACACATACAATTTTTAATAGAAAGTGATCAAAAGGTTGTAGAGTTCTCAGAGTGGTATCAATGGAGACCCAGCTCTGTATGCCAAAGTATAAAAAATGTTACTTTTAACTGATTATTAATTTTGTATGAAGACAAAATAAAACTACGGTAAGCATAATGATTGTACACAAAAAAAGTCATTTAGACCTCACGGCCAAAGTCATAAAAAAAGATTTGATAATAAAATGGCACAACTCCAGGTTTTTTGGTCAAAACTATAGGTTTTTGGGTTAATTCCACCACATTTGGGAATATTTTACAGAATTTCAGTACATTGCACAGAAGATTTAGTTTTGTTTTTTGAATACAGCAAGTAAAAATGGAAATAAAATCAGAAAAAAGCAGCTGATATAAGATTGAGGACGCGTTCACACGATGCATTGCGTCGCATGTTTTACGCGTTTTTGACACATTCAAAAGGCTTTAGCCTTGATCACATGCTGAAGTTACATTGCATTTTAACAAATTCAGTGGAAACGCAATGTAACCTTAGCATGTAATCAATGCTAAAGCCTTTTGAATGCATCAAAAACGCATCAAAAAAGGCGACACAGCACATCGTGTGAACAGGCACTGACGGTGTAGCCACACATTGTTTTTCAGATGCAGTTTTTGAAGCCAAAAGCAAGTGTGGATCATAATGGGTGAGAATATATCATTAAGAAGTGCAAGTTCAATAGAGATGAAGGGGAGGGGCACTGCTCCGGTTATAATCTCCCTTATGGGCTATTTTGCCTGAGAATGGAGAGAGATTGCTGGGGCGGATGACCAATAAATACGTTGTGGTTCTCTAGCTCTCATAGTCCATAAGAAGGCAACATTAAATTTGTAGAGAGAAAAAGCAGGACTAAGTGCTCAGTTAGCGCGAAACGGGCCGTCGCCTCAAGTGGGCTCCTGCGTGTTTTCCTCTTCCCTGCATCATGTTTTTAACACGGTTGGAATAAAGTCTGAAAATTTTACATGGTGAGTGCCAGCTTCTTTTTCTCTCTACAAAAATATCATTAAGAAGTGCTACTCCTCCTCTTTTATCAATCCATTCCTGGTTTGGACTTCAAAAACTGCATCTGGAAAATTGAATGTGTGGACGCACCCTAATGCCTATTGTACACAAACTTCTTTTCCCCAGACAGCTAGGGACTTTGACAAGTTTTTGAGTTGTGTTTTTGGGGCATTTTTGCTTGTTTTCTCAGCCTTTTTTTTGCAGATCCACACATAAGGATGACACAAAGACCGTTTTTTGCAGACCTGCCAAATAATAAAAAGGCTGCTAAATGATGCAGGCCTGGAAACGGATCAACAAATACAGATGGCACACGGATGACATTTGTATTTTTTGACAGCCCCACAGACTTCTATAGGAGGGCAGAACTGCAAACACAGCTAAGAATATCCTGACATATCCTCAGTTTTTTTTTTTAATGGAGAGTAGTCTCATACACAGGGTTATGAAATCTTCAGCTGTGTGCATAAGCCAATAGGAATACATGGGGAGGTAAGTTACCCACAGAACACAAAGGGGGACATTTACATGAGGTGTCGGAGTCTGCATTGGCTTTGTTACCGATCTGCTCTCAGAGAGAAGATACACATTTAATATTGTAGAGCTGTGCAGATACATTTCTGGTGCCAAGACCATTTTCTGTCCCTGGGACCAAAATATGTCCCGAGCACCAGAAATGTGTCCAACAGTCGGAGACCAGGCAACAATGCAATAGCACTGATTTGTGTCCCTGCTAGACCAAATTTCTTTTGGTCTACTTTCCTCCAGTTTACAGCGCCCAAAAATGGCCGTGACACATATTAATTGAGTCTGAGTTTCCACTCCGCCAAAGCCACGCCCCCTTTTTGGAGAAGAGTCGGAGCAGACGGAAAAAGTAATTTTTTCTGGCACTAATAAATAGGTTGTAGAGCAGAACATGCGGTGAGAGCGCCAAAACTGATGGAAATACCATAGTAAATGTCCCCCAAAGACTTTTCTGTGCAAGAGGCTTAGGGCACAGTCAAACAATGGGGCTTATTTACTAAGGGTCCCGCGGCCGCATTATCCTGGGGTTTCCTGACTTTTCGGGGATTGCACCAGGGATTGTGTCGCACACAATCGGATTGTGACGCAATCACCACAGCTTTTACGCAACACAAATCGGGGGCGGGCCGTTGGAGGATCAAACGGCGGATTTAACATTTAAATTTGTGTCGCAAGCCATGCACTTACCTGAGCGGAGAGCGACACATGAAGGATTTCGGGTGCAGGATCATGGCAGATGTGCATTCCGGCGGACATTGGGGATCACGACTCGGACAGGTAAGTAAATGCGCCCCATTGCGTTTTGGTTGTATTTTGAAATGCATTCCTACAGCTGAGGAGAGATGATTTGCCCAATTACATTACTGTAACATGTGAATTTACAAAACGCATTGTAAACGCTCTGTGTCCTAATTTCTAACACTGGTTGTATGCATTGGAGAAAGGACACAGGCAGTAACCACCTATAATCCTGGGTGCTCTCCTGCTTCTGGCGCAGCTCTTCTCTGGGTCCTGATGCCCGCACATACAACCAGAGTGGGACACAGAGCAGCTCATGGAGGGGACAAGGGCATGATGTAATACTGTATATAGGGATGTAATACTGTAAATAGGGATGTAATACTATATATAAGAATGTATTATAGCTATTGGGGGTCACAGTAGGAAAGCACGCTGCTGGAGATGCATTCCTACTACATCAAATTGATCACAGGTTAGATGTAGTATTACTATGGTGTACACATTTATTTCTGATGGGCCTATGTGTTACACTAGTCTGTTGTGCTAGTAGTGGGGACCATGTATATAGCACTATTACAGTATGTGGCACAGTAAAGGGGTAGCAGTAGAATGAACCAGGGTGGAAGAGATATATCATCTGTGTGCAAATGCTACAGACAATCTGTGGTCGCCAGATGTAATAATTATGGATTTTCCTGTAACTACTGTTATATACGTGGCCCACGCGGGTGGTGTTGTCTCCCTTAAAAGACAGAGACTGTGCATCCAAAAACGGGAGACACGGAATGGATCTGATGGATATTCCATTCAATATGTCCTGCGGAACTAGTGAGGTCACCAGATAACGTACCGATAATGGTGATATTAACTAGTGTTGCCCTCAATAAACATGGCCGCCACGCACTCCACCACACACGGAGGCGCCGCCTCTTCCGCTGGTCGCTTTCGATGACGTAGATTTCGCGACTCTGCTCACAGAAACGACACAGGTAAAGCCGAAACATGGCGGAAATCACAGACGGTGAGTAAAATAGAGGGATCGAGGGGTTTCATACGGTTTTCCGCCGTAGAATGGACATTTTAGCTCTTTGCACGTGATCGCTGGTTTGGGCCTGCAGGGAGGAAACGCGCGGATGATAGGAGAGAGCATGGCGGCTGCGGGACACATCTATCCATCCATCCATTCAGCAGGAGGCCGCCGGTCACTTAGCTGACTTGTGTTACAGACCAGGGCACCTTTCCCCTCTCCCGCCCCTGGCAGATGTAAATTCGTGGAGGGGTCAGCAGTGAGGCATACTAGCCCCTATGTGCTGCTCTATTCTGGTGAAGGCACATTTTCTTCCAGCTCCTCAGTGTCTTCCTCATCAGCCCTTGTTCACACCGCAGAGTTGAGGTGAATTTTGAGTTGGTTATCTAATGCAAAACACCCCCAATGTGTATATGTGTATATGTGCATCCACTGCTGTGGTTTTTGCCTTCCTTCAAAATGAATGGGAGACAGGATTTTAGTAGTGGTTTGCCTCCAAAACCTGCAATGTAAACATATCCGAAGTGGTAACGATCCCTTATAGCCCCTGCATCAGCTTCCATCACTCAGTGTAATGTAACTGATCGTTCCAAATTACTTATATAAATATTTGATGAATCTGTATTGGAAATCCTTCAATATACCGAGTGAAGTGCAAATGACAATTCATTATTTTAGAACTCAGGAAACCAATCACATGGAAATCCATGTGTAGGTTTCAGATTAGCATCAGGATAAGGCAGGAATGTGCATGATATTTCACTATGATGCAAGGACTCCCATCTTCTGCACTGTGTTCCTCAGACTGAGCAGGTTCATGTGCATTGGGTTTAAGAAAGATCAAAATGGAAATCCCTGGCAGTGCCTTGTGCTTAGTCTAACAAAATCTAATTTGGGAAACTTGAATGCGGCTTGTAGGTAGGGGCATCAATTTAGCGGATTGGCTGTTCAGATATCAATATGTCCATGTCGCATGAGCAGAGTCTGGATAGAAACATCGGGTCCACTCATCTACTTACAGTACATGCACAGCCGTCGCTTGTAATGTGCCATTATGGACTTTCCAGCGGTTATTTATCTGTTGTGTTAAGAAGTTACAAATCAGAATTGGGCAGCTTTAAAATAAACCTATGTTGCACATAGGTCAGGACCCGGGATGGCATATGTTCGGCTAGGGACGTGAGCACTTGTCACCCGTGTGTCCTCTATAAGGAGACATGCTACCGAGCCAGACATTGGTGGAGCGCAATTGTCAGTTGCCTAGAACCCCCAGGTCAAACTCCCAGACCTGTCTTTAGGACAGGACAATTTGTTGCGTAGAAAATAGGCCCTCACACAGCTCTGTACACAGAAAATTTTAAGTTATGGATTTTTGAGGATGGGGAGCAAAAAAAATGGAAGCCGCATATTGATAATAATAATCATAATATTATACTTGCGATGTTATTAGAAAGTACACTATTGCAAAATGATCACCTAAAGATGAAAACTAGCTGAATCCTGCCGTGTCTCCATAGAGTCCATGGAGCAGATGTTCTATTCTTTGATCAGTCACTTGTGCTATAATGGAAAACCAAGTTGATGGGTAGTTGTGCAATCAAGTGTCTGCCCATGTATTTTACCGAGGCAAAGTTAAAACTGTTTCCAAAATGCAGCCCTTTCATTCTATGAGTGTAGTGGGGTTTCCAAACCCCTCTCCCCGCTACCTTGAGATTTTTTTTTTTTTACAATGTTGAACAACCCCTTTAACTATTATCTCTAGGATTGTATGTTTTTGGGATTGGGGGGGGGGGGGGGGTGTTCTATACACCTTATTGATGGAGGGTTGAGTCCAGCACTGGTCCTGCTTCTTCATTCGCTGTCTGAGATTGACCAGTAGCTGAGCGTTGGGTCCCAGGGCTCTGAGTCCCACCAGATCAGAACGCTACAACCTATCCTGTAGATTGAACATAACAGTTAAATACGGTATAACATCCCTGTAGAGAGATCCTGTAGTGAATAACATTTACTCTGTGTAATGGGGGAAATAGACAACACTTCATTTAGTAAAAGCTGGTGTTTTGTCACAGTGAGTCTGTATTGAGGATGTTGATGTGTTCTGTCTATAGTAACGTTCATGTCTTATTTCAGGTAACAGAGATGATGCCACTGAGCATACAGCAGCACAGGTAATATACATATTTGAAAGCTTCATAAATGATATGAAATGAATTGTTCCATTACATGATGCACATTGTATGTATTCATTTAGCATACCTGAGCTATTTCAGGGCTATTACAGTAGCATTGAAATATATGGCAGGATCCACCAGACCCCTAGGGTTCATGTGCCGAAGGGGGTCTAAAATTACAGTAATTTTTTTTTTTTTTTAAAAATCAAACTTATTGGGCTCTCCTTGCCTTAGAACGCCCCATGCTGTGGCTGATATTATTCGCCAAACTTTAAGAGAATCGTTTACTGATGTACTTGTACGCAAGGGCATTAGTTACAGTGGAAGGAACGATCTGAGGCTAGGAGACTTCATTGCTAAATTCTGCGTCTTTGACTTTATACAACAAGTTGACATCTCAATTCAAAGTACAATTTTTGGAAAATGCCACCACACAGGTCCAAAAGAGGAAGCATGAACTGGAGTGTGTCAGACTACTTCCAACAAACTGATAGCAGTTTCCGCATAGTTATGGAATCATGGAGCTATGTAACCAAATAAAGCACATCCTGTTATTGATAATTTATTTGGTTTCATTTTTGTTACATTTATTGTATCGTTTTAGGCTCATGATGATGGGGACATGTCTGCCACAAACTCCAGACTGGCCCAGGTAAGAATTATAATGCCAATTGTAATCTCCTGCAATAGTTTTCAGTTCTGTCTTTTAAGCAGTTTTTTTGTTATTGGAGCCCCTGTATGTTACCAGTCTTAATAATCAGTGTTTTTAGTTGTACATACTTGGATGATACCAGAAAAAAGCAGTGTGCTACATGGTTTTGCTCATTATGCTAAATTTTGCTGAATATGGGACCCCAGGAAGTAACCAGCATTGCTGCCTAGAAAATGGGATTTTCCAACATTAACATTTTTGATTATGCACAGGGATGTTTTGCTCTTTGTGGGACTCCCACAGGTTTCAAGAGCTAGCGTCCCACGACTCCAGTTCTGCCAGGTAAGACAAATGTGAATTAAAACTAGGCACATTGGAGGCTCTCATTCCCTCACTACCTGATGAAGACTGGGAGGTGGCTCAGGAGTCTCACACCTCAGTATCACCGGCAGCCAATAATAAGTTGATTCAGTTGTTTAACATCCATCAATGCCATATAACTCTAAATGCCAAAGATGTCAGGTAGACCGAGCTGATTTCATCCACCTTATATGGGCTTGTGAATAACTAGCCGGATTCTGGAGAGAAGTAGTTTCTCTGCTGTCTAATGTCCTGAATAAACCGGTCACTACCTCGCCGGCCCTATGCCTGTTGGGAATTGCCCGGGAGGAAGACTTTTCCTATTATGAAAGTATTTTTCTGAAGGAAGCTCTGTTCTAGGCCATTGCTATACGCTGGATGGAGAGCTTTCCTACTGTCTCTGTGTAAGAAATCGGTTAATTTGACTCTACCATACGAAAATATAGTTTACAAACACTGCGGCTGGATACGTTTCTGAGATTGTGGGGGCCCTGGTGCTCTTCCCCAAATACCCTTTTTAAAGTGAACCTACCACCACAAATCTACCTATAAAGGTAGATTGGGTGGTAGGTGGATCAATAAAGGCTAATCCTCAAGTCCTTGCACTGTTTCGATAACTTTTTTATTAGATTTATATGCAAATTTTCTTATGCGGCTACTGGGGCGTGGAGTAGCCGCATCTGAGGTTACACGGCGCGGCTACTCCACGCCCCGGTAGCCTCTCTTCTCCTCCTACTCACAATCTTTGGCGCACAGCTCCTCGAAGCTGCGCGCCCTTGTCCGACGAACCTGCCGTCTGCGCATGCGCAGAACAGCAGGCCCGCGTCTGTTCGGCTTCGGAGCAGTGATCGCGTAGGTAGATTCGTGGTGGTAGGTTCCCTTTAATGTCCCAAGTCTCATAGTCTCTCACCCCTTTTGAATGAGTATACCATGATTTTTATAACTTGATACAAAATAATGGTAATGACGAATAACCCTCCTGTACTCCTCTGCACATTGCTGACAGGAGGGATTCCTCAATTTGCAGTGGAAAGATGGATTAATAGCACGTTGCCTAACCCTAGTTGCTACTATAACTGTATTACTTGCCTGTCACCACTCGACCAGGATGGATATTGTTTAACCCCTTCCCGGCGAGCACAGTAATAGTATGGCACGCGTTGGGTGCATGGAGAGTCTTCACGGGCTCAGCCCTCTCCATAGTCATTAAGTCTTTGCTGCATATTACAGCAAACACTTACCGGTAACACCCGCTTTGTCAGCGGCTTCAAAAAGATGGCGGCGCATTGGTGCCTCCATCTTGGTGAGGATTGTCTCTCCTCGTGATGTCACTGGGGGGCGGAGATCAATTGCTATGACAGCCTCAGGTCTTACGAAGACCCGAAGCTGTCTCTATTTTTTACCCATCCATTACAATGTGCGACTTGCACATTGTAATAAATGAGGAGGAAAATCCCCATATACTGCCATACTGCAGTATATGGTAGGATCAATCAGACAACCTAAGGTTAAAGTACCCTAGGGGGTCTGAAAAATAGTAAAAGTAAAAATTAAAAACAGCAAAAAAATTATAATTAAAAAACCTAAAAATTCAAATCGCCCCTTTCCCTAGAAGTCATATTAATATAAACTGTAAAAATCAGAAACACATTAGCGAACGCCGTGTCCTAAAATGCCGATCTATCAAAATATAATAACATTTTTTCAATGTGTTTAACCCTGTAATGGAAAATAGCGCTCAAAGTCGAAAAAGTTATTAGTGCCAGAAGAAGCGCCAAATAATATTTTGTAAAGGAGGTTTTAATTTTTGTAAATGTATGAAAACTTATACAAATTTGTTATCCTCATTATTGTACCCACCCAAACAATTCTCCAAGGATTCCTTAAACCCATTCAAGTAAACATACAGGCATGGCTGCCTCCTGGTTACATCCAAGCGCCAATGTTCATGTATACAGACAAATAGTGGCATCCAGTTTAAACATATTATTATTTTTCCTGCTCAATGTTTGCCATTGTTAAGAACCAAATTTGGTTGTTTTTGTCATCGCATCCTAGTCTAATTGCTCCCTTTTGTTCCTCTGTTTGACAGATGGCCGGAATGCCACTATCCAGTTTGCCAGCACCGCCTCCACCACCTCCAACCATGGGCATTGGATTTCCGCTTGGGCTTAATTCTCGAATGACGCCTGACCAAGAAAACAAGCCACCAGTTTCTCAGCAAAATGATGGACTTCCTAAGGTTTGTTTTTAATATCACAATTTATTCTATAGTGCTCTTTTCTTTCATGATAACCTCATTTGTTGGTGATCGTTCTATTTTTAAGGCAACGCTCCTTGACCCGGAAACCACTCGCTCCCTCCTTCTTCCTAGAGGTAATGTCAGTGACACTTGTCCTAGATTTGTGTATATTTTCCTCATGTACTATGTAGTTAGATTTCTCTTTATCTACAGGTAACCTTCCCATTGCTACGACTATTCCGCCGCTTATGCCCTCCATTACTCGTCCACGTGCTAATCTGTCTGATGAATCCAAAGAGGTAAGACCTTCTATATTTTGGCTTTATCCTCTATTGTAAACCACTTTTACCATTCCTATATCCTCCTGGTAATAAACTAAATTTGTATGTCTGTAAATTGAATTATTGTAGTTTGAGGATTCGTCCGGTGGTCCTAAGATTCCACAAGTCCTTGAGAAAATTCTTCAGCTTAAAGAAATAAGACAAGAAGAGATGATCATGCCAGTGACCACAGGTAATATGGTAAACCCTCTGAAAAGAGTGGGTTAGGCCCCGTTGTGGGGGCATATATCTGGCCGTAGATTTTTGCAAATATATGTCCTGATAGATGGCTATAGCCATCTGGCAGCGGTATGGCACCATACCGCACTGTACACAGGGAAAAGATAGAGCATGCTCTATCTTTTGCCTGGTGTATGGCTATGCGGCAGTTTTCTATGAGGAGGGGAGGGGTGAGCAGCACTCGCCAATGTGTGCTCGCCTGGGCAAGTACACGTTCTGTTACATTCATGTGAAATGTAGCCTTACTCGGGTGTACCCAGTTTCATTTGTTGTATTCTTATCCATTCATTTAAACAGCCCATACAAGGGAAAGCAAAAGTTGAACACCACTTTCCCTTGTGATATCAACCGATTGGTTAATCTCCTAATTCTTAAATGATATCAATAAAGCTCTCGGCTTACCCTGCACAAAACTCCATACACCGAAGTGTGAAATAGATGTCTGTATATGGCAGTACAAATACTAAAGGAAGTTTGTGTTTTGGACCGATCAGTGACATTAGAACAAAAATGTGAAAACTAAAAGGTGTTCTAGAAAGGATTAAGATTGGAGACTATTAAAAAATGTAGTGCAAATAACTGGTCATTGTCATAACTGGAGGTGTTGGGCATTTAGGATGTAGATGAAATGCAAGTCCTGATAATTACACCATCTATTATTGTTTATTTTTCTAAATCCTGCATCATGCTTGTTTTAATAAATGTTTCCTTTATGTTTTAGAAGAGGAAGATTATGATGATCCCCGTCAGATTTATACTGCATCTGAGACAGAGGAGGAGACGACTGGACCAAAGAAGGAGGTATGTAAAGAGTAGATGAAGGAATAATCGGCTAAGGCTCGATTGAAACATGGGGTGAATATTCTGCTGTTCTATCAGCTAAACACCCTATTCACGTGTCCATGATCTGGGCGTACAAGTGCTGATAAATCTTCCCCCATATATTGAAAAAAGAATTAGATTACCTAATGGCACAATTCCATTAAAATGACTGTTTTTATTTCTGATTTAACTTGCTATACTTTTAGTAAAGTCGGGTTGCACCGATAAGAGAATTTTGAGTTTGATACGATATCTGGAGTAGTATTGCAATACTTGATACTGATAAAATACTTTTGTAAATATATACAGTGTTATAAAAATGAAAAGAAAGCAAATGTGTATGGATATCAAATAACAAACTTTATTGAGAAATTTAAAAAAAAAAACAATTAAAAACCCGAACCGGGTATGCATCAAGTCTCCCCAAGCCCAGAACAACTATTATTTGCCACTATTATTGCTATATTATTATTTGCCATTATTATTTGCCACTTATTTGCTCTGGGCTTGGGGAGACTTTTGATGAATACCCGGTTTGGGTTTTTAATTGTTTTTAAAACATTTTTTTTTTCTCCATAAAGTTTATTTGATATCCATACACATTCGCTTTCTTTTCATTTTTATAGTATAATTTTGGATGTGTGATTTATTACTAACATATAGATGGTTACCCCACTTTATGCTACTCTGTATATATAGTGTTGTTATGTTACTACAAGGCAATGGGGCATGGCAAGTTAAGAGGTTTTGCTGTATGACTGTGAAGGAGCTATTGCTGCCATAGTCCCTTCACAGACCGTTGCATAAAACACTGCAGCATCAGTTTAACCTATTCAGGCCAGGTCCCAGACTCTACTAGTACAGAAGCACAGCAAGCCACACAGGATTGCGGCTAAGTCATGTGCCATGTGCCACAGAGTTCAGGGGGGCATAAAAAAGGCACTGAAGGTAGGAGCACCTATAACTACATTTACCTCGAGCCACAGAAAACACTTGTGTCCCCCACAAGTGGGATGTCTTTGATTGGTGGAGCAGTGAAAACGTGCTCAGAATAGAACCACAGGAAATCCTGGTAGTAACAATTATTGACTGTTTTAGAACCAAAAAGTTGCATTGTGCAACCCTATCCTGCACTGCTGTACATACCAATAAAGTGCTGTACTCATCCATCATTTTTTCCATTTGTTTGTAATGTCTAACTGTGCACATTGAGGTTTATTGAATTGTAAAGTGTTATGGAATATGGTAGCCCGTTACAGATTACTTAGAATCTTCATTTATAAAGGTGATCAGTAAATCATTGCACTCACTATATAATGCATGAAACTCTCATTTACAGAAGAAAAGTCGTAGGAGAAGGAACCGCAAGAAACGAGTGCGTAGGAGAGTAACTGGGGCAGCCACTGTTGTGGTAGATGATGTCAATGAGGCAGCAGAGGCCGATACCGCTGGAGGCAAAGTGGAAATTGAATATGTAACTGAGGAACCAGACATTTATGACCCCAACTTCATTTTCTTCAAAAGGATCTTTCAAGCATTTAAGGTGATTGCTCAGTTTTCTGTTTTGGCGCTCCTGACTTTCTGGTTGTGGTGTTCCTTAGCTTGTAGTCACTTGTAACTTGTAACTTAAAATGCTCAGTTTCTTCACTTCATGCTTTCTGATATTCTTTTAACAGTTGACAGATGATGTTAAGAAAGAAAAGGAGAAAGAACCAGAAAAAGTTGAGAAAGTTGAACCAGCTGCCCCTAGGAAGCGATTCGAGGAAGAACAGATGGACAGTGACAGCGACAGTGATTCGGAGGTTAGCGTATAGCTTGAAGCACAATTCCTGCTTCCTGCAAACAATTTTTTATATGAACCACAAAGCTGAAATGCATGTGCTTGAATCTGTGTACCTTTGTGTATATTATATTGATTTGAGAGCGGAGTATGTAGGGACTTGCTCTCTATTTATATTCAAGGCCCTTGGTGGAACATGTTGTGGCGACCATGCATATGGGCTAGATGAGATTCAGCCATCTGTTTCTTGGCTACTAGATACTTCTTATGTTCACTTCTTTCTCAGGAGAACAGATTGAACCTATTCAAATGCATCATTACTTTTCTGACTTCAGATGTCAAGTCACCATTGGGCTGCCACCAAATATCTTTTTATCACTACACACACTTCAAATGAATAAGGGTTTTATTTCTTATTGTTTAGTTTTTTTAATTATGTAATGGTAACATTTATCTAACCAGTGTGTATCTTGGGAGATGGCCTTACTACTCCTTCATTGCATTGCACTCTGACTATCATGACAGAAAAATGAAATCACACAGATATTTTGTTTTTTGCATGTTTCTTTTATTGTATTACACCAGATTTGTGTACTAATGTACAAAAGTTTTACACACTAATGTACCCAGTTGACTGTACCAGATTCTACTAAGTTTATTGTTATAAGTTTAAAAAAAATTGTTATTACAGATGAAAAAGCTGGATGCGCCAAAGCTCTCCAAGAAGAAATTAAGGCGAATGAACAGGTTCACTGTAGCAGAACTAAAACAGGTAACAAACTGCAGTAGAAATTGGATGTATCTGCAGAGCAAATGGTAATGGAACTGTTGACTGACTCTAATTTCCCCAAGTTTCTTAATAATGCTTTATTCATTCTTCATCTTGCCCCTTTTTAGCTGGTTTCTCGTCCAGATGTAGTGGAGATGCATGATGTTACTGCTCAAGACCCCAAACTGCTTGTTCACCTGAAAGGGACCAGAAATTCTGTTCCCGTTCCCCGTCACTGGTGCTTCAAACGCAAGTACCTGCAAGGCAAGAGAGGAATTGAGAAACCGCCCTTCCAGCTTCCTGAATTTATCAAGAGAACAGGCATCCAAGAAATGAGAGAAGCCCTCCAGGAGAAGGTCAGCAGACAATGTGCACTGGAATTCATAATCCCATTAATTGCCTACATGTCCAAATAATTAGAATATCCTACGCTAGAGGTCTCATTTCTACCTACATACCTACCTCATCCTATGAGAGAGACTTCAATACCAATCAGGATATTTATGATTTGATTCCGCTCTGTATCTTTCATCCAGCTTATCTTGCATAGAATGTAGTAAACCTCAAGCAAACCTAAGACTATAGGAATATCATTTGACCTGCCTGCCTCTGGTTTGCAGTGGTGGACTTAAAAGTAATGGGATTGACAGAAGATAAGTTTAGTCACCTTAACACTTTTAGTGTTTCTCAGAGGAATATGTGTTCTTCTAGTCTGCTCATAATTATCAGAAAATGTGTCTCTATAAGTTCTAGCCTCCACCTGTAGGTATTCAAACACTCCAACTGGATCGTATGTGAAAGTTGGGGTTAGGAGACGACACGGTGACTGCAGTTGGCTTCTAAGAATGTGAAATACCCTGCTAAATTTGACGTTTTGATTGACCAAATGCTCGTCTTGCAGGTCTGGCAAGGCTTTGCCAACAGGATCTTGGATCCCCATGGTTCTTCTAAGCCATTTTAGACATTTTCTTTCATCTTTTTTGCTCCTATGACCATATTTTTGCTCCTAGCTATATAACTATAATTGCATTGCTTACGGTTTCAAGGAAGTGTAAATGAGTAAAGCATACAGTTTTTTGTTTAAATAATCCCCCCATGAATGTTAATTACTTTGCTTATCACAGGAAGAGCAAAAGACTATGAAATCAAAAATGAGAGAGAAAGTCCGCCCCAAAATGGGGAAAATTGACATAGACTACCAGAAACTTCATGATGCTTTCTTCAAATGGCAAAGCAAACCGAAACTGACTATCCATGGAGACTTGTACTATGAGGTAAGTGATAAATGGAGGACTGTAGTATCCGTGACATTTAGAGGCATGGTATTCTCTGCAGTTTTTATCACAGAAATAGTCAGCCTGGTACATGTATTGTAAATATAAATAGCTTGTTTTAGTGACACTTTCTATTCAATCCTTTAACAAAACTTAAACTTTTTTTATTATTGCAATTTTATAAAATGTAGGCTTCTAACAAAATGAATAGAAATAAAAACACAATTGGGACACTCATTTCAGATGTATAATGTGGGCTGTTATGTTCACAGATCCCCAACGTATATATTGGTCCCAATATAAACCTCAATTGTAATACTGGAATTATGGCAATGAAGACCTCAGTAACCCTAATAATAGACTGCAGTAGGAACAAACCAGGCTAGACATACTGTAAATTAAACTGGCTGATTATATTTATTTTATAAAAGGCATGAAAAATAATAAGAAAATGTATGGCACTTGCCAATTTTCCACACACAGGAATTCTTCATTTGAAAAATTAAGAGTACATATAACAAGGATGGGGTATATGTTGTGGGTATGTACTCTTGATTTTGCAAATCATTCCTGTTTTTGGAAGATTGGTGAGTGCCATCCATTTTCTTCTGACTTTTCATGCCAAGGAAGGACACTTCCATACATTACAGCAACATACCTTTTTAAACCGCATCAAGGGCAAGTGGGAGTGCCGCTATTTTTTTGTTTTTAAAATTTTATTTTATAAATGCCACAATTGGATTGCAATGTCACATTAGCCTTTCCCCCTAAGTGTACGCTCAGGCTACCATTGCAGCACAAAATACATCCATACATGCATATGCATTCTGGATAAACAAGCTAATAAGTGATCTCTAGTGGTACAGTGGTGTAATTATTTTGTTCCAGGTAAGTTTCAATCTTTAAACTTAAAATAATGAAAGTGAAGTTTTATTGGTTGGTACATGGGTTTCCATGATCGTAATGTCATTTTTTTTTAACAGATGTCATTACTGGCATAGGACAAAAATTTAAATTTTACATTTCAGACTTGTAAATTAATGATCATATTCTGTTGTGTTTTATAAATCCATACCTGCTATCCCTCCTGATCAGCTGTAGCAGTTCTGTATTTTGTGTGCAGGCTATGGCAGACCTCACATGAGCTAGTCTCCACTCCTGTTCTATATTGACCAGAAGTGATGTTTCTGCTCATACACTACTATTGACATATGGGTTTAACAGTTTAGGTCTTCCTATTGACGTTACAAGCAGTCCTCATGTTTTTCATGATGAAGTTCATGTATTTTATTTTCTTCAAAATGCAGGGAAAAGAATTTGAGACCCGTTTAAAGGAGAAGAAGCCAGGTGACCTTTCAGATGAGCTGAGAATAACTCTAGGAATGCCGGTGGGACCAGTAAGTAAAAGCACACGTTGCATACATATCCCTTCTACACTGCAATGCTGTAACAATGTGTACATCTATTTTTTATTTTGCAGAACTCCCATAAAGTGCCTCCACCTTGGCTTATTGCAATGCAGAGATATGGACCACCTCCTTCATATCCTAATCTTAAAATCCCAGGACTGAATTCTCCCATCCCTGATGTAAGATGATACCACCGTGCTCATTACTGGTGTTTTTAACATTTTGGATTTCAGTATGCAGACATTAACCGTGTATAATTTTTATTACATATTTATTTATTTTTAACAGGGCTGCTCTTTTGGTTATCATGCTGGTGGATGGGGGAAGCCACCTGTTGATGAAATGGGAAAACCCCTTTATGGAGATGTATTTGGTACAAATGCTACTGATTTCCAGGTATGTACCACTTACTGTAAGCCCCCCCCCCCCCCCCCCCCTTTGTGGTTCATATGCAAAATAAATATTGATGGTATTTTTTTTTTTAATAGAGTAAGAATGAAGAAGAAGATATAGACAGAACCCCGTGGGGTGAGCTAGAGCTCTCTGATGACGAGTCCTCCTCAGAGGAGGAAGAAGAAGAAAGCGATGAGGAGAAACCAGATGAGACTGGATTTATCACACCTGCTGATAGGTAAATCATTGGATAACATACATTTTTACAAACATTAATTTAATTTTTACAGAAGGGAAACATTATTTATACAAAGTGCTATAATCAGGAAGAAAAAGAGCAGAAAATGATAAGGGAACAGTTCTCAAAGTATATTTAAAAGTTTACTATTATCTGTAACAAACCCCCTAAATCTGATAACCCTCTATTTGCTTGAAGAAAATCTACCATCAAAATTGAGGACGATAAACAAGGCACACTTAATAGACCCAGGCACGCTGTGTTAACTCTTTTTTATTTGTTATCCATCGTCTCCTTCCTTCCTGAAATGAATGTGTAATATTATGCTAATGAACCTGAAGGGCTCTGGGGATATTACCAGAGCCCCCCTGCTCTCTCTCTGTGCTGCAGCTAGATTACACAGACAAAGTGGAGGGTGAGGGGAAACGTGTTATACTCATTGTAACAGCACTGAGTGGTTCTGCAAACAGCATAAGTTGATTTAGGAGGGAGCTGTCAGTTCTAGTTGTTACACTCCTCCATTCATATGCTGTTCTGCAGTATAGGGTTTAGTCTCGGCCTATAGAGGCTCATTCGCTGTGCTGCCATTGTAGATTCTTGTATCGGTTTAATCGTTCAATGAGGCTAATCCACTGTAATTATGTTTTATGCACAAATACTGTCTTTGTCAGTTTTTTTTTTTCCTTGTATCTTATTAATTTAATAACTAATTGGGCATCTGCCTGTGTCTTAATGTGTCTTGTTATTTTGCAGTGGACTTATTACGCCTGGAGGATTTTCTTCAGTCCCAGCAGGCATGGAGACTCCAGAACTTATTGAGTTGAGAAAAAAGAAGAATGAAGAGGCGATGGATGGGTAGGAGAATCTTCTGTTTATTTTATTTTTTTTTAAATTGGCCAAATTCCATACATTTTAATGTAAATGAATACATAAAATTATTCTCTGCATGTTTGATGACTCTGGTCTCTGCCTATTTTTTTGTTCCCCCAGTACTGAGACACCGTTGCTCTTCACTGTTCTTCCAGAGAAGAGGACCGCCACTGTTGGTGGAGCTATAATGGGATCCACACACATTTATGATATTTCATCAGTAAGTAAACTAGTTCTGGTCGAGCATGACACTTCAATAGCAAATGGCGCTTGCATGGCATCGTCTTGGTTGAGATTGTCATTAAAACACACAGCTCCGATTACTGTGCCATGACTCGACCCGCACTCCTGTGTGACATTACATGTCGTTGGAGAGATATTTATCCACTGGAAGTAAATTGTGAAGGTTTCTATAGCATTGCAGCCAGCAGAGATGGAGATAACCGTGAGGAATTGATATAGAAAATATACAACTTTTCATCGGTTTGCAAAACATTTATTTGCCTGAAGTGCACATTCCCTTTAATGGCTTAATAACAGCCCTTGTTGACTAGTTCGCATTTTTGGGTGAAATGGGGCTCTCCGGTTGTATTGGAAGAACTGGAATGGAAACTTGACTAAAGGGTTATACCCAGGTTTTTTTTTACCATATTTTCACCGACGTTAAAGTTTTCTTGTCCATAGGTGCAAGGGCTTGGGTGTTGCCCATGTGAACTGGATATTAATGGCTAATCCCGCAGATAGGCCAACAATTTTGACTCCTGGTGAAGCCTTTTGATTGCATGTCTCGTTACTTCAGACAACCACTGTTTGTTTTTGTTTTTTATAGGCTTTATCTCGGAGGGGTGGACCAACAGAGCCTCAAGGTGTGGAGGTGGCTCTTGCACCTGAAGAACTTGAGTTAGACCCATCAGCTATGACACAGAAGTATGAAGAGAGAGTGCGGGAAGCACAAGAACAAGTACAAAAAGAGGACTTCAGTGACATGGTGGCTGAACATGCAGCTAAACAGAAGGTATTAGTCTATTATATGAAACATTGGGTTGAATTTATCATGTACCATTCTTAAAATTCCACTCCCTTCCCCGGACAGTGCACTTAGCCTCTTAGTATATCCAACACTTGGATTCTACTTCTACACAAGGTTCTACAAAACATTGTATACTGTATAATGTACAGCATGGATTTTGTTATCAAAAATGACATGCAGTGTGAACCTAGTATCCTACTAGTGTTCTCACCTGCCCCTTTGTGGGTTCAAGATCTATTCATTTAATTCTGAATTTATAGAAAAACAAAGATCTGTGTCCCATTTTACTTGCATATCTGGAGCAAGAGCACAGCACAGAAGCTAAATAAGAAGGTTTTAAGATCCTTTTTCTATTGACCATTTCTTGATGGTTAGTTTTTGGTCTTCTTGGTATCCGGTTGCAGATAGGTCAATGGAGTGAGAGGCTCCTTCTGCAGTCAGCTGTCTTACAGCCAAGGACAAAAGTTGTTTACTTTTTTTTGAAGAGGGAATTTGCAAATTTTTTTTTTTTTTTTTTACATAGAATTTTCATTGATTTGTATCAGGTCACACTGATTAAATGTTTTTTTTCTTCTTAATGCAGCAAAAGAAAAGAAAGGGACAGCCACAAGACTCACGTTCAGGAGGCAAAAAATACAAGGAATTCAAGTTCTGAGAACTGTTCATGTTTTTTTTTTTCCCCCCTTTATCCTTTCTCAATCACATTCTTTTATTTGTAATAAAATCTGTTAAACTGTCTTGTAATGTGTTGTTTGCTCATAGACATGTTGGAAAATAGCAAAAATATTTTGGGTATTTTTTACGGTTCTATTCAACACCACCACCAACCAGTTCTGTTGCTAAGGCCGTCTGAAGCGTTCTCCATTCTGTACAGATGCAGCCGGATCCTGGCTTCGTGTTACAGCCGGTCTCCTGCTGCAAAGTCCTTACTAATCAGGACGAGCATCAATGCGTTAATTCCAGCAAAATAAAAATATACAGGCAGTCCCAGGGTTACGTACGGATACTCTGCTGCTTAGAAATATACTGCTCTGGGTGTTGGGATGTGTGGATGAGGTTCAAATGACTAAGAAGGGTAAAATAGCTGTCACCTGTCTCTTATGGGTAGCGCGGAAGACTATCGCGTGTCGCATACAGAGTCAGAGTTCCTCACTAAAGTAAATGGACTGCTGCTAAATAAATATGCAGTGTTCCAAAAGAGGAAGAATCCTGACAAATTTGACATACTATGGAATTCATGGCTGGACCCGCCTGGATTGCCATCGCAAGCATTACTAAGAGGAAGGATTAGATTGGGGGATTATATTGATTGAAAATGGATCAGCGGGGCTGGGGAATGGCTAATATGGTTTTATTATCCCATCCTAGGATTTTTAGGGGTTTGGAGTGCTACCATGGGCTAGAAGGGTGGACTGTGGGGGTGTTCTGCTAAATGGGGAACTGTTTTGTATTGTTTATATAAAATGGAAAATCAATAAAGATATAGAAAAAAATAAGGCTATAGTAATAAATATAGAAATGTTTTTTTTAGTTAGGAAGATACCTAATGGCTGCTACGGGCTATTACAGGCCGAGCCCATATGTACAGTTTTTCGGTCATAGGAGCCATATCAACTTGGAGCTAAACTGAGTACAAGAGAATTGGAACAGTGCCAGATGTCTGAGTCCAACACTAGTTCTAAACATGATATTGGTTTCAGATCTGATCCTAGATATTGATGTTTGCTACTACAGGTTTTTGTTGAGACCTGCACCCCCGTCCGTCTTACAAAGGAATAGCAAGAAAAAAGTTTTACACAGCGCATCAAAAAGCGAAGTAAATGGCAATATATGGCTAGGTAACATACAAGACTGAAGTAATGAGCCTGCGGCGTCTCCTGCGTTCTGCTATGTGTTCCAAACCGGCTACTTGGATGCAATTGAGGGAGAGAAATAAAGTAGGAAGAACAAGATGCGCTTCTCAATCAGACACTTGGTTTATTTCAATGGGGCAGTACAGAATAACAGCAAAAGTTGGACTACGCGTTTCGGGGCAGACTGCACCCTTCTTCAGCTCCATATAAAGGTACACATATTCTATTAATCAGGACAATATGCAGGAAGGGAGAAAATATAGTTGCCTAAGGAAATGAGACTAAGGGAGTACCCTGATGTATGGAAGCTGGGTATGCCAATCTGCATATCTTAGTGGGTATTTAATTATTACTGAAAGGTGGGATGAGATGGATAGTCAAACTAGACTCTTTCCAAGTTTTCATTCAAGCCATAGGGGCAAAGAGTGTTTAACTTAAAGATCCAGAAGTTTTCACGTTTAATCAACTGATTAGTCCTGTCTGGATGCTTTTAGGGGATCTGTTCAATAGGTATCAAAGTTAGACAGTTCAGATCTCGTCCATGGTGGGATGTGCAGTGTCTAGAGACGCTGTGCAGTTGGAATCCTGTTTTTATCTTGTTGAGATGAGTATTCATCCTTTCACGGAGGGTTTGTGTTGTCCTGCCTACATATTGTAAATTACAGGGACATTGTAATAAGTAGACCACGAAATCTGAGGCACAGTTCAAGAAGGATGGTATTTTGAAATGTTCCCCGGTCGTGACGGAAGTGAAAGATTTAGTGCGATGGACCATGATTTCACAGGTCAGGCATCTGGTGTTGTTGCACCTTAATGCTCCCTTAAGGTCCGAGAATAGGGAATTGCTGGTTTCTTTCAGATCCTTGTCCTTGGGACCCCGTGGTTTGGTAGGTGCCAGGATCCTTTTCAAGGTGGGTGCCCGCCTGAATGTGATTTTAGGTTTGCCTGATAGAGTTTTGATTAGGTGGGGGTCCTTCGTCAGAATTGACCAATATTTATCCAGTACAGTCTTCACTTGCCTGTGATCTGACGTATAGGTCGTGATAAAATTGACATTCCAATTCGAGTCTGTGTTCTGTTTTGCTTTGGGAATGAGGCAGTCCCTCTAACTAAGTTTATTCGTTTTCTTGAAGGCGTCTTAGAGGATCCCTCGGGGGTATCCTCAAAGCGTCTCTGTAACAGTTTAGTCTGTTGTACAAAAATTTGTGTCCTCTTTGTTTTATTCTTTGTGATGCGTTTATACTGGCTGTATGGGACATTTTTTAACCAGCTCCTGTAATGGGCACTCCTGGAGTCAAGGAAGCTGTTCACATCTACTGTTTTAAAGAAAGTGCTAGTGATTAATCTCTCTTTGGTTGCATTGACAGTGATGAGTAGGTCCAAGAATTCTATATGCGTTGCAGACCAATTTAATGTTAAGGCTATGCCCCAGCTGTTCCTGTTGATGGTGTTCACAAACTCTTGGGCCTCTTGCGCATTACCTTGCCAGATGATAAAGAGGTCATCAATGTACCTCTTGAACAATTTAATTTTAATGGCAATTTCAGAGTTATGAATAAACTTGGACTCAAATGCACCCATAAAAATATTCGCGTAGCTAGGCACGAAACGGGTGCCCCTCTGGCCGTCCCTCTTTTTTGTTGAAATAGTTGAGATTGGAAACTGAACACATTGTGTTCTAGAATAAATTTGATACTGTTGGCCAGAAATTCTGCTTGAGCTGGAGGTAGAAGTGGATCCTTCTTAAGAGCATCCCGGACTGCTTTAATCCCCAAGTCATGCGAGATGTTCGTATATAGGGCCGTTGCGTCCATGGTCAGGAGACTCATTGAAGATTCCCACTTGAACTCCTGTAGCTCAAGGATCAATTGTGAGGAATCTCTGAGATAGGTCGGAAGTGACTGTACATAAGGTTGAAGAAAGGAATCAACGTAAGCAGAGAGGTTACACGTAAGAGAATTTATGCCGGATATGATAGTTCTTCCTGAGGAAACTCCGGTCATGTGACTAGTCACCTGACTCGGACAACTTCCGCACATGCGTGGTTCACATCTGTAAATGCGGTTCCGATGCAGCATGCTCTTAATCTACACAGGCCTACAGGTAATTAATCTCTCTGTGTGGGGGGAGCTCATTCCCGTGGGCGGGAGAACTACATATAAACAGGACCACTTTTGCATTGAGCCACACACCCCTGAGGAAGTCACCGGAGTAGGTGACGATACGCGTGGCGTTCGCTACTCTTTCTCCCCCCACTCTGACCATGCCTACATGTCCTCCTCACTTTATCATGTGGATCTACATCGGGTATTGTATACCTTAGGCATTTAGGCAGCTATATACAGGACTGCTCTGTTTACTACTGCATTGGGCACTTTATGTATGCGCATACCTTCTGCTGCAGCCTGATGTTATTCAGCTACACATAGCACTTTTTGCTTGCCTTGTATTGAATTTTTATTCCCTTTTTTTTGGTCAGTTGTGGGTCACCTTGTATGGTGCACTTTTTTAGTGTTTTTATTTATATGTGGTCGTGTTGTTATTCTGTACATTTATGTTTATACTAATAAAGCTTTTTGATATTACTCTAGTCCAGTGATGGCTAACCTATGACACGCGTGTCAGTGCTGACACACATAGCCATTTTCACTGACACGCGGCTGCCTGAGAGTTAAGTTTCATCCTACATGACCAGGTGCAGCAGCCGGGAGGCTGAGAGATTGCACTGAGCTTCCAGCACCCCCCTCCTCCTCCTCCCCGGGCCGACCTCTCCCCATGTGTGAGCTGTGCCTAGTATCACCAGTCAGCACAGGTATCAGCATGGGGCACAGCAGGAGAGGTGACCCGGCCATACACCCAGGAGGCTCCTCTCCAGCTCCTGATAGTTGTGGTGGGGGGAGGATGGCAGCAAGTCAGAGGTCACATCGCTGCTGCCTTGTGTGATGTCCCAGCAGCTGCCACCTCTACACTGATCATCTCCACAGCAGGGGCAAGGGAGGACAACAACTCTCATCATATAGTAAGTAAGGTCAGTGCACTGTATGATAGAAGACAGTCATCATGGCTTGTGTGTCAGTTTTGTGACTTACAAGCCCTGAAATAATTGCAACGCCTTGCAAATCGCCAGACATTGCGATTATTTTGCTCCTCACACCTTCTCCATGCCAAGATGGCATAAGGGAGATGCAGACAGCGGCACCTGTGCCCTCGCTATAACCTGTGAAGTTTCATGACTGAAAGTTCACAGGTTACTAAGCATTTCCACACTTGTCTGATTGTAACCGATCTATTACAATGTGTGATTTGCACATAGTAATAGATAATTGGGAAAATCCCCATATACTGCCATACTGTAGAATGGCAGTACATGGTAGGATCAATCAGACAACCTACGGTTAAAGTACCCTAGAAGTTAAATAGTATACAGATTTATTATTTAAACTATAAATATCACAAAATTATGTTTTTGTGACACAACACCCGAGTTATGCTCGGTTTTTTTTGGCGAATTTTGACACACTCAGCTCAAAAGGTTGCCCACAACTCACTGCTCTAGTCCATTCGTATCCTCCCTGGTTCTTTTGGTGGTTATGTAGGAGATGAGCGAAACATATTCGTCCAAGCTAGATGCCGTTCGAGCAATTAGGCGTACTCGAAATGTCGTTTGGCTCGGACGGCCTACTTCGCCCGCTCGAGAAAATGGCATCTCCCGCCTGTTTGGGCTTTTTTGGCGGCGCAGAAACGGCCAATCACAAGCCGGGATCTTCGTCACCCAACCAGCATGGACGTGGTCCGCTTAACCGTCGATAGCAGTGGTTGGCTGCCCGATCAGGTGACCTGGAATACAGGCTAGCCCTGCCTGCGCTGCTCGAATCATATTTTGTGTGTATGCCGCTAGGGAGAGAGATAGCTTGTCCGGTCAGGGAAAGCGTTAGGCTGTGTTATTAGAATAGTGATTTGAGGATGAGTGATGTTAGGCAGTAGGATTTCTACCAACGAACCCAAACAGCCCGTCTTAGGGCTACATAAACGTTATACATTTTTGTTTTTTATTGTGCAACTAGTACCATATGTGAAATTGCAGGGGACTTGCTCTAACCGTTAGTGTTTAGCTCTTAGTGACACACGTATCCACATCAAACACCAAAGTGGGACCAATTTATAGGGTGTTTGATTTCAATTAGCACAGTCTGCCAGTTTTCTTTTAGTTTTACGTTATTTTTCATACTCACGCTTCATTCATCGGTGCATAGCAGTGTGCTTTTCATACTGTGCTAGAAAGATAGCCATAGGAGAATCCAAACGGTTAACTTAGGCCTACAATAGGCGTAAAATTTTATTTCTGGTTGATCTGCTGGTGGCTTGTCCTTGCTGTAGTGCATCTACGACCAGTATGTGAGGAATTGTAGTGAGACTTGACGACCGTGTGTTTAGCTCTTAGTGACGCACATATCCATCGCAAAGAACCGAAGTGGAGGACAATTTTATTGGGTTGGATTTCAATGATGGCACCGTCTGCGCCGTTTCTTTTATTTTAAACGTTTATTTTTATAACTCAGCGTCAATCTCATCTGGCATATGCACGTGTCTTTCACATGTGGCATAGAAATATTAGCCATAGAGAATCCAAACGTCTTACTAGGCTATCAAGAGCGTTATAATTTGTAATTTCTGGTTGACTGCGTTGGCTGTCCTTGCTGAGTTGCATCTACTACAATATTGTGAGGATTAGTAGTGAGACTTGGACCATTGTGTGTTTAGGCGCTTAGGGACGCACATATCCATCGCAAGACCGAAGTGGGACAAATTTAATTATGGGGTTTTGATTTTCAATTAGGCACAGTCTGGCGCTGCCAGTTTCTTTTTTATTTACGTTTATTTTTTTAATAAACTCAGCGTCTCTCATCTGGCAAATTCAGTGTGCCTTTCATACTTGGCTAGAAGAATAGCCATAGGAGAATCCAACGGTACTTAGGCCGACAATAGCGTTATTTTATTTTTATTTTATTTAATTTTTCTGGTTGATCTGCTGGTGGCTTCCTGCTGTAGTGCAGTTCTTACACATATGTGAGAAATTGTAGGAGACTTGGCGACGTGGTGTGTTTACGCCGCTTAGTGACCACATATCCATCGCAAGATCGAATTGGGACAATTTATTAGGGGCTTGGATTTCAATTAGGCCCAGTCCTGCCATTTACTTTTTTGTTAACGTCTATTTTTAATAACTCAGCGGCATCTCATCGGCATAGCAGGTGATTTCTATATTGGATAAAATAGCCAATCGCAAGGATTTAGCATCGTTTTGGTTTTTAAACAATAAAAAAACACAAAAAAAACACAAAAAAACCCAAAAAAAAGTTTAAAAAAAATTAAAGTTGTATAACTTTCATTTTTTCAAGATTTTAACACCGCGGCTTAGGTGGTAGAGGACGAGGGCGGGACGTGTGCGTCCAAATACGCAGGGGTCCAAGCGGCCGTGGCTCCTGGGCGGGTGAGCACACCATGCTTATGAGGGAAAGCAGGGTGAACGCGCAGAGCTCACTCACTAGTTCATTCTGAAGTTTTACTGGGACTCGTGGTTAGAGCACTGTTTAAGGGCCAGAACGTGCAAACAGGTGATGTCGGTGGATCGCAGATCGCTTCGAGCAATTTGTCCACCGTCAGTCTTCACACGCAAGTCACGCATGTCACCGAAATCGGCACTCCTCAGCTCCTGCACCTCAGCCTCCTCACCCCATCTGCCTGCCCCTCCACAGGAAAAAATTGGACATTCTTGTTTGAACCGGCATACTCTGAGGGAATGTTTTCTGGACAATTCCCCACAGTCACAACACACTCTGTCGGTTGCTGATGAGCAAATTTTCCCGAGCACAGGTGTGTCCACCACGTAGCGTAGTGCCTGTGGTGATGATGACCTTCTGAACGTAGTGGTGAAGAAACGTGGTAAAGGAGGGTGTCCGACGATGGGAGACAGCCGGTTTCAGACAAGTGGTGAAGTGATTTGTGTATCACCAAACCCTCTAAGGCGAAAAGGACACATAGCGTCCTTGCAAACGAGGGTCTAATTTAAACATGTCGTGTGCAGTCTAACGCTCATCGTAAGTACCTCGCGATCATGGCGAGGCGCCCCCCCCCCCTACCCTCCTGCCATACACGCGGCACGTGCCCTGCGTCGACTGCGGTTGACCCCCCGCCCCATAGCTCTGTCTTATCGGGCCCTTTGAGATAGGTAGCGAAGAGGCGCGAAGGTGAGGACGGATGAAGGAAACAAAACAAGACCAATGGCCTGCGTGTTCGATTACGGGCGCCTGTGCCCGGCACTGTGAGCCACTGCTCGGGATTTCTAGATGAGACCGCCCCACCGGGCGAAAATACGGTAGCATGCGTGGACTTGGTCGGAGAGTAAGAGGGTATAGTAGAATTTCATGGCCCCCATCGTTATCGTGCACAGCCTTGATCGAGAGAAAAGAAACAAAGGTTGACGTAGGGAGTAAACGTCAGCGACAGGAGGGCTATGGCGCGTAGAAATGAACGGAGACGGAGAGCCCGTCCCCGCTCCGGTGACGGGCCCTACTTGCCGACCGGTGTTCGGAGCCGCGGGCGGGTGTCTGAGCGGGCAGCGGGCCAGACAGGTTGCATCGAGACCAAATGTGTCACGTGAGTGAAAAAAAGTGAAGCTCCAGTGGCGGGGCTCGCCGCGGCAGGTGCTACGATTTTCAGAAGTATGGCAGGGTTGGATGTAGGTGGAGGGGGGAACAAAAAACGGCCAATGCAAAGACGGAAGTTCTGTGGTGTTTGCAACACTTTTGACAAAACAAGGGGAAATAAGCAGGGGTTACACAACTAAGAGATTAACTAACACCGTAAAGTCATTAGCGCAGGGCATATGAATGATTAAAAAAAAACAAATTCAGTGGCAACAAGCAAGTCTTAAACCTAAGGCCGTGCAAAACACGGAGAATGTGAAACCTCTACTGCGTATTCGTGACGTCCAGTTTTAGGCCCTTTGGCGAACGTATCCTTTAGCGCAGTGATCAATTAACCAAAAGCAGGCTTAGGCAAGAAAACGGAAAAGTGAAAACCTGGAAAACACAAAAAGCAAAAATTCGGTAGAAGAAGACTGAGAAAGAATAAAAGAATAAACATAGCGATCAGATATCTAACATAAACAAGAAGCGGGGGATAGAGGGGGGAACCAAAAAGGAGGAAAAAGGGAAATTGGGAAAGGGGAAAGGGGGGGAAGGGGGAGGGGGGAAAGGAACAACACACAATAAGGGTGACAACCCACCCGCACGCCAAAAGCCCTTTAATGTCCACATTCCAGATGATTAGCCTGGGATGCGCACTATAGGCTAGTAGAGACGAGGCCTTTCGCAAACTCAGGCGGCCGGCCGCCAAGGCGGTATTTCAGGGTCCCCAGCCGCCACTACTTTTGTTTCCGAGGGGGATGTCGCCATCCCAGCCTGCCCACCGCACGGTCAGACAACATCATCCGATGCCCTGACCAACGCCGTTTCTGACAAGGTCCACCTGGACCCCTGAAACCGTGGACGAGGCTGCCGGGGCAGGGCCACTATATATCGGGTTTTTTTTGGGGGGGATGACGGCAATTGGGTTAACTTGGTGGAGGCTGGGACCGAGTCTGAACCTGCGGCTGGTCATATACTGCCGAAGGAGGATGAGGGGCATACCTCGGTCCAGGTCTCATAAGGCCTTAGATTGATAATCCTGCCTCCCACCCTCCTAAACTCCTCTACGAAACTACCATCCGTGGGCATGGCGCCATCAGTCGCTAGTCTAGGCACAGCAGCGTCTGCCTCGTAAGCAACAGCAGGCGGTGATCAAAACTGCTGACGCCGAGGACGATAAAAGGCTCACACGCCCAAGAAAATATTACAGGGCATCACGCGCGCAGACTGTCGGTGGTTACTAGGAAAGAGGGAAAATGAAGAAAGGCATGGTTGGTGAGAGGTGTTTGTTGGGACAACGGCCGTAAACTGGTGGGTGGCGGCCTCTTGCAAATCGGCAGACTGACACATGTGCCATGCTGCGGCCCATGTTGTGTTTAAATCTGATAGTTCAGTGTTGTTTTTTTTCCTAAAAGACATACCCCAATAGTCTTGATTTGCTACGAAGGTGTGCGCGCATGTGTGGATTGTTCAGGAGGAAGTTCCAGATCCAAAAGATGCCTCTGACACAATTCAGTGGCAGAGCAGCGCGAACGACATCCTGATAAAACACCGTGTTTACTAATTAAGCCGACCACCATATGGTTCAGCACCATGGCGCACTAATTGCCACGTTTATGCTCACCTTCGCGGTCCGGAGTGCTGCTCTTATCGTGAATCAGCTTCAATGCCGGGGGGAGATGGCGTGGCCACCTCACAGAGGTGGTGGATGGGGAGTTTCAACAATAACCATGTTATCCAGAGTTTTACAGGCCTGATGAGACAGCAGAGACGATTGTAGACCTGACCAGAGTCAACTTCCAACCCGAAGTAGCAGGTCCAGTCAGCTTCCTCAAGTCTACAATTGAGGCGTCGGACGTGGAGGTCTGAATATCGGTAGGTGCGGAAGGTAACTTTGAGAGTCAACACAGCATGGTCAGTGGCGATTGCCCTCCGCCATCATAAGACCTCACCATCCCGCTGCTGGCATGTTGAGTCAACAAGAGACGGGGGAAGAAAAGATTCCGTGTTGAAGAACAAGCACACCCCAACTCAGGTATGTTCTCAGAGCATTAGTGCATGCTTAGAGAGGTGAGGCCTTTAGGGAGGAAGCGGCTCGGAAGCGAGGAACACGCAGGAGTGATTCCTGAATATGGTGGCGAGAGAAAGAAAGAAGTTACCCGATTCCTTTCCCAATGACTTTCGGCTAATGCTAAAATGGCTAGAGGAGTCACGCTCCAGCCGCCAAGCTCTGGCCCTGGCGCGCTCCGGGGGCTGGGGATTGGTGGGTGGTACCACATTCGCTGGGACTCTGGTGCGCAGGTGTCCCTACGTGTCTTATGGTCTGGGTGCTGACGTTAGGTGCGCTGTTGCTTTGGTGGTGCCTTCACTTTATGTTTGTTAGAAGTGTAGGCAGAAGAAAGAAGAAGAACGTTGGAGGAGTTTGGAGGAGGGGAAATGGAGGTCAGGCCAGTGAGGGGGAGTGAATTCTTGCGCGTTGGTAGTCTGGGCCATATGGCAGATTTCATGTAGGCTGCTATCCCGTGACCCTCGGTTCAAAGAATTATTCCAGCACCGATTACTGGGTATTCACTTCCTGGACCCACGGTACAAGCAAAATCTTTCACTCCATCCCTGGAGGAGGAAAGGAGGTGAGAATGCATGAATACCAGCAGCCCTGGTGCACAAGCTGAAACAGTATTTCCCTTCTGACATTGCTAGCAGCAGAGTGCGTAGTTCTGCCGGGACAAGTAGTGAGGGAGAGTAGGAGAGCGAGCAGCTTGTCCAGACGCAAGGGTACGCTTTACAAGTGCTTTGCCAGCTTAAGTTCACCCAGGCAGACACTGTCACTGCTTTCCAGTTCTCGGCAGAGTAGGGCGGATCTTTACAGAAGATGGTGAGGGAGTACGTAGCTGACTATCCACGTCCTAAATGATGGAGGGTCTTGCCTGCACCTGCCGCTAGCGGTTGTCCGAGCGGGTTTTCAGTGCAGCTGGTGGCATCATCACCGATAAGCGTACACGCCTGTCGACTGAAGCGCTGACAGGCTGACGCTTATTAAGATGAATAAAGCCTGGATTTCTCTATAATTTCCAATATCCCACCAAGTGGAAGGAAGCTCAACACTACCGAATAATTTTTTATCTCCTCCTTCCTCATTTCCTTCCTTCTCCTCCTGTTTGTACACTAAAGCCGAGGAAACGGCTATTTTTTGACAGGGCCCACTGGTCTAGCTATCTAGTACTTTATGCATTTAATTTCTGGAGGGCCACCTACCCGTCCTCTGTTTTATAAACAATTTTTGGGGCCTGCCACATACAGGCACTCAATCTATTAAATTTTTCTGGAGGGCCACCTACCTGTCCTCGGTTTGAAAACTTTTTGGACTGCCACATACAGGCACTCAATTATTTCACTTCTGAGGGCCACCTACCTGCTCCTCTGGTTTGGAAAACGTTGTTGGACTGCCACATACACAGGCACTCAATCTATTTCATTTTTCTGGAGGGCCACTACCTGCTCCTCTGGTTTGAAAACTTTCTTGGACTGCCACACACAGGCACTCAATCGTATTTCATTTTTCTGGAGGGCCACCTATGCTCCCGGTTGAAAAACTTTTGTGACTTCTGCCACATACAGGCACGCAAACACAAAGTTTTCTGGAGGGCCAACTCTTCCGCTCCTCTGGTTTGAAAACTTTTTGGACTGCCACATACAGGCACTCAATCTATTTCATTTTTTTCTGGAGGGCCACCTACTGCTCCCTGGTTGAAACTTTTTGGACTGCCACATACAGGCACTATCCAAATTAAATTGCTCTCCATAGCAGCCTCACACGTTTGTCTCCATTGCTACCTCCAAAGTCGTCCATATAGCTGCTCCATACATCGTCCCCTTATCAAACGAGGTGTGTCAGGCAGAAATTTGAGTTGTTTTCATGGATTGCCACATCAAAGTTGTAACTTTGTCGCCACCCTGCTGTGTTATCCAAAAAATATACTGGCAAACTTTAATGGATAACCGATATTATTTCAGCGCTTCTTGCGCAATCTGTGATTACACTGCTGTGTAATCCACAAAATATAACTGCCAAACTTTTACCATTTAGTGATATTATTGTCAGCGCTTCTTGCAGCCATTCTGTTAACATTCCCCTCACCCGCCAATCCACAACTTATAAGAACGCTACTAACTTACTGTGGGGCTGGGACCGAGTCTGACCTGGGGCTGGTCATATACTGCCGACGCCGAGGATTGCGGGCCTACCTCGGTCCAGGTCTCAAAGGCCTACTATACCCCAGCCCCCCTCCCACCACCCACCACCTCCTCCTACTCGAATTACCATTCCGTGGGCATGGCGCCATCAGTCGGTTAGCTCTAGCACAGCAGCAGTGCCGTTGCTAAGCGACAGCAGGCGCGGCTCAAAACTGCTGAGCCTAGGCGATAAAGGCACACCGCCCAAGAGCATTACAGGGCATTCCACATCAAAACTGTTAACTTTGTGCCACCATGCCTGTGTAATCACAAAATATACTGGCAACTTTATACATTTACCAATATTATTTCAGCGCTTCATGCGCACTCTGTTACATTCCCCGCACTCGCCATATCCCAAAACTTATAGAACGCGTACATACACTTGATCTTATACAAAAGGTTCTTAGAAGTGCTGTTTGGGGAGTGCCTAGAGACAGGGGCTTGGATTGGCGAAAGCTGCTGGAGCGGAGCGTCAGCTCCATCAAGATCCAACTAAAGTTTTAACTGCAGCACCTTTAATACTACTAGTTCACTGCCTCCATAATAATAATAATATAATAATCTTTAGTTTATATAGCGCCATCATATTCCGTAGCGCTTTACAAATCATAGGAAACAAATACAAATGTAATGTAACGAGACACAACATTTGTATGGAAACAACAGGAGTGAGGTCCCTGCTCACGAAGCTTACGGTTGAAGATGATGGGTAACACGAGGTAAAAGAATATTTAATGGTTCAAGCCATTCTTCTTAGGGAAACAGAACAAAATTAATAATGGAATTGCTGTCGCTTGAACCACTCAGCTGTGCCATCTTATATAACAGGTCCAGGTGAATGGGACTGCAGAGAAGTCTGGTGCCTGGTGGTTGCGGATAACAGATGGGAGGACGCGAACAGACGGGTTAGTAGAAGAGTTAAAACTTCAGCAGTTAATGAGTGTTATAGGTTGCCTAAAGAAATGGGTTTTAAGAGCACGTTTGAAAAATTGGAGGTTAGGTATTATGTTCTGATAGTCCGGGGCAGAGCATTATAGAATTGGTGCAGCTCTAGAGAAGTCTGGAGACGCGAGGGGAGGTCCGCACTAGGGTAGAGGTTAATCTAAGATCATGGGGATCTAAGAGCACGGGTTGGGCGATAGACTGAGATAAGAGAGGAGAGGTAGGGGGGTGCAGCATTATACACGCTTTATGGATGAGGGTTATTATTTTAACTGTATTCGAAAGGAGACTGGCAGCCAGTGCAGCGACTGGCATGAAATGTAGGCATACATGGTCCCCTTATCAAACGAGCTGTGTCAGGCAGAATTTTGGGTTGTTTTCATGGCTTCCACAACAAACTTTTAACTTTTGTCGCCACCCTGCTGTGTAATCAACAAAATATACTGGCAACTTTATCATTTACCAATATTATTTTCAAGCGCTTCTTGCGCATCTGTTTACATTCCCCTCACCGCCAATCCTAAACTTATGAGAACGCTACACACTTGACTTATACAAAAGGTTCTTAGAAGTTGCTGTTTGGGAGTAGCCTAGAGACAGGGGCTTGGATTGGCGAAAGTCTCGCCTGGCAGAAGCCAGCGCCAGCTCATCCCAGATCCAACTAACATAGTTTTAACTGCAGCACTTTAATCTACTCTAGTTCACTGCTCCATACATGGTCCCTTATCAAACGAAGCTGTGTCAGGCAGAATTTTGGGTGTTTTTCATGTGGCTCCACATCAAACTTGTTAACTTTGTCGCCACCCTGCTGTGTAATCACAAAATATACTGGCAAACTTTTATAATTTACCGATATTATATGAGCGCTTCTTGCCACCTCCTTTGGTTCCTCTCGCCCACCCATTGGTTTTAAAGCCTGAGTCCATTTGGGGTATGTTGCCAAGACATCTCTAGCCTGCCGCTGCCTGCCGCTGCTTCTGAATGCCCGTTCCCCTATAGTGTCAGGGTCAATTATTGGATGTTTTAGATGCTATCTAGCTTCATTCTGTCACTCTGTCATGGCCATGCTGTTGCCCATAATTTTGGCATAATGGTGCGTTTAAGCAGCCTCAGAGGCATCCATGCATGCTGCCCCTGCTGTTTCCTGTCCATTTCCGTGGTGTTTCCATCCTTTTCTGAGGTTTCCAGGTGTTTGGCCAAGCTTCCCTGTGCAGAGCCTTGGTCCCCTTGAAAAATGCTCGAGTCTCCCATTGACTTCAATGGGGCTCGTTATTCGAGACGAGCACTCGAGCATCGGGAAAAGTTCGTCTCGAATAACGAGTACCTGAGCATTTTAGTGCTCGCTCATCTCTAGTGGTTATATGTACTTCTAGGATAAGTGGACTGCATCACAATTCTATATATTGGTAGTGCCTGTCCCATTTTTGGCTTGATTACAGGTCTTCCTGAGGGGTTGTTAGGATTTTTGTGGACTTTAGGAAGATAATAGAATAAAGCCATGCGTGGGTTAGATGGAATAATGAAGTCACGTTCTTTCTTAGTGAGGATCCCCACCTGATGTGCTGTTTGGATGAGGTGATTAAATGTTTCGAGATGTTCTAAACTTGGATCCTGATCCAGTTTGTCGTAATATGCCTCGTCAGAAAGGATACGATAACTTTCCTTGATGTAGTCCACGGTGTTTAGGATAACCGTTCCTCCTCCTTTGTCCGCATGCGCCATCTCTCTGCGCATGCACCATCTTCTATTTAAACCAGCCGTCTCAGACAGAGTAAGTACATGGATCTGACCTGTATCCTATTGGATCTGCAGATACAGATACCGAACGCCTATGACTTTCTATAAACCTATAAGTTCATTTCCCACAAACTTATAAGATAACTTTCCCCCCATAGGCTTGGCACTAATTTTATACACATCGAAACACTGATTGGTATGTCAGTCCGAGTTAGGTAAGATTTATTTATTATCCACCCTATATACAACAGCTGAAGTTCAGCTTGTATGAGTATTCTGTTCTTTTTATCCAGACACCTGGTCCGCTAACATCTTATATGGACACCATCTACCAGACTCTGGGAGCTAGATAAGGCTGGTCAGTGCTTATTGTCTCTTTCTGTAACACTTTATTCATGATTATGTATATTTTTACCATCTATATTGACATTCAATTAATCAATTAATTTTAATTGTAATCTATTAGAATATAAATCTCATGCTTGTTATACACAGATAGCACCAAGTATTTGGAATTTTTGATTGTGAATATTTCATTGTGAATTTTTTATTGAGAATTATCGATTGAGAATTTTTTATTTATTTGAATTTTTATTTATTGATTAAAATTTTATTTATTGTGTTTTACTGAAAAATTGTTATATTATGTACACTTATACTATTGTCCTGATTAATAGAATACGTGTGCCTTTATATGGACCTGAAGAAGGGTGCAATCCGCCCCGAAACGCGAAGTCCAACTTTTGCTGTTATTCTGTCCTGCCCCATTGAAATAAACCTGTTAGGATCAGTGGATCCTCTGGACCACCACGGGAGATGGAACTAGCCAACACCCGGGACCGGAGTCTAGCGGCACCTGGTATTCACCAGAGCCCGCCGCAAAGCGGGTTGGACTTGCTGTGGCAGGATACCACTAGGTCGTTCCCAGGTGCGACTAGCCCGCGGTGGCAGCCGAGGTCGAGGTACCTTAGCGGATGACAATCTCGTAGTCAGGTCCAGGCACAGGGTCAGGGCAGGCGGCAGAGATGCAACGTCAAGTCCAAATCCGGGGTCAGCAACAGGAGGTCCAGGCAGGTGGGAACAGGAACACAGGCACACAGAACACAGCAACACGGAGGAACATAGGTAACACGGCAACAGAGGACTCGGGAGCAGAGACACACGAGAACGCAGGAATACACAGGAACGCAGGAATACTCGCTTGGAAGCTTTCTCTAAGGCTATGAGGCACAAAGATCCGGCAGGGGAGACAGGAAGAGGCAGGATTCTTAAAGGTGAGGTGTTCAGCCAGTGCACCAATTAGCGGTGCGCTGGCCCTTAAAATTTTCGGCAGGGGACGCGCGCGCACGGCAGTCCAGGGAAGAGCAGGAGCCAGGAGAGGTGAGTGAGGAGACCGGGCTGCAGCAGGGTAACACGGGGGAGCACGGATGCGCCCGCGATCCGAGACAGGGATTTGCGGGAGCACCCGTGACAAACCAAGTGTCCGATTGAGAAGCGCGTCTTGTTCTTCCTGCTTTATTTCTCTCCCTCGATTGCATCTAACAAACGGACTTCTCTCAGAATCTCCCTGGTGTCAGTGCACACGTTACCATTAGGCGCTTTTAGTGTTACTCCTTGTTGTGCTCTTGAAATGACTAACAGCAAGTGGCCTACTTTCTCCCCTTCCTCAAGCAGATACATCTCCCTTCTTCATCCAAAACTTTATCCAGATATTTAAAGGGTATACTCCTGTGTACCAAAATACTCGCGCCTCTAGTGTATTTGGACTAAACAGCGTGGTGTGCATTCCCTACACAGGGCTTATTCATATAGTGTATACGATCATCTGACAAGAGTCTCTAGAAGACCATATATGGTGGGTTGATATCTAAGAAAATGCCGGAAAACCTCTATACGCTTGGTCGCATCTAACAGACCTCTCACATTCCAGATAACTACCGTCAAATTCATAGCCATCTACCCTCACATTCAAACCAGAACGACTGCTGCCCTCTCACCCCATGCACTGACATTGCATCCACCAGCTATCCTCCCAGGCCGCAACATGTGTTTCTACGATATACCCGCCAGGCATAAATTGCATATTTCGCATATGTGTACATCATTGGTTTAATGCAAACCAACCAACTAAGAATTGTAAGGAAGACAGGAACCTGCTGCCCTTAATTTAGCTGCTCGGATCTCCACATTCACTCCAAAACCAGAACGAGTAACCCAAAATGAGAAAAGAAAAATAGGATTCATAAAAGGGGAATGTTCTTTTATCAGGAGAGTCCAGGTGATATGGCCTCAAATCCCTGGACCTGTAATATCGAAGACTCTGATCTTAAGCTACATCAGCATGTTGTGGTCATTCTCCCCTGTCCGGTGCACGGTTCCAAAGCTGGCCTTCGTGTTGGTTCAGCCATTGCAGTGCTGACTTTGGATCCTCAAAGAAATGTGTAGACCCCAGTGCCACTACTCTTAGCTTAGCTGAGACACTGAACAAACTCTGACTAGAAACTGATTGAACTCTGATGAAAAATGTCAGTTTTTCACTGACCAAACCCTGATCGCACCCTGATCAAACTCTGACGTGATCTGCAACGCAAGTGTGGAAGGGGCCTTAGAAAATGCAGATTTACAATTTATATTAGTGCGCAGCCACATATATAAAACACAGAAAATCATCTGCATAGCGGCATGAAAAGGTGATAAAATACTGCAATGCTATAGGCCAGCTGAATATACCAGAACATTCCCCCAACATTCGTCCAAAATATGTCGATGAACTTTACATATTATTTCTCACACAGAACACTGTCTCCAGGGAGGAAGAATTTTTTTACTAAAAGTCCTGAGAAGAAGACTCTGATGGCTCCTCAGTGAGGCCAAAACATAAGACAAGCAGGTGCTGAAGCAAACATATAGGACAAGAGTCAAGGACAGAAATGTCTCTCAGCAGATTAAACAAAATGATGTTTGAAGCATGAGATAAATAGACATTTTTACAATATGGCTGACATTGGTCAGCATAACCCCCGACAAAATGGCGTCTGTAGAGAAATATATCCCTCACACATTGTGTTAACCAATGCATATCATAATATGCTCGTGAGAAGAGACATGATTCCTAAAATACAAAAATTTGTTTGAAAAGATTGCAAAAATATATGTAAAAAAACATTTAAATCACTAAATACAAAATTACAAGTGCTTTTAAATAAAACTCATCCATTTTGTTAGAATGCCAATGTTGTACAAAAAGTGCATGTGCAAATAGACAGTACAAAGGGGATGCAAACGGGGAAACATCAGGGGATATAGAATCTTGGGGAACGTCCTGTTACATGTGTTAGATCACTCGGAGGAAAAAACCCTGGTGAATGGGCCAAAATATCAATCAAATAAAAATGTGAATATATAATATTCACAAATAAGTCATATCTGTATATGTGATAAGAAGAAATTCACTTGTACAGTGCAAAACAGAGCACGGACTGGTAGGCAAGTACAGTGAGCCATGCCTGGATGTGAAAAAAAAAATGACATTTGGACAGTGAGACATGTATATAAAACATTAGATCACATTAAAATAACTGTTGAGAAATGGTCCCAAGGTCCAGGTATACTCCATGAGGAACAAAGGAAAGGTCATTAAACAAATACAGAAACCAGAAAACAAGGTACCGTATATATCGGATAAGCCGGTTTTTCAGCACAAAAAATGTGCTGAAAAACCCCCTCGGCTTATACCACGAGTCTATTACCCCAAAAAATTGCCACTTAAAAAATAAAATTAAATACTCACCCTCCGATGTCAGCGTGGCTCCCGATGTCGGTGCGACTTACATGTCCCCGAGGTCAGCGCGTCCCGTCTTCTTTCTCGCCGCGGCTCCTTTCTTCTTCTATCATCGACGCGCCATGTTTTCTCATGGCCGCGCATACTATGACGTCAGCAGCGGCGCCGCTCTAGTAGCGCCTGCCTAAAGAAAACATGGGCGCCGGAAGAGTGAAGAGGAGCAGGAGAAGAAAGAAGACGGGACGCGCTGACATCGGTAAGTCGCGCCGACATCGGGGAGCCAGCGCTGACATCGGAGGGTGAGTATTTAAGTTTATTTTTAAGGGCCGTGGGGGCAGGCTGTATACTACTAGGGGCAGGCTTGTATACTACTATGGGGCGGCTGTATACTACATGGGGGCTGCTGTATACTACAGGGGGGCTGCTGTATACTACAGGTGGGCTTGCTGTATACTACAGGGGGGCTGCTGTATACTACAGGGGGTGCTTGCTGTATAATCTGGGGGCTGCTGTATACTACTAGGGGCTGCTGTATACTACTAGGGGCTTGCTGTATACTACGGGGGGGCTGCTGTATACTACAGGGGGGCTGCTGTATACTACTAGGGGCTTGCTGTATACTACTAGGGGCTTGCTGTATACTACATGGGGCTGCTGTATACTACTAGGGGCTTGCTGTACACTACATGGGGGCTGCTGTATACTACTAGGGGCTTGCTGTATACTATAGGGGGGCTGCTGTATACTACTGGGGGCTGCTGTATACTACTAGGGGCTGCTGTATACTACTAGGGGCTGCTGTACTCTTCTGGGGGCTGGCAGGCTGTATACTACTGGGGGCTGGCAGGCTGTATACTACTGGGGGTGTTTGACCAATGCGTTTCCCACCCCCGGCTTATACTCGAGTCAGTAGTTTTTCCCAGTTTTGGTGGTAAAATTAGGGGTCTCGGCTTATACTCGGGTCGGCTTATACTCGAGTATATACGGTAAGTCAAAATTCTATGGAGGCAAAATATATATACATAAGTATAAAAAGGTAAAAACAAGCATGAAGTATAAAATGTGCAAGGAGTGCTTGAGGTAGAAATCCCAGGTGCCAGAAAAGAAAAATCGCATGTACTTACCCCAATCTCCTCCACCATCCTCCTCCTAACGTACCCTCCGTGTGGCATGGCCGCCATCAGTCGCTGCTCTAGGCACAGCAGCGTCTGCCTCGTAAGCAAACAGTCAGGCGGTGCTCAAACTGCTGACGCGAGGCGATAAAAGGTCAACGCCCCAAGAACTATTACAGGGCATCACGCGCGCAGACTGTCGCTGGTGCTAGGAAACCAGGCGAACCTGAAGACACATGGTTGTGGTGTTGTTGGACAACGGTCCGTAACTTGGTGGCGGCCTCTTGCAACATCATGGCAGACTGACACATGTGCCATGCTCGCCCATGTGTGTAAATCTGATAGTTCAGTTTGTTTTTTCCTAACAAGACTACCAGTCTTGATTCTACGATTGCGCTTGTGTTCAGACGAGTTAGATCCAGATGCCTCTTGATCCATTTCAGGAAGAGCCAACACATCCTGATAACCGGACTATAGCGCCACCTTTTCAGCGCCATGGCGCACAATCCACGTTCCTCCCTTCTCCGAGTGCGCTCTTATCGAATCGCTTAATGCGGGATTGGTACTGCCCCCGAGGTGGTGAGGGAGTTCAACAAGTAACCATGTTTCCGAGTTTTACGCCTATGAGCACGCAGAGACGATTGTAGACTGCCCAGATGTCACACTTCCAACCTCGAAGTATCAGGTCCAGTCAGCTTCCTCAAGTCTACAATAGGAGTCGTGACGTGGATGTCTGAATACGTGCGAACTTGAGAGTAACGCATTCAGTGGCGATTGCCCCGATCAAACTCCATCTGCAGTTGAGTCAACAAGACGGAAGAAAGTTCCGTCGTTGAGACGAGTGCCACCAATCAGTCATCCTCAGAGCTCCAGTCGCATGCTTGAGAGTGGCCTTTGAGAGGCTGAGCGACACGCAGAGTATCCTGTATGGTGGCGAGAGAAGAAACAGTTACCCGATTCCTTTCTAAGCAATGACTTCTCGGCTAATGCTTCTGGAGTCAGCCAGAAGTCGGCCCGGAGGAGGATGTAGGTAGGTAAATTGCTGGACTCTGGTGCATGTCCTGTGTCTGAGTACTGACTACGTGGGCGCTGCTTGTTTTCGTCCTTCACTTTTCTTTTCAGAACGTGTAGGGAAAGAAGGAGTTGGAGGAGTGTTGGAGGAGGGGAAATGGAGTCAGCCAGTGAGGGGGAGTGGAATTCTTGCGCTTGGTATCTGGCCATATGGCAGATTTCATGATCCTAGCTGCTATCCAGTGACCCTCGGTTCAAAGAATTTTTATTCCAGCACCGATTTACTGGGGGGTATCCACTTCCTTGACCCCACGTACAACAAAATCTTTCCACTCTCATCCCTGGAGAGGAAAGAGTGTGAGAATGCATGAATACCACATGCCCTGGTGCACAAGCTGAAAACAGAGTATTTCCCTTCTGACATTGGTAGCAGGCTCAAGAGTGCGTATTCTGCCGGGACAAGTAGATGAGGGAGAGTAGGGCAGCGAGCAGCTTGTCCAGACACGCAAGGAGTCGCTTTACAATCAGCAGCTTGTTGCAGCTTTAGTTCACCACCAGCAAGACACTGTCCACCTGCCGTTCGTTCTCGCAGGGTATTCTGCGGCAGAGTAGGGCGGATCTTTACGAAGAGGGCTGAGGGAGTACTGTTAGCTGACTATCACACGTCCTAAATGATGGAGGTTCTGCCGACCTGCGCGCGCGGTGTGTCGCGGCGGTTTTCAGTGCAGCTGGTGGCATCATCAACCGATAGCGACCCGCCTGCGACTGAAAAGCGGCTGACAGCTACGACTTATTAAATGGAAAAGCCTGGATTTCTTCATAATTTCCAATCTCCCACTACCAGTGTGAAGGAAAGCTCACTACTACTGAATAATTTTTATATGCCTCCTCCTCCTCATTTCCTTCCTTCCTCGCTCCTGTTTGTACACTACAGCCGAGGAAAACTGGCTATTTTTGCAGGGCCCCACTGGTCTAGCTATCGAAGTACTTTATGCATTTAAGTTTTCTGGAGGGCCACCTACACCGTCTCGGTTTTAATAATACAATTTTTGTGGGCTTGCCACATACAGTCACTCAATCTATTAAATTTTATTTTTTTTCTGGAGCGTGCCACCTCCTGCTCCTCGGTTGAAAACTTTTTTGGACTGCCACATACAGCCACTCAATCTATTTTCACTTTCTGAGGGTCCACCTACCTGCTACCTGGTTTGAAGAAAACGTGTTTTTGGACTGCACATCAGGCACTCCAATATATTTCATTTTTCTGGAGGGCCACTACTGTCCTTGGTTTTTGAAAACTTTCTGGACGTGCCCCACACAGGCACTCATATCGTATTTCATTTTTCTGGAGGGCCACCTAACTGCTCCGCGTGGTGTGAAAAAGTTTTATTGGACTGCCACGTACGGACACCAGCCTATAAGGGGGCTTATGTTGGAGGGGCGCACTTCTCCTGCTCCCTCTGGTTTGAAAACTTTTTTGGACTGCCACATACATGCGCACTCAATTCTATTTCATTTTTCTTTCTGAGGGCCATCCTACTCTCCCTGGTTTGAAACTTTTTTGACTGCCACATCAGGCACTATCCAAATTAAATTGGTCTCCATGCAGCCTCCACGTTTGTCTCCACTGCTACCTCCAAAGTCGTCCATTATACTGCCTCCATACATCGTCCCCTTATCAAACGAGGTTGTGTCAGGCAGAATTGAGTTGTTTTCATGGATTGCCACATCAAATTTGTAACTTTGTCGCCACCCTGCTGTGTTATCACACAAATATACGGCAAACTTTAATGATTAACCGATATTATTTCAGCGCTTCTTTGCGCATCTGTTGATTAACACTGCTGTGTAATCCCACAAAATATAACTGCCAAACTTTTATGTACCATTTAGTGATATTATTTCAGGCTTCTTGCGCATCTCGTTACATTCCCCTCACCCGCATATCCCAACTTATGAACGCTACTAACACTTAACCTGTGGAGGCTGCGGACCGAGTCTGACGCCTGGGGCTGGTCATATACTGCCGACGCCCGAGGATGCGGGCTACCTCGGTCCAGGTCTCAAAGCCTCACTATATACCGCCCAGCCCCTCCCCCCTCCCCTGACCACCCACCACCTCCTCCTCTCAGAATTACCATCCGTGGGCATGGGCGCCATGCAGTCGTTAGTCTGGCACAGCAATCAGTGCCGTTGCTAGCGACAGCAGCGGGGCTGCAACTGCTGACCAGGCGATAACAGGCACACCGCCCAATAGCGTATACAGGGGCATTCCAATCACAAACTTGTTAATTTGTAGCCACCACTGCCTGTGTAATACACAAAAATATACTGGCAACTTTATACTTTACCAATATTATTTCACTGCGCTTCATGCCACTGTTACCTTCCCCGCACTCGCCATATCCCAAACTTATAGAACGCTACATACAACTGATCTTATACAAAAGGTTCTTAGAAGTTGCGTTGGGGATAGCCCTAGAACGGGGCTTGGATTGGCGAAAGCTCGCACTGGAAGCGGAGGTCAGCTCCATACCCAATATCCAACTAAGTAGTTTTAAACTGCAGAGCCTTAATCTACTACTAGTGTCACACGCCTCCATAATAATAATAATATAATTCTCTTTAGTTATATAGCGCCATCATATCCGTAGACGCTTTACAAATTCATGGAAACAAATACAAATGTAATGTAACCGAAGAACACAACAAATTTGTATGGAACACAGGAGTGAGGTCCTGTCACGAGCTTACGGTTTATGAAGATGATGGGTAACACGGAGGTAAAAAGAATATTTTAATGTTTCAAGCCATTCTTCTTAGGGAAACAGAACCAAATCTAATAATCGGAATTGGCCTGTCGCTTTGAACCACTCAGCTGTGCCCATTCTTATATACAGTCCAGGTTGAATGGGCTGCAGAAGAAAGTCCCCCTGGTGCCTGGTTGGTTGGCTGGAGAACAGATGGGAGACGCACACAGCACGGGTTAGTAGAAGAGTAAACTTCACAAGTTAATGAGTGTTATAGGAGTTGCCTAAAGAAATGGGTTTAAGAGCACGTTTGAAAACTTGGAGGTTAGGTTAGTGACAATATCTGATAGTCCGGGGCAGAGCATTAATAGAATGGTGCAGCTCTAGAGAAGTCTGGAGGACGCGGAGGTGGAGGTCCGCACTAGGTTAAGGTAATCTAAGATCATGGGGATCTAAGAGCACGGGTTGGCGATAGACTGAGATAAGAGTAGGAGCAGGTGGGGGGTGCAGCATTATACCGAGCTTTATGGATGAGGGGTTATTATTTTAAAACTGTATTCGAAAGGAGACTGGCAGCCAGTGCATGCACTGGCTGAAGTAGGCATACATGGTCCTCCTATCAAACGACGGTGTCAGGCAGAATTTTGGGTTGTTTTCAATGGCTTCACACAACAAATTTTAACTATTTGTCGCCACCACCCTGCTGTGTAATCACAAAATATACTGGCAACTTTTTCATTTACCAATATTATTTCAATCACAGCGCTTCTTCTTGCGCATCTGTTTACATTCCCCTCCCGCCATATCCAAACTTATGAGAACGCTACACACTTGACTTATGACAAACAGGTTCTTAGAAGTGCTGTTTGTGAGGAGTAAAGCCCTAGAGACAGGGGCTTGGATTGGCGGAAAGCTCGCACTGGCAAGATAGCAGCCGCCAGCTCACATCCCAAGATCCACTAACATAGTTTTAAACTGCAGCACCTTAATCTACTTACAGTTCACTGCCTCCATCACATGTTCCCTTATCAACGAGTGAGCTGGTCAGGCAGAATTTTGGGTGGTTTTTATTGTCAGGCATCACACATCAACACTGTTAACCTTTGTCGCCACCTCTGCTGTGGTAATTCACAAAATATTACTGGCAAACTTTTTCATTTACCGATATTATATGCAGCGCTTCTTTGGCCACCTCCTTTGGTTCCTCTCTGCACCACCCATTGGTTTTTAAAGCCTGAGTCCATTTGGGGATGTTGCAAGACATCTCTAGCCTGCGCGCTGCCTGCTTCCGCTCTTCATGCCCGTTCCCCTATAGGCAGGGTCATTTTGATGTTAGATGCATCTAGCTTCATTCTGTCCACTCTGTCATGGCCTGTGTGCCATATTTTTGTGCATAATGGTCCGTTGTAAGCAGCCTACAGAGGAACATCATGCATGCTGCCCCTGCTGTTTCCTGTCCATTCCGTGGTGTTTTCCATCCTTGTCTGAGGTTTCCAGGTGTTTGGGCCAAGCTTCCCTGTGCAGAGCTTGGTCCCCTTGAAAAATGACTCGAGTCTCATGACTTCAGGGGCTCGTTTTTCGTAGACGAGCACTCGAGCATCGGGAAAGTTCGTTCTCGAATAACGAGTACCCTGAGCATTTAGTGCTCGCGGTCATCTCTAGTGGGTATTTATATGTACTTCTAGGATAGTTGGACTGCATCACAATTCTATATATTGGTAGTCCGTTCCCATTTTTGGCTTGATTACAGGTCTTCCTGAGGGGTTGTTGAGGATTTTTGTGGACTTTAGGAAGAATAATAGACTAAAGCCATGCGTGGGTTAGATGGAATAATGAAGTCACGTTCTTTTTTAGTGAGGATCCCCAACCTGATGTGCTTTGTATGAGGTGATTAAATGTTTCGAGATGTTCTAAACTTGGATCCTGATCCAGTTTGTCGTTAATATGCCTCGTCAGAAAGGATGACGATAACTTTCCTTGATGTAGTCCACGGTGTTTAGGATAACCGTTCCTCCTCCTTTGTCCGCATGCGCATCTCTCATGCGCAATGCGCCATCTTCTATTTAAACAGCCGTCTCAGACAGAGTAAGTACATGGATCGACCTGTATCCTAGTGGATCTGCAGATAACAGATACCGAAGCTATGACTTTCTATAAACCTATAAGTTCATTTCCACAAACTTATAGAGTAACTTTCCCCCCATAGGCTTGGCACTAATTTTATACCATCGAAACACTGATTGGTTAGTCAGTCCGAGTTAGGTAAATTTATTTATTATCCACCCTATATACAACAGCTGAAGTTCAGCTTGTTGAGTATTCTGTTCTTTTATCCAGACACCTGGTCCGCTTACATCTTATATGGACACCATCTACCAGACTCTGGGAGCTAGATAAGGCTGGTCAGTGTTATTGTCTCTTCTGTAACACTTTATTCATGATTATGTATATTTTACCATCTATATTGACATTCAATTAATCAATTAATTTAATTGTTCTATTGAAATAATCTCATGCTTTATAACACAGATAGCACCAAGTATTTGGAATTTTGATGTGAATATTTCATGTGAATTTTTTATTGAGAATATGGATGAGAATTTTTAGTTTATTTGAATTTTTATTTACTGATTAAAATTTTATTACTTGTGTTTTCCTGAAAATTGTTATATTATGTACACTTATACTATTGTCTGATTAATAGACTACGTGTGCCTTATATGGACCTGAAGAAGGGTGCAATCCGCCCCAAACGCGAAGTCCACTTTTGCTTTTATTCTGTCCTGCCCCATTGAAAAAAACCTGTTAGGATCAGTGGATCTCTGGACCACCCGGGAGATGGAACTAGCCAACACCCGGACCGCGTAGTCGTGCGCACTGGTATTCACCAGAGACCGCCCGCCAACGCGGGGTTGGGACTTCTGTGGCAGGGATACACTAGGTCGTTCCCAGGTGCGACTAGCCCGTCGGGCAGCCGAGGTCGAGGTACCTTAGCGAATGAAAATCTCGTAGTAGGTTCAGCACGGGTCAGGGCAGGCGGCAGAGATGCAACGTCAAGTCCAAATCCGGGTCAGCACACAGGAGTCCCGGCAGGTGGGAACAGGAACCCAGGCAACGAACACAGCAACACGGAGGAACATAGGTCACGGCAACAGAGGACTCGGGAACGAGACACACGAGAACGCAGGAATACACAGGAACGCAGGAATACTCGCTTGGAAGCTTCTCTAAGGCTATGAGCACCAAAGATCCGGCAGGGGAGACAGGAAGAGGCAGGATTCTTAAGGTGAGGTGTTCAGCCAGTGCACCAATTAGCGTGCGCTGGCCCTTAAAATTTTCGGCAGGGGAGCCGTGCCGCAGGCGGACGCACCGCACGGCAGTCCGGGGAAGAGCAGGAGCCGGAGAGTGTGATGAGGAGACCGGGCTGCAGCAGGGGAACACGGGGGAGCACGGATGCGCGCGATCCCGAGACAGTGGATTTGCGGGAGCACCGTGACAACCAGTGTCAGATTGAGAAGGCGTCTTGTTCTTCCTACTTTATTCTCTCCCTCATTGCATCTACAAACGGACTTTCTCTCAGAATCTCCGGTGTCAGTGCCCACGTTACCACTAGGCGCTTTAGTGTTACTCCTTGTTGTGCTCTTGAAATGACTAACAGCGTGGCCTACTTTCTCCCCTTCCTCAAGCAGATACTCTCCCTTCTTCATCCAAAATTTATAGATATTTAAAGGGTATATCCTGTGTACCAAAATACTCGCCGCCTCTAGTGTATTTGGACTCAAACAGCGTGGTGTGCATTCCCTACACAGGGCTTATTCATATAGTGTATACGATCATCTGACAAGAGTCTCTAGAAGACCATATATGGGGGTTGATATCTAAGAAAATCCGGAAAACCTCTATACGCTTGGTCGCATCTAACAGACCCTCACATTCCAGATAACTACCGTCAAATTCTAGCCATCTACCCTCACATTCAAAACCAGAACGACTGCTGCCCTTCACCCCATGCACTGACATTGCATCCACCAGCTATCCTCCCAGGCCGCAACAGTGTTTCTACGATATACCCGCCAGGCTAAATTATATTTCGCATATGTGTACATCATTGGTTTAATGCAAACCACCAACTAAGAATTGTAAGGAAGACAGGAACCTGCTGCCCTTAATTAGCTGCTCGGATCTCCACATTCACTCCACAAAACCAGAACGAGTAACCCAAAATGGAGAAAGAAAAATAGGATCATAAAAGGGGAATGTTTTTTATCAGGAGAGTCCAGGTGTATGGCCTCAAATCCCTGGACCGTATATCGAAGACTCTGATCTTAAGCTACATCAGCATGTTGTGGTCATTTCCCTGTCCGTGCACGGTTCCAAAGCTGGCCTTCGTGTGGTTCAGCCATTGCAGTGCTGACTTTGGATCCTCAAAGAAATGTGTAGCCCCAGTGCCACTACTCTTAGCTTAGCTGAGACACTGAACAAACTCTGACTAAAACTATTGAACTCTGATGAAAAATGTCAGTTTTCACTGACCAAACCCTGATCGCACCCTGATCAAACTCTGACGTGATCTCAGCAACGCAAGTGTGGAAGGGGCCTTGAAAATGCAGATTTACAATCTATTAGTGCGCAGCCACATATAACAACACACAGAAATCATCTGCATAGTGGCATGAAAAGGTGATAAAATACTGCAATGCTATAGGCCAGCTAATATACCAAACATTCCCGCCAACATTCGTCCAAAATATGTCGATGAACTTTACATATATTTCTCACACAGAACACTGTCTCCAGGGAGGAAGAATTTTTTACTAAAAGTCCTGAGAAAGAAGACTCTGATGGCTCCTCAGTGAGGCAAAACATAAGACAAGCAGGTGCTGAAGCAAACATATAGGACAAGAGTCAAGGACAGAAATGTCTCTCAGCATATTAACAAAATGATGTTTGAAGCATGAGAAAATAGACATTTTTACAATATGGCTACATTGGTCAGCTAACCCCCGACAAAATGGCGTCTGTAGAGAATATATCCCTCCACAATGTGTTAACCAATGCTATCATAATATGCTCGTGAGAGAGACATGATTCCTAAAAAACAAAATTTTTGAAAAGATTGCAAAAATATATGTAAAAAAACATCATCACTAAATACAAAATTACAAGTGCTTTTAAAATAAAAACTCATCCATTTTGTTAGAATGCCAATGTTGTACAAAAAGTGCATGTTCAAAAGACAGTACAAAGGGGATGCAAACGGGGAAACATCAGGGGATATAGAATCTTGGGGAACGTCCTGTTACATGTGTTAGATCACTCAGAGAAAAAACCCTGGAGATGGGCCAAATATCAATCAATAAATAAAAATGTAGTATATAATATTCACAAATAGTCATATCTGTATATGTGATAAGAAGAAATTCACTTGTACAGTGCAAAACAGAGCACGGACTGGTAGGCAAGTACAGTGAAGGCCAATGGACTGGATGTGAAAAAAAAATGACATTTGGACAAGTGAGACATGTATATAAAACATTAGATCACATTAAAATAACTGTATGAGAAATGGTCCCAAGGTCCAGGTATACTCCCATGAGGAACAAAGGAAAGGTCATTAAACAGAAATAAGAAAACCAGAAAACAAGGTACCGTATATACTCGTGTATAAGCCGAGTTTTTCAGCACAAAAAATGTGCTGAAAAACTTCCCCCTCGGCTTATACCTAGTCTATTACCCCAAAAATTGCCCCCTTAAAAAATAAAATTAAATACTCACCCTCCGATGTCAGCGTGGCTCCCGATGTCGTGCGACTATACGATGTCCCCGATGTCAGCGCGTCCCGTCTTCTTTCTTCTCCGCGGCTCCTTTTCTGTCTCTATCATCGACGCGGCCATGTTTTCTTCATGGCCGCGCATACTATGACGTCAGCAGCGGCCGCGTCATAGTATGCGCCTGCTAGAAGAAAACATGGGAAGAAAGAAGACGGGACGCGCTGACATCGGTAAGTCGCGCCGACATCGGGGAGCCACGCTGACATCGGAGGGTGAGTATTTAAGTTTATTTAAGGGCCGTGGGGGCAGGCTGTATACTCTAGGGCAGGCTGTATACTAACTATGGGGCGGCTGTATACTACATGGGGCTGCTGTATACTACATGGGGCTGCTGTATACTACAGGGGCTGCTGTATACTACAGGGGGGCTGCTGTATACTACAGGGGGGCTGCTGTATATACTGGGGCTGCTGATACTACTAGGGGCTGCTGATAGTTAGGGGCTTCTGTATACTACTGGGGGGGCTGCTGTATCTACAGGGGGGCTGCTGTATACTACTAGGGCTTGCTGTATACTACTAGGGGCTTGCTTATACTACATGGGGTGCTGTATACTACTAGGGGCTTGCTGTAACTACATGGGGTCTGCTGTATCTACTAGGGCTTGCTGTACACTATGGGGGCTGCTGTATACTACTGGGGGCTGCTGTATACTACTAGTGGGCTGCTGTATACTACTAGGGGCTGCTGTACTCTCTGGGGCTGGCCGGCTGTATACTACTGGGGGCTGGCAGGCTGTATCTACTGGGGGGTGTTTGACCAATGCTTTTCCCCACCCCGGCTTATACTCGAGTCAGTAGTTTTTTCCAGTTTTGGTGGTAAGAAAATTAGGGGTCTCGGCTTATACTCGGGTCGTGCTATACTCGAGTATATACGTAAGTCAAAATTCTATGGAGCAAAATATATATACATGTATAAATGTAAAAACAAGCATGAAGTATAAAATGTGCAAGGAGTGCTTGAGGTAGAAATCCCAGGTGCCAGAAAAGAAAAATCGCATGTACTTACCCCAATGAGAAATACTTATCACTCTCTAAAAATTTATGTATATATATAGGAACACAGATACACTATGCGTGAAGAACATTTGGGGAAAAATGTAAAGGGGGCCACAAACATTAAAAAACACTAAAAAGATGATTGAGAGAGGGGGCCACAAGCAACCAGCAATTATACCTACAAGATGAACCGATTGAGTGAAGAAGAAAAAATCTCCTAAATACAGTATATTTTAGTTGGACTACCGACCGTTTATAGAAGGTGGTGAACAATAAATGGTTCATGCCTTGTGTAGCCTTTCATTCTAGGTGAAATATCCTTCAATTCTGCCCTCAATAGGGCTGCTACAATGTCTCCATCTCGGATGGTTGTATGTATTTTTTCTAGACCAAGTCTCTAGTCAGCATGTAGAGACATGTTTCTGTATACATTTGTGCAATTCTTGGGTTGTCTGGCCAACATCTGTAAACAGTTTGTATGTTCTCTCCGTGTTTGCATGGTTTCCTCTGGGTCCTCCGGTTTCCTCTCACACTCCAAAACATACTGGTAGGTTGATTAATTGTAAGCCGCATGGGGACATGGACTGATTTGGCAAGTTCTGTGTGCACTATATAAATAAAGGAATTTTTATTATTATTTAGCCATATATCATTTTCATTTCTCCATTTACCGAGATATCAGAGTTTGTTTTCTGCAGCACAAATTGCACTTTTTATTGGGACGATTTTATATTTTCTTCAGTGTACAGGGAAGCTGGAAAAATATTCAAAATGTGGTAGAGTTGCCAAAAATACACAGTTGTGCCATTTTCGTACACCCTTTGTTTTTACATTGTTTCCTGTGCCCCCTAAATGACACCTCCACTTTTTCATTGGGTTGGTACAATCGCAGAGATCCCAAGTTTGAATAGGTCTATTATGTATTAATTCCAAAAAAATGGAAACCTTTTGTACAAAAGAATTCTTTTTTTCATTAATACCATTTTGGGATCTATACAAGCTTTTGGTCACATTTTATTTAATTTTTAAGTGTTGTAAAATGGAGAAAAAGTGTAGATTTAGACTTTTCGGTGCTATTTTTCATTCAGTGTTGGAAATAATTGTTTTCAGGTATTTACAGACACAGGGATACATAACATGTTTGATTTTATTTGTTTATTTTTATATGTATTCTAGTTTAAATTTTTGTAATTTTTAAAAAATATTATTTTAGGCCCCCTAAGGTACCCCAGGACATTCGTGGCAAACCTATGGCATTGGTGTCAGAGGTGGCACTCAGAGCCCTTTCTGTGGACACTAAGGCCCACAGTCCCAGGCAACTTAATGTTGTCAGCGCTATTTTAAAGCAACACTTCATTTTCAACTGCAGGAAAAGTGAGAAGGTGTTGACAGAACTGCGTTATCTTTGGAGATCATCCTACTGGAGAAGCTTCAATGATAGTCTGAGCTGAGTTTCGCTCTCTCTGCTTCCTTTAGCCCTGCACACACACTGACTTTCTGCTGTCATACACAGACACTGAGTTCTTGACGGCTGCAGTGGGAGGAGTGCTACAAGCTACAGACAGGTACATTTTTTATGGGGAGGGGGAGACAGGCACAGCAGATATAGTGTGTTGTGGAATAGCAGAGATGTAGGAGAACTGACTGTGTCATTGTGTGTAATAGGCATCTCATCTCTGATCTGGCTCATCTCTCTTTCTATGTGATAACCTAAACACACTGTTACCCCACAGACCTAGATGGAGCATAATGTATCTGCTTAGCGCGTCCCCCACTGAGTGATAGGAGCTGAAACAGCAATAAAACTGTTATAAATTGTAAAGAGTTAAAAATTATATTTATTGTGTTAATCTTGCTAGGGGATTGAAATTTGAGAATTTTCTTTCATGGGAAATTCCCTTTAAATGAAATCTACCATAAAAATCAAGCATGATTAACCAGGGGCACTTACTCATAGATCCAGGCACTGTGACTGTGGTAATCTTTAATGAATTATTGAAATTAACCTGAGAGGCTACTGAGGCGGTTCCAAGAGCCTCTCCATGCTGCAGATTCACATGCGGTTAAACTGCCTCCCCCTCTACTCTGCACTCCCCACCCATTGCCTGATGTAATCTCACTGTAGCACAGTAAGTTCCAGCACACAGTAGGCGAGAAGTGCTACTTGTACACTCTAACAACCTGTGAATCTTCAGCATGGAGGGGCTCTTGGAGCCTCCCCAGTAGCCCTTCTGGCTCTTTAGCATAATTTTAAAAGTTGATCTTAGAAGAAACTTTTAAGCCATGCCCAGTATAAAATGAGATCAAGGTCACTAATAATAAATCTGGATGAAGGTCACTATGTCAGCTCTGGGCTCATATAAGAGATCTCTTGTACGTTTAGAAGATTTCCTCTATTTTATCCAGTATTTGCTGAAGGAGAAAGCCCTGTATACAATTCATGGAGTTGAGCTATTCCAAGGAAAAAAGTGCCATGAAAGAGACGTTTATCGAGATAAAATGACAGCGCCGGTGACGTCTCCATATTAGGACATCGTGTCTGTTCTGGTAACCTAGACCCCACTCACACAGGTGGCGCAATAAACACTCAGGACTATCAGTCACCCATCCCAGCGGACGTGAGGCGGTCATGCTCTGACACTCCACCGTCATTGGATGACTCCGTCATGACGTCAAGGAAGTAAGCCTCGCCCGTAAACATTGCCTCACACCGCTGATTGGTGCGCAGCAGAAAAGGTTCACGACCGAGTGACGATAGTCACTGTTTGGCCGCGCCTCGCCCTGTCACGTGCTTCCTTCTTATCCTGCCATTGGTTGTTGATTCAGTCTGCTTTGCTCTCTGCGCCATGTCCGAGCGCTCTGTGTCAACGGGGCCCTCGGGGGCCACGGTCATGGCACCGCAAGGGGGCGCCACACTTGGTGGTGACTTGCCAGTTACCGGGCCCACCCCGACAGCTGGAGGTCCGGTCCGCATGAACTTGTACGCGACCTGGGAGACCGACAGAGGCAGCGCGGCCTGCGTACCCAGGTATGACGTAATTACGTAACATGACGTCATAACAGCTGCTTATAAGTGTGCAGGAGTAAGAAAACACTCGTTATGTGATAATGCATCCTGAACCCAGAGGCTCCTGCGGCTCCCCAGCTGCTGAGCATCTGTCAGGGAGAGCTGCAGAGAGTATAGAGGTCATTTACACAATATAATACACACCTCCCAACCTCTGGGGTGATGAAAGGGATAAATAGAGTGGCTTAGGGCCACTTATTTTACCCCCCGCCCCCAGTATGCCCACACAGTATAATACTTAGAATAATGCCCCATTCCCCCAGCTCCTCCCATTGTGGCCCCTTTCTCTGGTCCTCTTCTTATTATGAACCACTCTCTGCTCCCCTCCCCTTTTTATTGGTCCCCATTTATCTGCTCCCCTTCCTTATTATGTCCCCCTCTCATTGTGCTCACCTTCCTCATTATTCCCTCCTTCTCTGTTCCCCACTTATTCTGCCCCCCCCCCCTCTGCTCCCCTCTTATTATGCGCCTTATCTGCTCCGGCTCTTATTATATATTATAATATACTATATTTCATATCCTCTGAATATAGTGCCTCCCTGTCTTCCATGCTTACTTATATTGTGGCCTCTCTCCCCTCCTGGTTATTAAATAAAAAAAAAAACTTTACTCACCTTTCCATCGATCTCCGGCAGTCCTGCTTCTTCCTCTCCACAGAGCTCCAAGATGAAGAGGCAGAGGCCAGTCAATGGTACCTCCTCCTCTTGGTTGCCCCGCCCCTCCTCATCTCAGAGCCCCAGCGAGAGGAGGAAAGAGGACTGCAGGGGAATGATGGAAAGGTGAGTAAAGTTTTTTTTTTTCTTTAATAACCAGGAGGGGTGAGAGGCCACAATATAAGTAAGCATGGAGGACAGGGGGCCACTATATTCAGACGATCTAGAATGTAGTATATTATCTCAAAACAGAGAGGAGGCAGCAGGAATTGGTCCCACCACCCGGTCGTGTGTGTGCACGGGACATTCTCCCTACAGCCCAGTACAGACAGCGCCCAAAGTACGGGACTGTCCCGCCGAATCAAGGACGGTTGGGAGCTATGCAATGTATTAAAGAAACGACTCATTATCCGCAGGAATTTCACATATTAAAACTTTACTAAAGGGAAATTTAGCTCTTATAATGCATTATGGTGGGCCTTGTCTACTGAGTCTGTGATCTATGTGTCCAACACGAACAGACGTAAGAGGACTGCATGGTTAAAGGTCCTTCTCATTTTAAAATTTGGTGGGTGGTTTGGTCCCCGGCTACCGCCTATGTTATAATCCACTACTGGAAGCAAGTAATGGAAATAAACAATCCTACCATCGGAAGCATTGGGCACCGTGTTCATTTCTAATACATGAAAGAAGAGTCTGTAAACAATCAGTTCATTCTAGATTGTGATATTTGTGTACATGCAATCCATGTATAAGAGGAAAATAGGAGTGCCTCCTGCACATGACCATTGTTTGTCCTCAATCAGTGGCTGTAATGGCCATATTTGTATAATCAGTATTTTTATTTGGTTACAGCTGTATGCGCCATGTGTAATCCGTGTCTTCCAGGAACCAGTGATTGAGCTAAGCCAGACCATTAAAGGGGTATTCCCACAAAGACAAGATTCTTAACCCCATAGGGTGATGCCACACAAAGCGTTTGTGATCCGTTTTTTTAAGCATGTGTTTTCAGTCCGTTTAAAAACCCATCCGTTTTTTGACCGTTTGCCATGCGTTTGGCTGCTTACAACCTGTTTATCTATTAAAATAATTGGGAAAAACGGTCAAAAAACGGACTGAAGACGCATACTTAAAAATGGACCAAAAACACCATGTGTTGCATCACCCTTAGCCAGTTTGTATTAGGCTTAGCCCGATTTTTAAAAATCTAACCAGTGTCTCTTTGTCGTAATAACTTTTTAACACTGTAACTTAGCAAACTGATTTTGAGATTGTTTTCTTGTGACACATTGTAGTGTATATTAGTAGTACAATTTTGCTGATTGGTCTGTTTTTTGGGGGTAAAAATTCTACATTTTACAAAAATATGTGAAAAAAAATTAATTTTCTAACTTTCAAATGTTCGAGTTTTTTGACAAAAAGTTATACTACAAATGTTTTTTGGGTAGAAAACTTTTGCTCTTTATCTTCTTTCTAGTTCCATAATTTTTTAATGTTTGCTATTTTAGCAAAGGTTAGAAGGTTTATTGTTTTAGTAGCAAGTTCTCAAATCCTTGCACTACTCCCTCCTCCACGCACGATACGTCATGACAAATATCTGTCAAGACTTACATCACTGAAACTGGCCAGTCTGCATTGACTGGCCAGTTTCAGCGATGGAGAACGCAGGACCAATATATATCAGACGCAGAGCACTAACGGGTTAAATGTACTTAGGATAACAAAACAACACTCATTTCTCTAATTCACTGTTATTAACAAAAATGCAGCATTTCACAGATATAATTCCAACCTGTCTCTATCAGTCCTGCTGTACACAATTTTGGTTGCCCCTAGACCCGACCTTGTATCTTCTGACTTTAGCGTCGGAAGACATCTTGCTTTCCTGTTTGACGCTGAGCTCCTCTCTGCCTCTAGCTTCTTTTGTGTTTATTTCTGGAAAAAAAAATGACATTTTCAAAGTTCTCTGCTTTTCAGGTACTTGGTGATATCACCTAAATAACTTCATAATTAACATTTCCCAAATGTCTGCTTTATATTGGCATGGTTTTTAGAAGTCCCCATTGTCTGAGCCTCAAACACAGATTAGGATAGTTCCTTGTAATGAAGGGGAGTCCTTGCATTTTGCCAAAATATAAGAACTCCCTTTCTGTGGAGGGAATCGGTGGGCAATGCAGGCCCATTTCACGTCTTTTGAGCCCAAACTAGTAGTGATGAGACACGCAGAACAGGTGAAAGTCATTCCATTACACTTTATCTCTCTGTAGTAAGTATTTGCGCACAATAAGGTTATATAACCGTTTTTTTTTCCTTACACCTAAATTTGTGACTTTTACAACCGTTTTACACTGATGCGCCAGAAGTGGTGTCTGAAAAAGTCACAAATTATTGCAATTGTAATAAAAAGTAAAAATTTGTTCCGCAAATAAACTGCAGTGTAAGCATAGGCAATGGCTTGGTTAAACATTTGAGACTTTTGTGCGACTTTTCAGACCAAAGTCTCAAAAAACCATGCATGTCGCTTTTATCAATCACTAAGATAAATCAGGCAAGCCCAAACCATACAAGAAATTCCAAAAATTTGATACACATTTCCAGACTTGGGCTGATGCCAAACATTTTGTTTTTTCATTTCCATTTTTCACTCCCCACAATCAAAAATATATATACGGTAAACACGTACAGAGCTCTATGATGGCTTGTTTTCTGCATAACAAATTGCACTTCATAGTGACAGTATTTAGTATTCCGTGTCATGTACTGGGAATGACCAAATGGCATGTCTACTTTGTTCTTTGGGACGGTGCAATCACATGGATAACAAATTTGTATAGGTTTTAGAATGTTTTCACACATTTACAAAAATTAAAACCTTCTGTACAAAAATCTTCTGTACAAAAATGATTTTACTTTGATAGATCAATTATTTTCGGACATGGCGATACCTAACGTGTTTATGATTTTTACTGTTTATATTTATATCAGTTCTAGGGAAAAGGGGGTGATTAGAGGTATTGATTAGAATTTTTAGTTTTTTTAAACCGTTAGCGACGCTAGACGATATAGATCGTCTTTTTCCGCAGTACTTCGCGGCAAAACGACGATTATCGTCATACATTGAAACTGTCACCATGTGTAAACACATGGTGAAAAGTCCGTGACGAAAGCTGCCAACGACAGCGGATCGTCACGGAATCGGGCAGGGACCCTATCACAGCCGTCCAATGCCCGCGATCACTGTGATTGGTCAGGGGATCACAGCCTGACCAATCAATGTAAAGAGGGAGGGAAGAGCTGGTTCCGGGTCTGATTCTGTCTATTTCGTGACAGAAGTGACCGGATCAGAGCCGTGAAACAGAAGCGACGCCGAAAGGACGCGGGAACGCGGGGGAAGGTTTGAGCTTATGCTCCTCCCGCTAACTAGCCTCCCCCTCTTCCCCTCTGCTTTCGCACCCATCTTTTGCGGTGCTTCACTCCTTCATTCAATTTTTATTTTCATGACTATACTAGGAACCTCAGCTCTCCCTTATCGAGCCAATTACTTCTACTATCCCTTACTCATCATCCTAACTTCTCTCCTCCCATTCTGTTTCCGCCTACTACCTAGTTCTCTCATTTTTCTACCCTCCTTCATATCACCCCCTATCCTCTCCCACACTTTCGCTCCCCTACTTTTGCCTCAAACCCTTGTCACCACCTCTTATCTACATCACTTTCTCCCCTACTATCGATTCGCTCTTCGTATTTTCATATGTTTTGTCTGGGATCTCTCTTTACTAACCTGCCCCGTTTGTTTCCTTTTAGCATCTTACCGCATTCTTCCCTCTGTCTATCCCTTCCTCCCTTCGCCCTGACTTTAACAGTTCCTTTCTAGCCGAATCCTCCACCCCCCTCCTGCGCTTACTTCTATTTCAAATAGCTTCTACCCCCACTCCTTTTATAGTCTATTTCCATGTCTCCTCGCTCCGATGGCCGCCCCCCTTTATCCCCCTCCTCGCTATCCGCCGGCACCTCCGCTTTCCGATCTCTCCTTCTTACTTTCATCACGCCCTTCACCCATCGCTTTCTTTATACCTCCTCTCCCGCGTCCTTCCCCACCCCCCTTTTTGTTGCTCCAACCCTGCAATTTCTCCTTTCGTTCTCCCCACACACCCGTGCCCTTCCCACCCTACACCGCCCCCCCCCGTTTTCTCTAGCTTACTTCCGCCCATTTTCTTAGGTTCAATTTCCCCTTTTTCTCATATCACTTCAAGCCTCTCTTGTTTTGAATGGTATCCCTGCTATCCGACTCTAGCTCCTCCGAGTCACCTATCGCGTCTAGCCTCACTCCATGTTTTCACGTGAATTCTTTCTTACTATCTCCTAACCCTTCCTTGCCCTCTTACCTTTGGTCCTCCTTCTAATAATGATCTTCTTTTTTTCTACTAACGTTTCTCATTATCCTTCGCGCTTTCACATGTGACGATTTGTTTATATGTCTTGCCGTTTTGCTTCTTGTGCGGCTAAACTTCTTTCTTCCCTCTTTACCCTAAGTACTGCATATTCCCTCCGGTCTCCATCCATTACCTTTAGATACTTGTCACTCTCTTTTCTTCGTCTTTCACTCGTCCCTACTCTCCGTACCTTCCTCCCACACTCTCCCTCTGTTTCCACCTCCCCCCCCCTTCCTGTTACATTACCATTGGCTCCCGCTCTAATATACACCGACTAATTCACCACTCACGTATTCCCGACCCTCTACCCACCCACTATTACGCCACCTTTATATTCTTGAGCCCCCTTTCCTTACCCGGCCCCTACCACCTAAATTTCCTCCGCTTCTATTCACCACGTCACTTTCCCCATCTTTCTTTTTCCCCCATTTTTCCTTCTTCTCTTTCTTTTTCTCTTTTAAAATACGCCACCTCCCGATTCACTCCTGAGGTCCATAAATCTGCAGACCCCCACTGTCCAATCCTCATCCTTCTTAATTAACTTTTTATTCGTTCTATTTCTCCCACGTCCCACTTTCCTCCCCTTATTCCTGCCTGACCATACCCCAGTCGGCCCGCCCCCTCTCCCCCTTACCTCGACTACCCTCGCCCTCCCCCTTCCGTCCTACATTCTTCTCGGCTCTCCTCCCCTATTCATCCTTCATCCGTATCCTACATGGTTCCCTGCTTCCTTCCTCCACTCCATCCATTTGATTATACTACGCCTCCCCCTCCCCTCACCTTGCCCTTCCCTGCAATCTGTATCCTCCCCCCTCTGCAATCGACGGCCACCAGTTCATACCTAACCTCCCCCCCCCCTCAATGGCCCGCTCAACTCCTTCCGTTTCCTCATTTTCCTCTCTTTGACCCATCACCATCCCATAGTTTACACAATTCCTCGTTCCTTCCATATTTTACTCTTTCATCCGTGTCTTTGGTCCACGTAGATCTTATTCGCAACAACACCGATCTTTCTCCCTCTGTCAGTATACCATTCTACGTCTCCATTCTTTTCGGACATCGTCTCTTTTGCCGCTCTTATTCCTTGGTCTGCCTGTTCGTTCTTTATCGCTCATCCGACCGTAGTCCCTACTTACTTTTTTCGCACGTCCTCGTCGTACTTTTAACCTATTTTCCGTCCTCTGCTGGTTATTAGTCCTACTTGAGTCTCTCTCTCGAGTCGTCCTACCTTCCCATCCCTCCTTCCGTTGTTCGTCACCTCATCTTCCGCTCTACCTTAGAATTCGAGATTAAAATCTCGCTCTCCCGCCCTCCCTGCCTAGACGTGCCTGTCGCTCCTTTCTTTTTGCCAAAGTCTCAAAGACTTTCTTAAGCGACTTAATCTGCTTTTCTCCCGTGTTACATTACCCCAGTTTGCCGCCTCCCTACTTGCATCCCATATTCCTCCCGTTTCGTAAATTCCCAGACCCCTTTTCCACGACCATTCTCGCCTCAATCTCCTCACTTTTCCCCAGTCGCTACCAGTCTTGTTCACTCTCATATCTTTACCCTCTGACTCCCATCGCCTACGTTTCTCCTCCGCTCTCGGTTAACACCCACACATCCTACTTCCTTTGACCCCGTTTCATCAACTACGTCCCCCCTTCGATTCCATCCCACTTCTCGCTTATCCCGTTCACTCGGGTATACTTGTTTCTTGGGGGGGAGGAGCGAGGGGGCGGGGGGGGGGAGGTGGAGAATAGCATAACTTACATAGGTCCCGCTACCGGAGACAGCAGATTCTCCAGCGGGAACTGCAGACCACGCGGCAGAAGTAGAAGTTGTTTGTGCCGCGTGGGTCTGCAGTTCCCGCTGGAGATCTGCTGTCTCGGTAGCGGGGACCTATGTAAGTAGGGTCCGCTGCCCTCCTATAGGGCGCACCGGACTATAAGGCGCACTTTGGATTTCCAAGGAAATCCAAGGCTTTTAAGTGCGCCTTATAGTCCGGAAAATACGGTACACAAAAGCAGTATATAAAATTGTACGTTATTACATATACTTACACCTACACAGACCTTCAGCGTTGTATCCCTTCCTGTGCTGACATTTCAGTTACGTTTCTTGTTTTATCATAAAAATTAAAAAAAAAAAAAAATTAAAAAAACAAAAAAAATACAAAAAAAAATATAGTTTCAGTTTTATAGATATAGATTCAGTTTAGTACTGTAGGGTACATTATTACATATACTTAACTACACAAGATCTTCAGCGTTTGTATCCCTTCCTGCCTGACGTTTCAGTTTAGTTTTTGTTTTATCATAAAATAAAAACCTATTAAAAAAATACTAAAAACAAAAAAAATACAAAAAATATTAGTTTCTAGCATGGCTAAAGGGTGTATTCTGCGGATGAGGCCTATGCCTACATGTGTCTCAGATACAGACACTGCAAGTATGAAGAACACTATCTAAGTCCTCCTCTAGTGACAGTGATGAACCCTCACAAAGGCGCAGTAGGCAGAGGTGAAGAGCAGTCAAGTGACCCACGTGGGAGCCCCCAAATATGTTTTCTCCCCAAATTCCAGCATTCAGTTCCAACCCAGGAATAAATATAATACAGATGGGTACCAGGAAACTTGATTTTTTAACATTTTTACAGAGGAATTTGTAACCAATGGTTACACAGACAAATCTCTATGCAGAAACACTTTCTGGCCGTCCCCACACTATTTATTGCTAGAAGCAGAGTTGGCACCCCACTAATGCCACAGAATTAAAAAAATTCTGGGGGCTCTTTCTTATATGGGACTTGTTAAAAAGCCTAGCATCCGGTCATATTGGTCCAGTGACGTTTCATACACAACACCAATGTACAGGGCTGTAATGACAAGCCACGTTTTGAGGCGCTGTTAAAATTTCTGCATTACAGTGATAATAGTCAGTGTCTGCTGCTGGTGGACCATGCCCAAGACCGATTGTACAAAAATTAGGCCAGTAGTGACTCATTTTAATGAGAAATTTATGGAAGGCTTACACCCCACAAAAAAAATGTAGCCATCGACGAGTCCACTTGTACTTTTTAGAGGTAGGCTTACATTTAGGCAATATCTGCCAAGCAAAAGAGCTATAGACGGGATCAAAGTTTACAGCTCTGTGAAAGTGAAAGCGATACACCTACAAATTCCGTATCTATGAGGGAAAGGACTCCAGATCTGTCCACCTGAGTGCCCCCCTGTCCTAACCACAAGCAGTTAAAATTGTATGGGATCTTTATTCCCCTGATGGGTAAAGGCTATCACCTTTACATAGATAATTTCTATACAATGTCCCTCTTTCAGTGCCTCCTGAAAAGAGAACAGTGGCCTGTGTACAATAGGAGGAATCAAGAGAGGCCTCCCAAAATCTGGGACCTTAAATTGAGACGGGGTTGAAGCAGTCCTTGTGTCAGAGTAACATCATGCTGACAAGAATAAGGACAGAGATGTGTTTGTCCTCACATCTATCCATGCAGATTACAGCACCCCTGTCTCTGTTAGAGGAGCCATGCCACGTCCTCAAGCCAGTCTGCACAGGAGTACAGCCAACACATGGGAGGGGTTGATCTAGCCGATCAAATGCTACAGCCATATAATGCGATTCGCAAGTCCTGCACTTGGTACAAAAGGTTGTCAGTGCATTTAGTGCAAACTGCATTGTATATTCCTTATTTATTTACCGCAAGACACCGGCAAAGCAACATAATTGGCATACCAAGAACAAGTAATTAAGCAATTACTGTTCCCAGAGGGTGAAGAGGGTGCGAGCACATCCCATACTAGTCACGCCAGCAGAATTGTGCCGGGACAACATTCCCATCTGAGATACCCCCACGACAAAGAAAAGAAAGACAGCCATACAAAAATGCCGTGTGTGATACAAGAAGGGAACACGCAAAGATAAGGTGTTATCAATGCGAAACTTGCCCAGATAAGCCAGGGTTGTGCATCAAAGGGACTGTTTCCGGCTTACCATACTTCGCTTGGAATATTAATTTTATTGTTATTTTGTCATTTTGTTATTTTTAATGATCCTGAACAAAACTGCCCAAAATTTCATTGCAATGTGGCCATTACAAAGTGATATATACCAAAATTTAAAACCACATTTCATGTTAATTTCATTATACCCCGAGAGGAATACAGAAGGAACATGTTCTTCACAACATATGCAATAGATTTTGGCCCTGGATTTAATTTTACTAGCACAAAAAACTTTCATATACCCCTAGATGAATAATTTCTGCCTTCTGGGTGTTGTTTCAATTAGGTTCACATTACGGTGGTGTTACATTATTCTGTTAGCTCAAATCTACTATAAGTGTGGAATGGGGCCTATAATTCACTGTTGCTTTATTCTGGAAACCTTTAAGGGTTTTGTTTCCAAAATGGGGTCACTTGTTGGGGTTTTTAACTGTTTCCATTCCCAAAAGTCTTTGTAAATGAAAGGTGTGACATAAAACTTTCAGGAAAATGTAATCACTCATAACCAAATGGTGCTCGTTGGCGCTCTGTTCTGTGCCCTGCTATATGCCCTAAAAGCAGTTTACACCCACATGTGGGGTATTTCTGTGCTCAGGAGGAATTGTGCAATAAAATGGGGTGTGTGTTTTTTGCTACAACCCATTGTAAATTTGTACATTTTAGGCCTAAATTAATATATTAGTGAAAAAATTTTTTTTTCATAATTTGACCTCCACATTATTTTAATTTTTGTGAAACACAGAGGGGGTAGAAAAGGCCATTATACCCCTTAATAAATTCCTTCAGGGGTGTTGTTTCCAAAATGGGGTCACTTGTTGGGGTTTTTAAATGTTCCCATTCCCCAGAGTCTTTGTAAATGAATGATGGTGACCTAAAACAGTTTCAGGAAAATCTACCCACTCATAACCAAATGGTGCTCGCTCTGTTCTGTGCCCTGCTATATGCCCTAATAGCAGTTTACACCCACATGTGGGGTATTTCCGTGCTCGGGAGGAATTGTGCAATAAAATGGGGTGTGTGTTTTTTGCTACAACCCATTGTAATTTTGTACATTTTAGGCCTAAATTAATATATTAGTGAAAAATTATTTTTTTTTAAATTTTACTTCCATTTCTCTTTAATTCCTGTGAAACACCGAAAGGGTTAAAAAAAACTTCTAAAAGTGGTTTTGAAAAGCTGGATGGGAGCATTTCTGAAAATGAAGCCCTTTCTTAATTGCAATAGTCCATAAACACGGTTTCCAAATTTTCCTATAAATTGCTGTTACTAAAAAAAAAAAAAAAACATCCTAGAAAAATGTAAGAATGTTTACAAAGTTATTACAGTATAATGCAGAGCTATGATAAATGCTATTTATTAAGTAATTTGGATGGTAAGACTGTCTGTCTGAAAAAAAAAACCTGTAAATTAGAAAAATTGAAGATTTTTTTTTATTTTTTTGCTACATTTCCCCTTTTTTAACAAAAAACATGAATCATATCAACTAACATTTACCACTGACATAAAGCACAGTGTGTCAAGAAAAAACAATCTCAAAATAACACAGATAAGTTAATGTGTTCTGAAGTTATTATCAAACAAAATGATACATGATAGGCTTGTGACCTAAGGTCCTTTTTTGAAGGCCATTTTAGGCTGTGTTAATATAATTTTTTTTTACTTTTTTTTTTTTTTTTCTATTTTTCAGACCTCCTAGGGTACTTTAACCCTAGGTTGTATGATTGATCCTTCCATACTGCAAATTTGCGGCCGCATACACATCCCCCAGATGGCCGTGTGAATGTATCCTCTGGCTGCATTCACAAATTCCCTTTTCAGCCCCAGTATTTGGTGATACAAAAGAGTTAATTTTGCTTATCCTACCAGTAGTTTTCTCACCCAAATTATCGTACTTACTACCTCACATTTCCCATAACTTTGTTTTATGATGGCATAATTTTTAAAATGTCCTTTTATTTTATTATGACATTAGAAGGCCAACAAATCGATGAACAATTTTTGTTTTTATTTATTGAATTTTTTTTTTTAAATGTAAAAACTTTTATTTTACATTTCCACTATAGAACATGATCAAACAAGCAATCAAATTGCTTGTTCTTGATAATATCCTGATTCTCCCTGTGAGGCAGAATTAAGCCCTAGTTTTTGCAAAAATAGGCCTTTAAAGTTATGCAAACAAGCCTGAAAGGCTCCAGGCTCCATTAATGCCCGGGGCACCTCAGGCTCATTTGCATAATTTTATTTAAAAAAACAAGGGAATAAGAAGCTAAAAGAAGAGCGTGTTTTACCATTGCAGACACACACCAGTAGTCAGTGTTCTTGATTTACAATCCTTCATCCTGGTGGTAGATGTCCTTAAACCCTGTATTGCAGTATATGGAGAATGTACTATAGATCTGTAAAAGCGTGTCACTGGCGCTCTGCTGCGGAACTTCAGCAGAACTTGATCGTTGCTCCCCGATGATTACATGGGAAGCGACAGCCCAAGCCATATGACCATAATGGGTTAAAAAGGTTTTCCCACCAAGCATGTTAGGCCCAATCTGCAGGATTGCTTATCGGTGGACCCTCGTTATAGTGATCTGTGGGGGTTTCATCACTGAGTCCCCACCGATCTACAAGTCCTGGCTCTGTACTGTGGATGTGCAGCAGCCCCTGCAAACTTTCTCCTGATCTGACAGTTTGTGTGATAGACTATTGTATTCACCAATTAGCATTTTCCTATGTAGTAAAAGAAAGTGCTCATTGGTGCCTTCCTCTACTATACATGAAAGCTCATAACAGTCCTACAGAAACTGGCTAGTGGCAGGCACAGCTGATGGTCTGGCTGTGCTGTCAGCAGTGTCTATGAAGGAGGGGGAGGACATCCTAAAGGCAGTGAGCATGTTGTGCACTGCGGAAGCTCCTTGCTGTGCAGAGGGATCGGACAGTGGAAGGATAACGCAGTGCTTTCAGCACTAAGTTTTAAAAGGAAGCATCTGTGCATGATAGGCCAAGGCAGAGGTGAGGGAAGGATGGACAGAGCCACCACTAGGAGGAGCCATAAAGTATATCATAGTTTCATTTACAAGTAAGGAATCATTTTTTTTATATATGTCAAAGGCTAAAATTTCAAGATTTTTTTTTTACATCACAAGAGGGAATAATAATATGATTCTCCATATCATACAAGAGAGTGCTGTAAGTTTACAAGTGAAGATTCTAATGTAAGGTTAGTTTAAAAAGTGTGATGGACTGTAAATCTGCTTTGAGAACAGGCCCACAAATGATAACTGAACCAAAGCATTGGAAAATGATGATATAGAATGAGAATTATTTTACGGAATCAATATCTAATTTTATCCCAGGCTCTTCTCTCTGACGTTGCGAAAACTTGTTATGCTGAAGGATCTGGATAAGGATTTACCATCGGTTGTTATTGCTGTGAAGCTGCAGGTAATTCGACCTCCATATTTCTGGTATTTGTTGCCTTGGGCAATCTCCTCTAAAATCTACAGGCCCCTTACAAGTATTCCTAGCACACAGTCAATCAAAGGTTAACCGGACTTTGAGATAATTGAAACCATGTACCTCCTCAGCAAAAATTGGCTCATAGGCCATGGGGATTGGTCATTTAACTTCTTTTTTTTCGGCTGTAGACCTCGTCTTTAAATCTGTGTCAAAACCTATATGCAGTCTAAAGATTGATTGAGTTGTATGTAAATCTAATATATAAAATATAGTGTGTGTATGTATGTCTGCTAAAGGAATCTACACCATTTCATTTACCATCACCAAATTTTGCACAGCTGCTCTCTGTGACTCGGGGAACGTCATAGACCAGTTTTGACCCCAAATTTTCACCCAGCGCTTTCCAATATCCACTTATTACCTGCCATATACAGGAGCCATTGCCTGCTTCTGCTGTGGCAGTTGGAAGCTGAGCCCTGATTGGTTGCTTTTCTGCCACAGGTCATTGAGTATAAGACACTTACGTGTGAGGTAAGATAGAGACAGAGATAGGAGGTGATTGAAGTGTCTGAGGTAAAACTATTTCAGTTGCCCATGGAAACCAATCAGAGATCAGCTGTAATTTTATAAACAGCTGTGGGAGAATGAAACTTGAGCTCTCATTGGTTGCCAAGGCAAACTAGAGCAGTTTTGCTCTCAGACACTTCTGATAAATCTCACCATAGACAGTTGGAGACAGAGACAGTCAGTGGAATGAGAGCGCCGGAGGCGGTCAGTGGAATGAGAGCACGGAGGTGAGTGGAATGAGAGTGCCGGACAATCTATAGATACATATAAAATATTTCTTGTTAACCCATTCTATTTTGTTATAGGTAAGAGCAGTTATTTACTATCCTGGGCAACGCTGGGAGCTACAGCTAGTGTCCTATATTTTGTAAAATACCATTCTATTTTCTATTTTCTATATTTCCTATATTTTGCTGGGTTTTTTTTTTTGCTGAGCTTTGTCTTTCCACAATGCTTTTTATCCATTGCATTTCATGTTTAAATGCAAAGAGAGTATTTCCCCTGTGAACACTGTGCCCCTCATTTTTGCACTGAGCTAAAAGACTTCCATAAAGGTTCCTATACTCTTGCTGTACTTCATTATGCTTCTGGTTTCATATAGATATTTCCTGCCACATTTTCTAGGAATACAATCTTCCATGGGCCTTCATCTTTTCTCCATCTCTCGTCACACAGTCTCCGGAGAAGTTCAGATGATTGTGATACCTTTGCAATTTTTTGTAGAGAATGCAAAGATTCTGTACACTTAACATTGTTGGGCTACCTGCACACAACATGCAGTTATGTGGGTAGCCGATGGCAGCACATAAACAGCACAGAGTTTTTGAGACGGTCTACTACTAGTTTAGATCATACAAACCTGAAGATAGTATTGGTAGCAGCTCTGGAGATGTGTGTGGGCATACCTTGTGTGTTGTTTATGTTGTTTGTAGTATGAAACTAGAACATTAAAGGTTGTATTTATATTACAGGATTGTATCTGGACGCATGAGGAGTCTCCTTACACAGCTGTATTCTTAGATCTTTGCATTTAAAATGCGCCCCAGCAGCAGTCCAGCTGCAATCCTGGAATTTAAATATTGTTCAGTCCTGCTGGTTCTAACAATGTACCCATGTATGATTGCACAGATCTCCTGGGTTGCTGCCTAACACTAAATGTAACTTTCTATGGCCAATACTTCTGGTAGATTTAATTTCAGAAAATATGCTCAATGTACAGTTTTTTTTTTGTAAATAGTAACTTATATTATTTATTAGGTAATTTTTTTTTCTGTCTGTAGGGTTCAAAACGAATTTTGCGCTCAAATGAAATCTCTCTTCCAACTAGTGGAGTTTCGGAGACTGAACTACAGCTTACATTCTCGCTTCAGGTAAGTTTAAAAAGCCTTCTTTGTCCATAGGTTTTCTAGAATTTCTATTGTAGTAAAGTAATTATTATATTATATATAAATTTATGTTCTTTGTGGGTTTTTTTGGATGTTCTTCCTTAAGTCTGAAGTTATTTTACTAAAAGCTGGTATAGTGATCCAAACAGATTGTTTTCAATCTCTTTGCTCTCTGAGCTGAGGAGTACAGGTGACAGTCTTCTATTGTATAAAGTGGGAATGAGCAGGGATTAAAAATGGCAAGTTCTAATAATTTTTATACATTTTTTTAAAATTCTGAATCAAGTATCTGCAGTATTCTAATCCATGTTATTATATCCATGTTATTATGTCAGCCTGTGTATATTTTATTTTGCCGGCTGTTTTCATCCTTAGTATCCACATTTTTTAAAGAGAAATGCAAATCGCTTACAAATCATGTTACAGCGTCGAAAGCGTTACAAGAATCGTACTATCCTGGGTTATAAAAGCCTGGCTGTAGGAGTTATAAACATGGCAGAGGTAAGGCAGTTGTTTGAATGAATATGTAGAAATTGGAATGCACTTTTTTACAATAGTTTAATATAATAACAGACCAACACCAGTGGGTGATATTGAATAATGAAAGAAAGGATTTGTATCATTGTTATCATAAGTAACTGCAAAAAAAAAACACTTTACATTTAAATAAATATTCAGAAAAATAAGATTATTTCCTTAAAGCAAAATTCCTGTGAAAAATTACCGTATGTCCCCACAGTAATGCCTCCTCTTTGCTTTAGTCAGACACCATCTTGTCTTCAAATTGGATCTGTCAGGGCTATTAACATCTTAATTGAGAACAGATCCTGTTTCAGGGGGCACACTCCAGGAAGTTAGTATACTAACTTGGGATCAAACCACTAAATCCATATAAGGTTGATTTAATCTATGTGGCCAAAAAAATCTGATACAGACCGTACCCTACTAAAAGGGGGTATTCCCATGAAGACAAGATTCTTAAATATACTTAGGATAACACAAAAAAATAACTCTAAATCACTGTTATTAACAAAAACATACCCTATGTTAAAGGTGCACCACAAAAAAGATGGTGAACTCTGTCCGACGCACAATCTTAGTGAATCGCCGCATGCAGCATTATAGACAGACTATGCACTTTTAGTGAACTCCAGTAACCTTGTAATTAAATGTGTCCTATTGTGTCTGCTTCCTCACTCTGGATTTTTACACCGACCATCACTGAGTTATAGGAGCTAAAACAGCAATAAAACTGAGTAAGATTGTAAGTAAGGGGATTACAAATGATCTTGTGTAAACATCACAAGGGATTAAAATTTTAAAACTTTCTTTCATGGGAACGCCGCTCTAAAGGGAACCTGTCACCACATTTTTCACAAATACAGGTAGTGCCAGGTTCCTATAGAGCCCTAGTAACTATCTGACACGTTGCTTTTAGCTAAAAATAGTTCCCCCTCTGATTCGCATAAAATTAGTGTTATAAATTTGCCTGTATCTATGCATCTTTGAACAAGTCAAGTGGCGTGGCCTAATGTCATGTGACCAGGGTGACATCATCAAAGGTCCTTAAACTACTTAAAATTAGCAACCTGACCCCATGTACATCTGACCACATAAAACAATCACAGCAGCCTCCATGGACTTCTACTCCTCTCCCAGCAGGCTGCTGTGATTTCATGCGATAAAATATGCTGTGATTTCATGAGATATTTGCTTGGTGTACAGTTTCTAATGCTACAAAAGCTATAGGACCTGTGATAATGTCACCCTGGTCAATTGACATTAAAGCTGCATACAGAGATAGCAAGGGGAGGAGCTACTGGATTCAGCCTGAGGAGGCCACGCCCACCTCGACTCGCCATGTTTAGATACCAGGTAAAAGTTGAAAATATGGGAATCTCAGGGGAATTATTTTTAGCTAAAATAAGGGTGTCAGTTAGTTGCTAGGGCCCTATGGGAACCTGTCACTACCTGTATTTTTGAAAAATGTGGTGACGGGTTCCCTTAAAGCTACTTAACATTAGCATACTGTACCCCATGTACATATCTGACAACATAAAATATCATAGCAGCCTCCATGGACTTCTACTCCTCTCCACGCTCCTGCTGTGATTTCATGTGATACAATATGCTGTGATTTCATGAGATATATGCTTGGTGTACAGTTTTCTAATGCTAAAAAGCTGAAGGACCTGCAATGATGTCACCCTGGTCACATGACATTACAGCTGCATACAGAGATAGGATGGGGAGGAGTTGCTGGATTCAGCCCACCCACTTCAACTCACTGTAGCCATGCTTAGATACCAGGTAAAACTATAAAGTTGAATATATAGGGATTTCAGGGGAACAATTTTATGCTAAAAGAAAGGTGTCAGTTACTTACTAGGGCTCTCTGGGAACCTGTCACTGCCTGTATTTGTGAAAAATGTGGTGATGGGTTCCCTTTAATTTCAATCCCCTAGTGATTTTAAAACAATAAAGATAATTTTTAATCCTTTACCTCACAATCTTACTCAATTTTATTGCTGTTTTAGCTCCTATCACTCCCTAGGCTGCTCAGTGCAAAATCACAGTGTGGGGCGGGGACTCTCTAAACAGACACAGTATGATCCATCTAGTTCTGTGAGCTGACAATGTGGTTAGATTATCAGCGTACAAGGTTTATATAGAATTTTCATCTGACTTCTGAACATTGTACTAACACACTGACACATAGCATCCATTAGATGCCTATTATACACTGTCAGCTCTACTACATTTCTGCTATTCCACAGCTCACTAGATCTCCTGTGCCTCCCCCGATAAAGAACTTATCTGTCTATAGCCTGTAGTTCTCCTCACAATGCTGCCGGCAGGAACTCTTTGTCTGTGTCTCAGTGTGCATCAGTGAGTGAGCTCTGTCCTGGACTGCAGGTGGTGGGGCTAGAGTGCAGAGAGAGAGAGAGAGAGAGAGAGAAACTCGGCTCCATGGCCGTCATACAGAAATCCAAGATGGCGTCCCCGATCCTAAGTCAGAAGTTACAGGGTCGTGTCTAGGGGAAACTGAAATTGTGTACAGCAGGACTGATAGAGACAGGTTGGACTTATATCTGTGAAATGCTGTATGTTTGTTAATAACAGTGAATAAGAGTGTGTTATTTTGTTATCCGGAGTACCCCTTTAAGGACACCTGTCTTACAGATGACCACTAGTTACAGACAGCCCTCTGGATGCTGATAGTTTAATGAACATTAGCCTCAGACTCCAGTGATTTATGCTCAGTTATCAATGTGTCAGCAATGAAGCTTTGTTTTTTCTTGTTTCTATGACAACTCAAAATTGAACAAAAGTGACGGAAAAAATTTTTTGAGTTGAGTTATACATGCAAAATATGCCTGTTCTGACTTGCATACAAATTCAAAGTATGTATAGATAGACATACAGACAGACACACAGTATTTTGTTGACAAAAAAAGTATTTTGTATTTATATAATTCTCAATTTTGCTACCTCTTCTTTTTCCAGGTGTTGCAGTTTCCCAGTGAAAGCGGCCTTGTCTTGTCTCTTCATAGCCATGCCAAGGATGTGTCTTTGCCTGTTGCAGAGATAAATATCCATTCCCTCTCTAGTCAGCCAATTGATCATGAAGGCCCAAAAGCCAAATTATCTGGTATGAGTATAATCATAACACCTAACTTAATTACAAAATGCTTTGCATTGCTCAGGTTATGACTGTTTATAGAATTACTTCTTGTGGAATCTTATTTTAAGCGAACATTATGGCTTGATATCCAGCATGTTGAAGAGACCGATGACATTTGGGGCTTGACATTCAACGTGTGCTGAAATGTCATTTTTAGAGAATTTGTGACCTCGGCCATGACGAGATGACTAGAAATATAAATGAATAAAATGTATGGTAGAAACCACTACATTCTCCACTAAATAGTTTGCTGAATACCGGTCTGGGTGTAATTTTGTAAACTTCAGCCAGAATATATAAAAGATCTTTGCCTTAATTCTGCCTTTAGCAAGGTATGCTAATCCATTCTCTCCTATATCCTTAGGATGGAAAAAATAGAATTTTAGAATTACAAAGAACCTGGTGTTGAATTATATGGCCATAGCCAAAAATCTCTTAGTATATCAATTGTACCATGTGCCAGCATAGTGAGTAATATGTGACCAGGAGCTGACAGATCGAACCTAAGGTTTTTTTTATGGTATCCATGAAAGAGTTTCTTATGCAAATGTTACAATAGGCTTCTCTCTACTTCATAGTTTTTCTCAACATTCATGACTAAATTAGGCTGGGCATAGTACTTTTTCTCTACCTCCTTTTGTATTGTGTTCAATAAGCAAAAAAATCATACACAATGCTCTTCTTGTGTTTTCCCGTGTCCTAGGGACCTGGAAGCAGTGCCTTTACATTGCCTTGCAATTATGCTCCGACTCCTAGTAACATCACTCCGGAGCATCACTATTTCACCTAGATAGCGCATGAGCCTAAAATGATGTTTTAACGCTGTTTAGCAGGTCAATAAACCATGGTGTTAATGAGAGGGCTGGATATCTTGGAATAAGGAGACCATGTGACCTGGAAGTGTAAAGGCACTGCTTCCTTGTACCTCCAGATGATTTTTTTTTTAAAGTGGAGCAATAGGAAAGGAAAAATAACATTACTAGCGAATACACTGCTGAGCTTTTATATTCCCTGGATGAAGAAAAGACGATCGTATTGTTTGGTCTGTTATGTATGCCATAGAGCAGCATAGTATCACAATGTTCTGTTATTATGTTTTCAGACCGTTCCCCAGATATTGAAAATTATTCAGAAGATGAAGATGAAAGCTTCTCTTCAGAACAAGAGGGAAGTGATGATCCATTACATGGGCCGGTCAGTATTGAAAACCATATCTTTCTTTCCTTACCATCATTTTGTTTTCAGGTTTGTTCTGAAGTAATCTTGACTGAAGCATAATCATCATTTATCACCAAGGAAACGCTCTCTACACTTTGCCCACTCACTGTGATACTTGCACAGTTTTATAAAGCGGACAACGCTTTGTAGGATTTTCTGATGCTTGCAGAGAACTCATTTAAAGAACATACATAGACTAAATTATACACCTCGGGTAATTTAACTGAGAGGTAAATTAAATTCATAAAACATTTCTCACTTCTTAGATACTTCAGAATCTCATACAGAGTCAGCAGTACAAGACCATAGTGATCAAGAGGAAAGCAAAACCCTGTATGAGGAAGATGCTAAGTATAGCAGAAAAGAAATCCTTAATGGCAGTCAGAATGTACCTGGATCAAGGATCCATCTCTAGAAATCTCACATCCATATCGAAAAGCTAAACGATTCTTTGTATTGTGTTAGCCAGTCGTTAAATAGATGAAAGTTAAGAGTCCTTAGTTGTTGATACTTTTTATTGGGTAACTTAAAGGACATCTACCACCAGGTCATGGATTGTAAACCGAACACACAAACATGCAGGTTTGTGCCCCGTCTTGCAGGATCTGCTCTTATTAAATTTATGCACATTAGCCTGAAGGGGCTCCAGGATCCATTAACACCTATGGAGCATGGAGCCCCTCAGGCTAATTTGCATAATTATAAAAGCCTTTGTTTGCAAAACCCAGGGCATAAGAAACTAAAAAAGCAGTTCATGCCAGAGGGGACACACGCCAGTATGTCAGTGTACTTGGTTTACAATCCTTCATACTGGTGATGGATGTCCTTACAAAGGTTTCTAGACTAGTTAGGTCTCTGCATCACACATGGTATAAGACAAAATATAAACACAAGTTTATACACCGTTTAGACACCGTAACGCTATGGTTGATTGAGACGTGATAAGAAACACAGCAATCAATGGAAGAAGAAAAGGAAACGCTAATAGTAGTAAATATTCTAGCACCTGGGCAGGGAAGGGTTTTATTGTCCCTTGATCTGATCCATGTCAGTGATGATCGCACCAGGTCTAAGGAGCAGATTGCTTACGACTCATACAAGACAAACATCCACGAAAGACACATTCTCTTTCTCTCTCATTTATGTGAGGTGTAGGTGACGTTACCTGGGATGATGTCATCCTTATTGGGGTTGGGAACCTTTATCACCATTATCTTGTCAATAGTCTTCGTTTTACATCTTGTCTGGTTACAGGGAGATGTTTCTGTTATTGCTGGAGAGGACAGTGAGCTCCTGACTTGGCGTCTATAGAAGAGGGGGGAAATATAGATTTCTGATTTTCATCCTTCTGTAAAATAGAGCATAATTTGCATGCATTTTCCCTTAGCGTAATGAGCATTCTACTTTATAAATTGTTTTTCATTGTTGAGCATATGAGTAACTAATGCAAGTGACCGCAGGTTATGAGGCACAGTGTCCACACAGGGGGCTACAATACATTCTCTGAAAAAACGAATCTGTATGTCATCTGTTTTTGAGGCTTTTTTTTTTTTACAGTCTCCACACAGATTTGTGAAAAAATGTCATGTGAATGGGTCCATTGACATGAACATGTCAATGTGAAATGGAGGGATCTATATACAGGAATTCAGATTGTGGAATGTACCTGCAGGATTAATTATTTATTTGCATTTTTTTAGGATTTTTATTATGAGGATGAAGAAGTTCGAAAGGTGAAGAAATCTCGCCGAAAGATCCAAGCTTCATCAGCCATAACTAGAGTGAGAATGATAATAATTCCTATATAGTAATAATTACTTTATTTATATAGCTTCTTCAGTCTATATAATATTAATCGCTGACCTTCTGAGCACTGCCTGGGTGGTCTGGTTCCTCTACATTTACAGAAGCGTCTTTTAGTTGCTCTTTGATATTTATCCCCATCGCGCAACCTACCCTTACGTCTTGTTGCGCATAGGGGAGTATGAAGAGGGCTTCATAGTCACTGGGTGCTTGCTTCACAATGAAGCAAACCCCCGTTGCTGACACCCTGCTAGCACCAATTGCGGGTGTTAACCCTTTGAAGGCATTAACAAGCCGGCAGCGCATGGGTGCCGCCATGTTGGCTCCCATTGTCGCTCCCCTTGATGTCATCGGGGAGCGGCAATCTGTTGCCATTACAACCTCGTGTCACACAAAGATCCGAGGCTATCATGTTTTAGGCTATCTATTACAATGTGCAATTTGCACATTATAATAGATGGTATGCAAAATCCCCATATACTGCCATAGCATGTAGTATGGCTGTACATGGTAGGTAGGATCAATCAGACAACCTAAGGTTAAAGTACCCTAGGGAGTCTGAAAAATAGTAAAAAAAATAAATTAATAAAAGTTTTAAAAAATATATATATTATACACCAAAAATTTAAATCGCGCCCTTTCTCTAGAAGTCATATAAATAAACAGTAAAAATCATACACACATTAAATATCGCCGCGTCCCAAAATGCCCAATCTATCAAAATATAATAACAGTTTTTCACTGCATTTAACCCCTTAACGGAAAATAGCGCCCCAAAGTCGAAAATGGCATTTTTTTGCCATTTTGAAAAATAGGCCGTTATACTGAGAGGTTGCTGGGGAATGTTTTACAGAGGGTATAATGGACTAATGCGGGGTTCATAACTTAAATGGGTTGAGATCTGATGGCTTAGCATATTTGTCGGGTAGGGAGAGGAGGAGGGTTTAGTAATTATAAGGGGTTTGTCATTGTAAGGAGCATGTAGCAGAGCTTCATGTGTGAATGTAAGTCTGTTGCCCAGCCTGGTGCCAGGAGCGAGGTCTACTACACACCCCTTTAGCCTCTGAAGTCTCATGTGTCCTAGTATGGCTCTTCAGCCTATGCCCACGCATGCGCAATAACCTCTGGCTCATTGCCTGCTCACCGCTGTCTCCTCTAGACCATGCGCAGGGCTCCAGAGATGAGCTGTAAGTTATTGCCCATACATGAACATGGGCTGAAGAGCAAAAGACTGCTGCAGGGCCGTGCACGGCTCCTGGCGCACAACCAGGCTACTTCATTCCCCAGTAGCCTGTAAAGCTAATTTACGTTAACGAAAGCTTAAGTTTTTATTTAGTTAGATAGGATAAAAAGATTAGAGAAGGACAGTGTAGGGCTTAGAACAGAGAAAAACAAATCTACCATCAGGAATACTTCAGTTAGTGTTTTCCTGATGGTAGGTTTCCCTTTAATGATGGAGCAAAGCCCAGTCACACACAACCACTGTCTCTCTCCCCCCTTCCTCAGGAATTCTCTTAAGCCTCACAGAGGTCTCTCTCAAGGTACCAGCATGGCACTCTGTAGAATTTTATAAACCCTATAACAGCCCCTGCAGGGGAAAGTAAATTCTGCTTTTCTGTTTCCGTTACCAGTGTTTCTAATGGAATTGTACTCTCATTTCAGCAACCAAATATAAAGCAGAAACTTAAGTCACTTCTGAACAGATTTAAAGTATCGGAGGAGGTAAATATGCGGAAAATTATGAGTTTGAAGACTTTTGTTTTGCGGTTGTGTCCCTGTGATTCATCAAATAAATCCCAACATCTGTCATCGCTCATGGATTGCATAACTGTCGAAGCCTGAAAACCTAAAAATGGCTGAGTAGCATGCTAATATCCATGTTTCCTATGCTAGGTATGAAAGTGTGTAGGCTCTACTCGCTCTATTTACAGCCACTGAGCTCATCACTAATTCTCTTGTCACTTTGTTGTTCCAGGGAAGTTATAAGAGTAAGTGAGCACATTAGGTATGTCTTCCGATAAGTGAAGGAGATTTATATATTCCCCTCTTCTTTCCATCAGACATTGGTATCCCCAATCTGCTGTTGCCACAGCTATACTGCTGGCAGCCCCCATTGTGCATGGTTAGTATTATTGGTCTTAGGGGAGAGCATTATTAGTTTCTTAAAACTTTCTTCCACTGCTCCCTTGACTCTCTCAGACCATCCTTCACACCCAAGCTCTAGTGGCACGTTTTCCCTCAGTCCATTTATGGGTCAGAGGGCAGCTTCTTTCATTTTTTGAGAATTTTCAGTGACTTCGAGCACGATATCTTCATGTTACTGGTTTGTGATTTTAATCTTCACAGCACGGAGTTGAAGATATTGCATCTCTCCATTTCTTGCTTTTTAAAGTATGAGGAGGTAACGCCCCACACTTACGATACTGTCCTTTCTTCTGAATATAAAATGGCAAGAGGGAAGACCACAAAGCGCTCATAGAGTAGTATTATTATTGAACCAATATGGGTGCTCACTGAGGAGTAAGAATGAGGCTCACCAGATTAGGTTGTGCTATAATTAGGAACAACTCTAGTATTTCACCTTATAAGAATACCATCGGGGTGCGTTCACACGTGGCAGTAACACATGCAGTTTCAAATGCACTAACAAATGCTTCTTGTAAAGGCATTGTTGACAGATATGTAATCCCGCAAATCTCTTCTCAGCTGTTGCATTGCATTTGAAAATGCATGTGTTAACTTCACGTCTGAACACTCCCTTAGGTTCTACCTTTTTTTTTAATTCAAATTTTCAACATTTTAGACAATTACAATAAACCAAACAAACAAGACAGCCAGCTACATATATTCTTCACCACATTACAGCAGCAACAAATGTCATCATATAGCAGTAGCCATTATAGTAGATCTCACCTCAAGTAGGGAACATGTGGTATGGAGGTTATTTTTCAGAAAGGACATCAAAATATTGTAGCCAGTCCACTTGTTGTAACACAAATTCACCTTGACGCTAGACAATCAGACATTCACACACACATACCAATACTCATTCTCCTTCTTTATAGGAATAAACAGAAATCAGAGAGAATTATAAAGCGGTATGGGGATTCGCACATCATCTGGACCAGATGCGCTCAAATTACTAGGGGCACTTTCTGTTGGTACATAATGAGCAATAGTGTGGAATAACACTGTTAATGAGTTATATCTGTCGTTTCAAAGGGGAAGGGGGTCCTGGGCCTCCATAACATTATTACAACCTTCCGGGCGTAGTATAGGGTGAACATGAAGAAGATCTTATCACAGTGGCCATTGATTACCTCATAATGCCAAGAAGACATACTAAAGGGGACATTAAGCAACTCACTAATCAAAATGTTGATTAAGAAACTTCAGACCAGAAAACATTCATCTTAGGGAAGGCCCAGACACAGTGCAAGAAGGATCCAGCTCCAGCCTGACAACGGAAACACAAAACGTTGGGCGTTACCCTCATGCTAAATAATTTTACAGGGGTGAAATACACTCAGTGGAGAAATTTGGACCTGATTAGGAAGTCCCTTGCACTCACAACAGACGTAAAATAGGAAAGTTCAAATTCCCTACAGTCATCATCTGATAGGTCAAGGATGTCGCTTCTCCAGCGTTCAAGTACTTTATCAAATGGCGTAGTCCTTTGGTCTTGCAGCAGAGCATAGACCTGGTTGAGCGGTTTAGGGAGATCTGGGGTCTCCAGAGTCTCCAATTTGGAAAATTTAATTGTCGGGCTAAAGGAACAAAACTGGGCTCCAAATGCATGGCGTAGTTGTGTGTAGTGGAAACCAGCCGTGGCTGGTACCGCATGTCTCTATCGTATCTCATTAAAGCTAAGTGTCTCTGCATCCTTAGATAGGAGCTGACCGATGAACTTTATACCTGCTGCCCCCCATATCGTCCATCCAGGGAGGGAGTGGAAGTGGGAGAGCCAAGGGTTGAGCCTCAATGGAGTCCTAGTCGAGAGGGGGGGTGGGGAACTGTTCTCTCCTACCAGAATTTGCGCCCTGCACCAGCATACCGCTACTGTATGCATAGGAAGTGGAACATCAGATGGTGATTTATATCTGTAAAGCAAATTCTTAAGGGCTTCATAAGAACCCATTAGGGCCCCAGCCAATGCAGTGGCGGCATTGCCTTTGTCGATATTTATCCACCCATGGGTGTATACCATCTGGCCGGCCAAATAATATACATATAAATCAGGAGCAGGTAACCCATTCCGAGACTTGGGTGCCTGGAGCAGAGCTAGACTAAAGCACGGAGCACCACCCTGCCAGTAGAAGGACCGGAAATTGCCGTCTACGCGGTTAAACAGGCTCTTGGGGAGTAGTAATGGACAGGCATGGAATAAATACAGAAAATAATCTTAAAGATGTTGTTACGCCCATACAGGGATAAGGGGAGAGTGGACCAGGCCCTCAGGCGAGACTCCGTAGCAGTTACCCCTAAGTACTTAAAACTGGGACTGGGAGGATGTCCATGCACTTGTCTGAGAGGGGAAGAGGACAATTTATCCCAATTGACTCGAAGACCCGAAAATCCACTGTAGCAGTCAACTATTTATAGGAGGTATACAAGAGAGGGGCCCACATCCTCAAGATAAACTAGTGTGTCATTAGCATACATGGATACTTTTTCAATGATTGTACTTCCTACGCTGGGATGCTGTGGCAATTGAGGGTAGAAAGACACTTGAATATGAGCGGGCCAAATTTCTCCCTTGGCACAGACCACCCTTCGGATGGAGTCTCTGTCCCTAAAATACAACAACCGGGCCAGGAAGGGTCTTGAGGTGCCCTCTGGGGGGGGGGGGGGGGGTAGATTGTGCTCTGACTGCCAGAGCTGTATTTATCTGGCTTTGACAGTCCATTTATCAGTGTTACTCACTGGGAGATGTATCAATCTGTCTGAGTAATTTGCATCTGAAATGCCCTGCGCCACATTTACTGAAGGTTTTAGACCAATTATGTGTTTTCCGACTCCTACAAAAAAAGGCGCGTCCTCTGTAGAAAGAGGTGTCTGTGCCAGAAAATTCATCATGATGGGCAGCAAACTTGATCAACTAAAAGGAAGTTCAAAGTAGGACACAATGATAAATCTGGTGAAGCAGTCTCTGACACATTAATCCCCCACTGTTCTTTATTGCTGCTCAATGACTTGGCATCTCTATTGTGACCATCCCTAAATCTACTCCAGTATTTTCTAGACAGGTTGCTCATTGGATTTCTTTTCCATTTTCTGGGACAGCTCTGGGACTTTTCCTGGTATAGCATCCACCAGAGATGTTAACAAGGAAATTGGATTTATTTACATCCAATACATTGGGGCAAACAACTACGGTCCTTTGTTTTCTGTCTGATCCCAGGTCAATTTTTCCTGTGTTTCTGTGAAGTTTCATTCGGGCTCAGTGCATGTTACTTTCTGCTCCCTCCTCTGCTTTTGAGAAGAAGACATTACACTGTGGAGAGGTCATAGCCATCAATTCTAATTTCATATTTCTTTTGGGTGAACCGGGTATTTCACTTATGTATTATTATTTTTCTGTGCCTTCTTTTGCGGTTGTTCTGACATACACAGCACAACTTGAACAAACATCATGTACCGATTGTACATTTAAAGCGTTGCGAGTGTAAGTATCCAAAAACTTTCACCGTATTCAGTATATACAGCCATTAAAATTAATATCAACAATTGCTTTTTTCCACCTAAATTTCCCTGCTAATATATCAATTGAAAACTGATACATGGTGAGAAGGAGAGTAAGAATATATAAGGAGACTCAGGCTTCAGCTGCCTCACCCCCTTGGACTTGCCACACGCTGCTAGCAGGCAGCCTGGTATAGTGAATTAAACTTTTATAAAGTACTGAAATGGTTCAGAAGCTTTTATAAAATCAACATAGAATAAGCTTTTGGAACCTGTCACCAGTTTAAAATAACATTCCTGGTGACAAGTTCACTTTACGCATGAAGATTTTCTAGTCCATTAGGGTCACAGAATATGACACCGTCGCCCATGCAGTTATACAAACACACCACAGAAAAAGTCAGATTCTCTCCCTCCCTCTCTCCCTAGTGGTGTATGGATCCCCTACACATACATTGAACACATGTAAAGCCACAATCCTTCTTTCCAAAATGATTATATGCTTAAGTATTTAATAATAAGCGTAGTACACGCAGGCCTTGGTTTACGTAGAAAATAGATTTCATAGGTTTGTTCTTAAGTTGAATTTGTATTGTGGGAGATTTGGCCCAGTAGAGTCTGAGGTAACGGGGTTTTGTGATGCAGTTCAAGACAGTGACACCAAGGTACAGTCCAAAACAGGTCTCGCATGCGTTTATTTCTACTGCAGGAACAAAATAAAACAGCCTTTACATTCAGGCATCAAAACATAAATAAAATCCTCCCCGTCTGGGTGCTAACTAAACAGAGTTCCTCTAACTCACCACTAAAACATAAAGGATGTCAATGCTCCAGGCACAGGGGTCAGGGCTGTAGTGCACTCTCCAGCCTCCTTTCAGAGACAACTCCCTCAGCTCTGCTCAGCAGCTTTATGCAGTCTAATTGGGCTGCTCCCACCACCTTTGTCCAAGGTGCTGGACAACACAACCTCAGCACTAAGGGTGATGTCAGACGTGCCGTTCGGTCTGCGTTTGCAAACGCAGACCAAGCCGCACCCACCAGGGCAGGCTGCGGCCCGATTGCATCGGCGTTTCTATGGAAATGCCTGCGATCGTGAACGAGCCGCCGGTGTTTTGCATTAAATTAACGCAAAACACCGGCGGCTCATTCCCAATCGCAGGCGTTTCCATAGAAATGCTGATGCATACGGGCCGCGGGCCGAACGGCACGTCTGACATCACCCTAAGGCCTTGCATAGTAGGAAAATCCAGGGGAAACATACCGCCCATCCACAGTTAATCCCTTCAGTGTCTCACAGTATGTAAGTCGAAACTGTATATTTTAATATATAATAATAATTGTAGTTCCAGACAAATTTTTTTTTTTCCCCAGTGACAGTTGGAGTTTCAATATTTTTTGCTGTAATAGGACCAAAGATTATTAATAAACTTCTTTACATACACTGTACATCAGATCATTGCTGTCTGGGACTAAAGTAATGCATCCAGAGAGCTTCACTAAAGGTCACATTGGACAGAGGGGTCCGTCTTTAACTAGGAGTCGTCTGTAAGTCCGGTGTCCTTAAGTAGGGGACCGCCTGTATTCCACAGAGTAAAAGACAAGGTGGCTGCGATGTGACCATGTGAGGGGCTTGCTCACACCTAAAAAGTTTTATGGCAGACTGGCCTCCTATAAAGCTGCTTCTGCCTAATTTGCAACTTGCAGAACTCAACCATCACAATCATGTATGATAAACCAGGGGCTCTTAGTCCTAGATCCAAGCTCTGTGACTGTGGTTATCTTTTTATACCGGTATTTGTTATTCATGGCCTACTTCCTACTAAAATCACATTTTAAAATTATGCTAAAGAGGGTCCTAAGGACATTCCCCTGTAGCATCACTGGTTGTTACAATGGGCAGGGCATCTCTCACTGAACCCCCCTGCTCTCTCCTACCTCCCTCTACTTGTGGAATCTAGCAACACCAGAAAGTGCTGTACATGGTGTATAGTAAACGGCTGATATTGGCAGCCTCCCAGTGCTGGAATATTAACAGAGTATGGAGCTAAAGGCCCAGCTCTTGGATCTACATGAAGTGAATAGGACCTACCCTGCAGTTATGGTTAATTGCTGAGCTGCCTGCTTCTAGCTCCATCCGCTGTAAAGTTTCTGGCCCAACCACAAACCAGAAGCCGGGTCAGCTCTTGTCCAGTTGAAGACCTAAGATTAGTCAGTGTAAGCAGATATCAGGATCAGACGAGTCTCCACATACTGCTATCCTTCTCACAACCAACTGTACATACAATGTCTTGTTTATGACCTTTTTGTTTAATAATTTGCATTAATTTTATTCTAATACGTAATGGTCATTTTCTTTTTAAGGTCGGATTTAGCCTGGATCATGTTTCACGTGATGAGATTCGGGAAGAAGATTTGGATGATTTATATGACAGTCTAGAAATGTTTAACCCAAGTGATAGCTGCCCAGAGTTAGAGGAAAGTGAGAGTGTCCTGAGTACTCCCAAACCAAAGCTTAGGTAGAGAATGTGTTGTCTTTCTGTGTTGTGATGTTCAGTGTTCAGTATTCTGTCTGTTTGGTTGTCATCTTGTATCTCTTTGACCTAGACCATTCTTCGAGGGGGTCTCCCAGTCCAGTTCACAGACTGAAATTGGAAGTCTAAACAGCAAAGGAAGCCAAGGAAGAGACATGAGCAGTCCGGTAAAATTTACAATGCTAGAAAACATGGTAGAAAAACAACACAGACTCTAAACCAGTGCATGTCTTTTATTTTGTGGCCTATTTATTTTACCATTAACATTACATTTTTACTCTTTTGGGACACTTTAAAAACTTTGTTTTTATGGACATTGGTTTGAATTATTTTATTGCAGTTGTTTAATATTTAGTATTATTCAAATTTTATAGGGAGATCTTTCAGTTGATGTCAAAATCCCCCGTCAGGATGAATCAATGGACACAGTAAGTCAGGTAGAGTTGGCTGAATCATGATCATTTTCTATGTCTTCGATATGATTTCTGTAAAATAAATACAATGCATAACATTTCTGTTTGCACTTTTGGAGTAAATATACATGTAGTGTAAAAGGCTGCAGATTCTCTGTGCTGATTGGTTCCTGAATTTCCCTCACATGACACGGTCATGCTTTACTTGCGGCATGCATGTATTGGAGCCATCTCCTTGTCGTGGGTGTTGCAGGAGGGTGTCAGCTGTAATATACAGCTGACACCCAGAGCTTCTGGAAGAAAGTGTGACACACCGGCCTGTGAAGTACATTTACAACTTGCATTGGGAAGGCGTTAAAAGGATAAAATACAAAGTATTTCACTTTTCTGATAGTAGAAACTTCCAACTCACATCACAATTCCATCCAATTCTTTCCGACAATAGCTCAATGCTACTCCTTCCCTTCTGTGCCCCGCCATGTACAACAGGTTACCTCCACATGTGTGGTGTTATTGTATTTGGGAGAAACTGCACAGCAAATTCTTATATTCATTTTATCCTTTTATTCTTTTGTGTGGAAATTTTTAGGTCTAAATGAAAGGGTTTTTTAGCATTGTAAGAAACCTAGAGAACATTTAAAAAAAAAAAGATGCCAAAATATGATAAATGTTTGTAACTAATTGTGGTACCACGTGTTTTATGTTTTAAAAGTAGAACATTTAATATTTTGAAAATGTTGAATTTATAAAATCTTTTTTTATACATTTCCGCATTTTTTTCATAAATAAATGCAAAGCATCTCAACTTATTTACCTCTAACCTACAGTACAACATGTCTTAAAATCACCTGGGTACAGTAAAGCGTTCTACATTTATTACTGGATATACAGTCGGCCTGTTTTGAAAAATTGGGCTTGTTCACTGAGCCAGAAGTAGCTTGGTCATTAAGGAGTTAAAGAGGTACTTGCAAATTGGAAAAGGAGAAAATATTTTGCCAATTCACATTAAAATGAAACAGCAATTTATTTTCATTCACTTCTGGCGTATATCTTATGGAGCTGGAGAAATCGTGCCAAACAGAAGTACTTCGGTGCTGATAGAATTCACAAGTCAGTCCAAAGAAGAGAAATTCTCGGCTGCAATACTTGACAGACATGGGGTAATCACTACATTACCTACCTATAGATGGTTATGAGTAAGGAGTAGAAGGGCGTGGAGATTACTAGTCCGCCATGCAAAGTCAGTTGTTTCTCTAGTGGTAAGTGCCATGTGTTCTGATATGTCGCCTGAGAACACCTCTGTGTTACAGCAGGTTGCTACCTCTTGTCTGCTACGGGAAGCTGAGGATCGAACCAACACACGAGTTCAAAGAGCGGTAAAAAGGAGTTTATTATACTCAAAAAACACAACGTTTGAAAGGCCTTAAATTAAAAATGCCAAAATCTCAATAGCACAGATAGGTGGCTTGTGTTTGATGCCTGACTTAAGTTTTGTCTATCTGGCTTTGTCTCAGCTTTAGCCACCTCCTTGTTCTACTCCCAATTCATACAACTATAGCCCCATTTTATACAATTGTTGACTAGAGGTAGGAGGTTTGTAAGCCATGGAAGAAGCCAACCAGACGAAACTTGGTTATTAAACAAAAGCCACTACCTGGACTATAGAGAAGAAAGAAGGGAGCTTGCTGTATCACACTGGGGTGTCTTTTGTGAGATTGGAGGGGGCATGGTCGACTTGCTGTAGCATGGTAAGGTTCATGCATGAATTTTACTGAGATTTTAGTGACAGATGTGACAGATGTGGCAGGGGACTGGTGCTGTCTATAGCCATTTTTGTAGGGCAGGGTCTTTTCCTTACATCCCATTAGGCAAAATGATTCATCTACAAATACAATAGGCAGCTAAATTTAAAAACTGTTGGAAAATGAGAACATTACCTCTTAGTTTTTATTTATTTATTTTTTTTAGTAGAACAGTTGTACATCTTTCTATTACAACTTATTTTGTTTTAGTCTAAATAAAGATTTTCATAGTGATACATTTATTATACATGTTATCAAGAAGTTAATTTTCTTTATTTCTTGTCTTTAGGATGTATCTTTGGATATATCCCAAGATGTGGACACGCTTTCTGAGTCGATAACTTTTTCAGTTCCTGAAAAATCTAAATCTGTGAAAAGTCCAAGGTAAAATTTTTATATCTGTAATAAATGTTGACGACTGCAAAAATGTAACTTTACTCCCATTATTATGTTTATATATTGTGCTGCCTTTTCTTTCAGTGTGACACCTCAGAGTAAGAGGAGTGTCTCAGTTAAAGAAAGACCCTCCAACAAAGGACTATCTGAGAGAACCCAGAGTACAGAGAGTGACAGGGCGACAGAAACAGGACAGATCTCACAGGTACCTAATGGTTACTTCATTTTGATTGTGACTACCATTCTTTGTTGTTTTAGACAATCTTAAAGTTGTTTTCCCTTTCATCTCATAGGTTCCACGGAAAATATTACTGGACCAACTGAATCAAAATCTCTCAGATCAGTCACTTCCAGAAACTATTTTCATTGTGCACACCTCTGATTGGCAAGGACAGGTGATTTTTTTTAAATCAAGTACTTTCTATTATAGTTAATCAATTTAACTATCGATATGGTTCATAGCCACCATTATTTAAAAAAAAAATAGACTTTTATTGATGTCCTCTGTTCCATTCATGGAGACGGGCAGCTACAGTATACAGTTAAGTTAGCCCGTCTTCTCACTGAGGTTGACATTGCTAACTCGGATGAAGAGAATTTCCGAGGGAGGGTTGAGGAGCAACGTTCATTTCTCTTCATACAGCCAGTATCTCTCTCAAGCCCCATCTTTCTGAGGGAGTTGTTAATGAAGTAGCAGAAGCAAGTCACTCAGACGTCTCTCTCTCTCTCTTACCTAAACCCCATCAACAGAAGCTCTCTTGATCCTCACAGAGGTAATTAGGGGAAAAATAAACAAGTACTAGTTCCATACTGGCAGCATGGTACTAGCAGTGAGCCCTGTGAAACACGAGAAGGGAGGGAGGCAGGGGAGGGCAGTGCAGGGAACAATGAATATGCAGAACTCGCTGTTACCTGTTGAACTCCCCTCGGGTCTACCACTTATTACTTGTTCTCTGCTCCTCCATGTGATGGAAGCTGCCATGCTGGCCACCATATACATCCTGTATGTGCACTGTGCAGTGTTCAGTGGGAAATGAAATGGATTTAATGCTAAATTACTTTGAGAGAGAACACAAGGTATTATGGGATCTATGGGCAAGCTAAATGGTCTCAGCCTGAGGGCAACGACTGACAGATATTAGTTTCTCCCCACTTCACCTCTGGTGAGATACTCAAACACTTTCAGAACAGAAAAACCATAACTTTGAAAAGAAAACGGTGAGAAGCACAAAGTAGGCATCATTCTGTTTGTTTTCAAAGGGGGAATAACATATAATAATTTGGTAACATCACTGTAGCTTTACAGTTACTCTTCAAGTATACAAACTGATTTTTTTTTACATTGGAGAGGTTCCATTTAGTGATAAGGGCAATGCTTCTTAATCATAGTTTTTAATTGAGTATTTAATTTGAGTTAATTTAAATGACAGGTTCCATTTAACTGTAAGTTTTGAGACACAGCCTGTATGAAAAGGGGTGTGACATACCATGAAAGAAATGTGTCAGAGGTTCTGACATGATGTACCAAAGTATGTTCTAAAATATTGATAAATTATATAGCATTTCCCAAGCTAACTAATAGGTGCCTTAAAGTTCGACAGTTTAGTACTGTAATACTTTTTTCAATTGTACTGTTATGAATCTGAACATTTAACATGTTAACTGTTAAATGTTTGCGATTTCACTGCCAAAAATAATGTGAATAAAAGTGATCTAAAGTTCACACCATTCTCAGAATTAAATATTTTTTTTTTTGGTTGTGGTGGAAGAGTTGGGAAAACACAAAAATATTCAGCCACTTGCTAAAATCATTTTGCGACAATTACAGTAAATTGTGGAGTAATTCCATGTTTTAATCACTTCAGGACTCGGCCTATTTGACATCGAGGTCGCAGCCTCTTTTTTTTTAAATGTGCCATTTGTCACTGCTGCTCCTGTAGTGCAACAGGAGCTACTGCACTTGCACAGAACTCACCTGCCAGAGACTCGTCCCAAAGATAAAACGCCAAGAGGGTAGTCGGATCTCCAGAGGCTTCAAGGGGTGTGGAGTAGACTTCACCTCCTTGAGCTCACAAAGGTTACTCCAGGCTCCCAGAAGCACATGCTGTTAATTTGCATAAGGAGAAAATAAAGTTTTATTTCAGAATGGGAGTTTAAAAGCTTTAGCAAAACAGTTTGGGGATGGTTCAAGGAGGGATAAAGTAGATTCCCAAAGCTAGATTTCCTTTAATGCTGATTGCCCAAAACAGTCTGTTTGAAAAACACATTGGGGCACATTTACTAAAAACCGTGCAGTCTGTACTATGTGCAGTTTCCCTGTGTAGTGTGCAGTGGGCACCAGATTCGTGAATTGTGGCTCCCGTTCCTCAGGAATCTGGCGCCCCCTGCACTGCCTCGACAGACTACACCAACTTTTTTTGGTGCACCTTTAACATGGGGTGTGTGATACAATAGGTTTGTTCATTATTCTTCTCTGTTTATTTGCAGTTTATATCAACTCTTTTCCAGCAGCAGCATAAACCATGTGTATGTATAGCATGTTCATCCGATGTACAGTGTGCACTGACAGCAGTACTCGCACGAATACAAAGACAGTAAGTATAGGATCATAATCTGTCTTATAATAATGTTCCACAAACTGTTTTTATTTTTTAAATTGTAAAATATTTAATTTTTGCTTTTCTAGGAATGCCCAGAATATCTATCCTTCGTCCTTCTTTTCATTTTCAGACTTTTTAGGGCATTTTCTTTTCAAGTAGACTGTACAATCTAATTTAATAACATTATTAGCTTTATTAACACATTCTTGGAGGGTATGGGAGGACCTCTGAATCCATTTGGCAGCAATAGATTTACACACCAAATATAATATGTTTTGGCCACATAGTACCATCAATATTATCCAATTCATATTTCCATATCATGTGCAGTAACTTTGTGTCCGGTACGGAGCATCTAGGGCAGTGATGGCCAACCTATGGCACGGGTGCCAGAGGCGGCACTCAGAGCCCTTTCTGTGGGCACCCAGGCCATCACCAGAGAGGACTCCAGGTATCTTTCTGCAGTCCCAGAGAGCCCAGGACTTGCTATGCACAGAGCTATTTTAAAGTGACAGCTCTACCTGGGACTACTGGATTTATCATTGTAGCTCCTGCTCCGGCCCTGACATTTCTTCCTTGAGGGAAGCTACAATGATCATCCAAATTTCTCCTATTTTCTGCTTTATTGATGTCCTGTGCTGATATGAATGAAAGCTGTGACGCATAAATCACTAATTAAATTATTGTGTTGGCACTTTGCGATAAATAAGTGGGTCTTGGTTGTATTTTGAGCACTCAGGCTCTAAAAGGTTCGCCATCACTGATCTAGGGCAACAGGAGTCTAGTCTAATCCTTATATTGTGTATTAGTCTTATTGACATTATATATGAAGCGAATTTGAGGAAGTCGCCGGTGACAGGGTATCCCATCTAGAATCTACTCTCACTAGGAATCGGATACCCCCCCCACACACACTTCTGCTTCCCATTTATCCAATGTCTGTAGTCTCCATAACTTATGCCTGCTCTATGTAGCCCTTCTCACTTTATAACTCCCATTCTGTAGCCCCACTTCATGCCAACTTTTGGTACCTATTGGCTTCCCTCATCATCACTGATCGTCTGCCACTGCTATGAAGCTGTAGACCAATCTGCAGGAGAAGCTGTGCAGAGGATATATATTTTAGGGGTATTCTGTATAACTTATCATGTAAATAAGAGAGGTGGGTAGTCCTATCAGTTTCTGGAAACCCACAATAGGTAACTGCATTCATAGATGGCTGTAAATCACTGATAGGTCTCTGTCCCACTATTCGGCTACAGTTTAAAGCATAGAAAATTATACATGAATAAATGACAAGTTATACTAAAGCTTTACCCACCAAACTATATCTTAGTCTTCTCAACTATTGATATTTGCTTTTTTCATGGTGACAATTTTGCATTGATCATAACACAGTGAATGCTGTAAAACAAAACCCAGAAATCAATTGCCTAATTGTTCTCATTCTGGCCGACAAATATTTGTGTATAAATTTACACACATTTTCTTGCTCGGTCCTGCTTAGTGGGTTGTCCCTTTCTTATTTAGCATAAGAGTTGTTGGCTCCTCCCTCCTGCAGCCTGCTCCGCAAATTTTCACAAGGGAGCAAATTATATGTATACAAAATCTACAGACCGTAAGATGGAAACTACTGCCTCACATAGAAAGCAAGACAGATCTTAAAGAGAATCTGTCAGCAGTATGTTGTCATGCAACAGAGCAGCTTTTCATGGCCTGGTGTGATGGCATCATCAAGAAAATAAACAATTACAACAAGTAACATCTTACTTTAACCCCTTACCGACATTTGATGTAATAGCACTGCATCGCAGGAGGTGCGTTCCCGCAATTTGCAGTTTTATTACGTCAAACTTCTGGCACCGGCTCCTGAACAGAGCCGGCGCCAGAGGCTGCGAGTGTCGGCTATATATTATACCGGGGGGCGGGGTGGCGCAGTTCCGATCGCAGCCCCAGGATGGCAAGTGTCCCGGGGCTGCGCAATTTTCTTCCGGGAGCAGGACACACATCAGAGGATCGCTTGTTCAAGCCATCCTGAAAAGCCATCCTTTAAAAAGTTAAAAACATTGAATAAACATTTTTTAATAAAAAGAATTAAATAAAGTTAAAGTCCCCTAAACACAAGCATTCCCTATACACATGTAATAAAGAAAAAAAAACCCACAAAATCGCCAAAAAACCCCACATATTTGGTATTGCCGCGTCCGTAACAATCCGTACAATAACTCAGAAACATTATTGGGCCCGCTCGGTGAACGCCGTAAAAACAAAACACGAAAAATTCGCCAAAAATGTACATTTTTCATAAAATCTCTTCTCAAAAATGTTCTAAAAAGTGATCAAAAAAAGTTATGTGCGCCAAAATGGTACCACTTGAAATGACAACTCAACATGTAAAAAATAAGCCCTAAACCAGCTCTGTCAATCAAAAAATATTAAAGTTATATCTCCGAAAAGATGGCGATGCAAAAACAAATGAGATTTCCTCTATAATAGTTTTTTTCCAGTAAAAATAAATGAAAAACTATATAAATGAGGTATCACCGTAATCGTAGTGACCTATAGAATAAAGATAATATAGTATTTTTAGTGTACGGTGTATGACTCCCAAAGAATACTAAAAGAAAGGAAACCAAAATTGACAATTTTCTTTTGACCCTTATATTCAAGAATTAATAAAATCTCATCAATAAGCTAATGACCCACTAAAATATAGTATTTGTAAAGTGCAAAAAATAAGCCCTTATATGTCCAAATTGCCAAAAAAATAAAGATTGTATAGCCAATAAAAAGTGACAATGCATAATCTGCTCTGAATGGCGCAGCTCCCTTCGATGCCCTGGCGTGTGCCCATACAGCAGGTTACCACCACATATGGGGGATTGTTATATGCGGGAGGGATTGGGTATCACATTTTGTGCAGCGTTCTGGTATTTTATCCACTGAGAATTTGTACAATTTTTGAAAAACACATTCATTTAGCCAAAAAAATTTTACTTTCAAAATTGCATCCGATTTTGTTTTAAAACAATGAAAGGGTTAACAAACTTCATAAATGTTGTTTTACGTACGTTGAAGGGTAAAGTTTCTCTAATGGGGTAATTTATGGGGTTTTACTTTTATTTAGGTCTCTCCAAGTGACTTGATAGCAGGTCCCTTAATAGCAGGATTTAGCGTTTTTTAATGAAAATGTGAAAAATCGCACCTAATGTTCAAAGCCCCATAACATCCTACAAAAAGAAGAGTGTGCATAAAAACCATATCCACATAAAGTAGACATTTGTCGAATGTTAGTTATTAAGTATTTTTGCTGTTATGACTCTTGTGTGGAAAAAAATAGAACATTTTGAAGTTCGAAAATCGAGAATTTTTCCAAATTTTTACCAAATATCTGATTTTTAAATAAATTCAAAACATACCACCAAAATTTTTCAACTAACATGAAGTACAAAGTGTCACGAGAAAACAATTTTAAAATCACTTGGATATGTTAAAGCGTTTCAAAGTTATAACCACTTATAGTGACACAGGGCAGATTTGAAAAAATGGGCCGTGTCAGGAAGGTGAAAAGTGACTTCGGTGTTAAGGGGTTGAAGTTGATTTTCTGGATAATGCCACCAAGCTGAGCCATGAAAGAAACATGATCTGGAAGCTGTTAAACCACTGCCAATATATTGTCAAGCAGCTTATTAGGCCAATTTCTGATGACAGGTTCCCTTTAAAGTTTTATAAATCTACATTTGCCAATACATAAATGATGTAGTTCTAACTGCAAATTAATCTTGTATTATGTTTAAATAAAAAACATTTTTATTGTTTTGCTTTAATTTTTACGCAGTATTTATTACAGTACACATGATATGTACGGTAAGGTTTGAAACATGCAGTATTATTTTTTATTATTTGATGATAGATTTCCTTAAAGATAATGCAAATTTACCCACCCCGAATAAATACCTCATTAAAATTTATGATTTAAGAGACATTGCCCTTCTCCCTAAATGATCCCTTTCCATGGCCGTAATGTTATAAAATCTATTTGTAAATTTATATGCAACTCATCTGAGTCTATCACACTGAGACCAATGAAGCCTTGCATATTCAATGGTTGATGCATTGCCCTGCCTTCTTGTTCCTGATTGGTATCACTGTTGTGTGGAACACTGAGAGAGATGTATTAGATCATTGGGCACTTCATGTCATGTGACCAGGGTGATATCATCTAAGGTCCTGTTACATTTGCAGTTTATCACATGTATGTATCTGATCACATGAAATCACAGCAGCCTCCATGGAAGATGGGGAGGAGAAGAAGTCCATGGAGACATTTTGCGATTTCTTATGATCACATACATACATGGAGTAGATGTTGCAAATGTCATCTGAGGTCCTTTACTCAGTTATGTCACCCTCATCACATGTGGAGTAGAGGCCGGGATCATGGGGAGGTGTAGATGGGAGGGAATATAAGATAGAGTTGATTGTTGTTGTTGTTGTAAGGGAAACTATTTTTAGCTATATGAATGGTGTCAGTAAGCTAATAGGACTTTATGAAAACTTGTCACTAGCTGTATTTATGAAAATGTGGTGACAGGTTCCCTTTATACAAAATGGGAATGGATGTATAATGATAATGCACAAAATGATTCTGAGGATCACTTGGAATTTGGCTTCAGCTGTTTACAGTATGCCTGTTACACTTCTATGTAGTCAGATGAGAGGTCCACGATCCAACATCGAGAACTAGAAATAATGAACTAGAGAGCATTCCTATTAGCCATTCCTATTAAATGAAGAAGGGTTATGGAGTTCATGAAGGTAATGTCACATACTCTTTTAACCATCACTTATATATATTTTTGCAATGACATTGTAGTAGCTGTAACATGTGTGCACCCAATAGAGACAACATAAATAATGACCACTTCTGCCATCTCTCTCACTGTATATGCAGAACTCTCACAGATGTAGTCTCTTTACAACTGGCATAACTCTAAGTGGCCTTTCATACAAGCAGTTTTCAGGGCCTTAGTTTGTGACAGATGAGATTAACAATGCAAACTGACCTAATTACAGTGCATGGGGGAATGTATCATGTAAGTCAGGCCAGACCTGACTTACAGATTCATTACTTCTTGGTAGATTTCATTACTTTTAGTGACTAGTATTGTATCAAGCACATTGTGCGAAGACATAATGATTGATTCACGATTCACCCAGTCATCATAAATGTATTCAGATTAATATATTTGTTTGTATATATCTAAATACTTGATTGATACAGTAGTGGGAGCCATATTAATACTACTAAGTTGTGTTCCTAGGGAAATATCACATTTCTGTCTGTAAACATTAAAAGAGAAAAAACTAATTACTAGCATAAAATTGATCCTAACCTTGAGGGACTCTATCATCATAAATTTTGAACTATGAATATGCATGATTATTTCTTGTGTGCTGTGGCTCTTTTATTGGTCGATCATTTAGAAGCAAACTACACAACGCAATAGATGGGTGACTCCTTACTATAATTAATGTGTTAATGTGCTTATTCAGACATTGCTTATTTTTCACATTTGCTCGCTTTCAAATTGCGACAAATTGCACCATGCACTTCTTTTCCAAGAGATGCACATGAATAATGCCCTGTTCAAGTCTGTGGTTCATAACTGTCTGCACATGTACACCATTCGAGGGCTCTCACTTTCTCAGAATTATGTATTGCTGCATTGTGTAGCTACTGTCTTTTATTATATTTAACCAGTTCCTCACAGCGTTAGGAATGTGTGTGGATTTTAGCGTAGTGAATAAATCAGGGATGCCCGTTGCCTCATGCCATGTAGTAAATCATGATAAAACTGTGAACCGTTCTAACTATATCAACGCTTTATAGTTCTTCAATATATACATACTTTTCTCATTACATAGTATAAAAGTCCATAGTACATGTTACCAAGTCCCATATAATTTTTGTTTGGGACAATATACGAGTCCACACTGCTGACACGTGGCACAAGCAGATCGAGCCAACAAACTGGCTCCTACCACATTTTTGGGCTATATTTTTTTTTCTATGTACTTTTTTTTGTACTTTAAAGGTCAGAATAGACCTTTCGAATCTTTATTTTTTCATTTTATTTATTTATTTTTTTTACATTTTTCATTTCCACAAAGTAGGGTTCCTATTTGTTACATGTTAAGTTACAGTCATCCACTGCTTGTTCTTTCTACACAGTACTGTGTTTGGGAGTTATGTATGAGGGCAGGAGAAGACAGAAGTGCTTCTATCTTCTCTCCACGGATTCCCTACTGTCGGGGAACCAACATTTAGCTGACTGATTTCCCAGGATGCTGCATAAAGCCTGCACAGTAAATATTATGGTCAGACCACTTGCCATAAATACACAGCGGGGGGCCTGGAAAGAGTAAATATAATACCAGAACCATAGCTACTGTAGAGCAAGACAAGACGCGTGTAAAGTGATGCGTGTGACTCTTCTCTGGTGAAAGGTAACAGTTTTCTGCTCCTTTTCAGATGACTGTGCAGGAGATTAATTTTATAGCTAAACATGATATATATAGTTATGTAGGATATTTCATACCCTACCTGAGAGGGCAGGTAGTTTAGTGCCATAAAAACTGGTGGCTGGTAGTAACAATAAATAACCTACCATTATATTTTGAAGTGTGGGAGGAAACCGAAGGAAACCCACGCAAACACAGAGAGAACATACAAACTATTTGCAGATGTTGACCTGGGTGGGACTTGAACCCAGGTCCCCTGCACTGCAAGGCTACAGTGCTACCCTCTGAGCCACTGTGCTGCATTTCCCTTTAACATTGTATCCATAACATAAAATGTTTGAAAAGGAGAGCTTTCCATAGTAGTAAGCCAGGTACATAATGTGTGGCGTGTATTCATGCTTTTATAAAGTTTTTGTTGTGTATTGCCTGCTGTGAAAATGACCTGTGGGATTTTTATGATGTAACTTTCATGTGGTTGAACTCACATAACCAGAAAAAGTGATTGACCTCAGTTTGGATAGGACCCAATAACCATTCTGTTGTGGATGTTGATTTATTATGTTGTAGATATATAGTTCTAAATTCACTGAATGCTTTTCTTTTTGTTTTAAGTAAAACCAAACTATTACAATTTTAACAGATTCCATTTCCAAGAATACTTTGGGTCAGCAATTTTATATTTCACAATATTGCATTTTTGTTGCAGCTGTCATATGGCACCAGGACCACCCCGCCCGCTGAAAGTTGTATGTGTGGGAGGTCACACCTTTCTTAGCTTTCTCCTTGGAGCATATGTTACAAATTTAGCAGGACGAACCCCTGACTGGTTGGGGTACTTGCGCTTCCTTTTAGTTCCATTAGGTGAGTTAATTTCTTTTGAGGTATGACATACCATTATATTGATAATGAATATAACTTTGATCTCTTCAACCATATTTATTCTTGTATTATGTCTACTTGCCTTTTCTTTCTTGCAGGGTCTCATCCTGTATGTAAATATATATCTTCTCTCGATTCTCGATATTCATCTTTGTTCTTTGATTCTTCTTGGAGGGAGTTGTTCAGCAAATCGGAGGCTCCATCTTTAGGTAAGTTTAAGGAGATTGTAGCTAAAATTGGGAAATTTCTGCAGGTTTTACGTTGAAGATATTAACACAACAGTAGATGCTCACAGTATATGATTAAAATCAAACAATTTGCGGCCGGAACACGGTCCCCATAGACGGCTATGGCACACAGTGAGGTGGGCACATGCTGTCTCATTAAACCATGACTAAGCACAGAAAAGTATAGGACATGTCCTATATTTTGCCACATTACAGCGCCAGCCAGTTGGCTTTCAAAGGAGAGGGGAATGGTAAGGAGCGCTCAACTCTCATGCGTCCAGATGGGCTGGCTATGGTCCAGCATCCATTCATGTGCATGAGGTTTTAGTTTGTAAAGAAAAAGGTTGCAATGTGCCTTTTTATTGACAATATTATTTCCCTTTCACAGGAACAAATGCTTTTTTTTCTGTCATGAATGTAAATGCTTTGACTGTATATACATGATGTTTAACCATATGTGCACAAATGTCACCATATTCCAGATGTATGGAACATAAATACAGGAGAAAATAGGACATGCTTTATATATATTTTTTTATTTTATGTCTCATGGTACGGTATGCAATGGTATGGTGGGCAATACAGGCTGGCATACGCATCTCTATGAAAAGGAGTAGCTTGATTTTTTTTATTTTTTCTAAGAAAAATTTGTTTATATTAGAAAAATGTTCACTACATCCCCCCGCAGACAATATAGAAAAATATTTCAAATGATGGTGTGCAATGAACTAAATCTTAATAATCTATTTCACTTTTTCATTTTCCATACAGAACCATCATTTGACATTATTGGACGTATCATGCAATATGCGAACGGAGCCAACAACTCCCAGCAACTACCAATTGCAGAAGCCATGTTAACCTGCAAACATAAACTGTGAGTAGTCAGAATGATGCATGTAACATCCACTGTTCTCGGGGAAGAGGTACATTCTGTAACACTTACTTTCCCCTCCATTGTGTACTATCCACAGCTAAAGCTGACCTTGCTCATTGATATTCATTTTCTTCCCCTCCCACATCCTCCATGTGACTAACCCACCCTTTCTGATGTCAGCTCATTGCACAGGCAACCTGGCACCTGTGCGGTGAGCTGTACACCCTCACAGTGTGCCTTGTTAGCGCAGAGATGGTGCGCATGCGCAGTTTGCTATGAGACGCATCAAGCAGCTCTCTGCAAGGGTGTACGGCTCAGCATACAGGCAAACTTGCGCCTAAGCGGTGAGCCGACATCAGAAAGGGAGGGCTAGTCACATGGAGGATGTCAGAGGAGAAAAAAGTGAATATCAACTAGCGGGGGCCGCACTGAGTCTTATGCTAATTACCCAGCGAGCATTGTGATTTAAAGGGGTTGTCCAAGACTTATTAAAAAAACAACGGTGGCTGGGAGGGGGCTGCTTAAAAAAAAAATAAAGATGTACTTACCTACCGGCGCCATCCGGGTGTCCCACGCTGGATTTGTCCTATATACAGCATTGTATAAGCTGGACAGATGGGTGTCGGGCGCGGGACAACGAGAGGGCGCCCTAAGGTAAGTACATCTTTATTTTTTTTTTTTTAGGAAACCCCCTCCCTGCCACCTTTTTGTTTTTTTAATAAGTCTCGAACAACCCCTTTAAATAGTGGTATTGCACCAGGACTTTAGCAGGACTTCTTGGCAGGGAGCCAGATCAGCTTTAGCCGTGGATATTACATAAACAGTGGGGAACTCCAATGTGAAAGTAAGTGTTATAGAATGTACTATGCAGTGCATATTGGGATCTGTCACCGGGGAAATTCTGACGACAGGTTCCCTTTAATCCCAAGTTTTGTTACTTGGAAGGTGTACACCACAGGTAGCACCCAGCAGTATAAAAATGATGGCATTGAGCATTATGTAACTGCTGCAGTCTTGATTGTACAATTTAAAGTTTGTAGTTAAGAATTAACAAATGTTCTATGTGCAGTTTATGATCTGTAGTCATCTGCAGGTTGGAGTATGAAGAGACTAAAAGAAATGATAGCTCTAATAACTTGAGCCTTGAAATAGAAAGTTACTGGATGTTTGTACATGTACAGCATTTGTTTTCTACATTTTGTTCTGGGTTCTGATTTATTCATGTAGAAGACACTACTTTGATAAGGGGAATTGTAACATCAAGTTTTCAATTGTCCCCTAAATTTGTAGCACAAATATCACAGGGCAAGTATAAGGAAACATTGTTTCTGTAGAGTTTTGCCTTGGGGCATATACGTATTTATTAAACCAGAAAAGTTAGTAGTTGTTACACTGAGCATTTCCATTAACCCTCTTGATGGTTAAGATGAATCCTGGGCTCTGATATTTCTAAATTGGCCACTCAAAGTAAGCAGTGTCTGAAGTAACTCACCGTCCCTATAGGCCAGTGATGGCGAACCTATGGCACGGGTGCCAGAGGTGGCACTCAGAGCCCTCTCTATGGGCACCCGAGCCATCACCCCAGCACAGAGTTCACCAGACAGGACTCTTGGAGTCCCAGACAGCTCAGGACCCTAGAAGGCAGCTAGAAGGCAGCTACAATGACCTGTGACAGAGCAGGGAGTTATACGTTACTGCTTAAATTGACGCATTGGCACTTTGCGAAAAATATGTGGGGTTTGGTTGTAGTTTGGGCACTCTGTGCCTAAAAGGTTTGCCATCACTGCTATAGGCTGCTCCCTATGCTCTCTCCCCTTTCCTCTCACTACCATCCAGCGAGCATTGACATGTTACAGGAAGCTTATTCCTCCCATCATCTAGAGATGAGCAGAAAGGTGGCTATAACCCTGCTGTACTTATCTTTCTGTGACTGGGCATAGAAATTCTTCTTCACTCTGCCTGATCTGGAGCAGCTTGACAGATTCTCCTCAAACCGTATAAATTACCTTAATAATTTCTCTAATAAAAACTGGAACCTAGTGATAATGTGATGTTATCAGTGACTGAACACTCTCTCATTTCTTAGTCAGGAGGATGATTCCTATCAGAAGTTTATACCATTTATTGGGGTAAGTGGCTGAATGGGAATATTTAAGACTCTTTCCCTGTCAATGTTTTAATCTAAATCTTTAGAAAGATCACAAAAACCATTTGGTGTTTTAACTCTTACTAATAAATTGTTATTACAGTGGTTATAATGTGCTTCTGGGAATTATCATATTGTCTTGTGTGCCCAATATGGCATACAGTCTTATTTTTATTTTTTTACAGTTAATTTTAGTCTCATAGACTGTAATCTCTTGCTAGCAGGGACCTCACTCATTTTGTTCCATACGAATGTTTGTGCTCTGTCATGTTCTATTGTATTTGTATTTGTCCCCTAAGATTTGTAAAGAGCTACAGGATATGATGGTGCTATATAAATAAAGATTATTATTATTATTATTGTGGGCTCATGCACCATGTGCTCATCCGAGCATGGCACACTGCCGGTGCAAAAGACTTGGGGGTGGGGGAGCTTCTCACCCGTCTACTCTCCATAGGAGCAGAGCAGGCGCAAATCTGCCAAAAGAGAGGACACGTGGGGCCGCAGTGAAATTACGTTTTATAAATAAGTACCATTAAGCAGAGTGCTGACCGAGGCATTTTTCAATTTAGCAAAGTTAAAAATTACATTCCTGGTAAGCGGTTCACTTAAACATATAATAAACTGTCATAAATTAAAGGCTATCTTTTAAAAACTAAAGCTCACCTTCAAAAACGTGCATTTGGACATTGCAAATCCATAGAAAAATTCAGTAGCAATCCCATAAACACATTGGGGCTCATTTACTAAGGGTCGTGGATCGCACTTTCATCGGACTTTGCACCGTTTTCGGGATTTGCACGGCTTTGACAGGTATTTAACAGGTGTCTGTGCTGGGATTATGTCACACGCGATCGGATTGTAGTGCAGAGGCTTCCATGCGAAACGAAATGGGGGGGTGGGGTCGTGCCGGCGACTAATTCAGACTGACCGCAGGATTTAACTTTCAATTTGTGTTGCAAGACAATGCACTTACACGCACCAGGAAAAAGAAGGTGAACTCCATCTGACCTGAGCGGGGAAGCGACACATACAGGGTATTGGTCTCATGATTTTAGTGAATCGCGGAACAGTGCAGTATCGGCGGACAATGCACTTTCGGTGAACTCTGCGGACGGGTAAGTAAATGTGCAAAGTTTCCAAATCGCCTAAGAGCCGCAGATTTTTCATCCACATCAAATAAGTGACATGTCACTATTCCTGCCAATGCCAGCGTGAAAATCATCTTTTGCATCAGAAACCAGCTGGTTGCAGGATCTCCGCTGGTGGGAATCCCGCAGCCAGTTTGCGACCTTTCTCAGGGCAATTTTTTTGAAGGCAGCGTGTGGAATACATTCAGCATGGGGCAACTGGGAGGAGTAGCTACCCTGGCTTATTACCTTTTATTTACAATTACTGATTAAAATACTATAACATTTCTATATTTTTAATGATTTCTGTCCTTTATAGCAGTGATTTTCAACCTGTGTGCCACGGCACACTAGTGTGCCGCGACACATGGTTGAGTGTGCCGCGGGGAGCCCCTCTGTAGCGCTGCCGCCGCGCCTTGGCCCCCATACTTACCAACAAGGCCCGCGTCGGCGATCCGCCCATCTTCTGTAGCTCCTGCACCGCGCGGCCCATGTCACGTGACTTAGGGGCTCTTAATTAGTAAAGGGAGGCCGCTAGGGGCTCTTAATTAGTAAAGGGAGGTCGCTAGGGGCTCTTAATTAGTAAAGGGAGGCCGCTAGGGGCTTTTGATTAGTAAAGGGAGGCCGCTAGGGGCTTTTATTAGTAAAGGGGGCCTTTTATGACTGTTTTAGTGTCATTTTGTGCTATTTTGGTTGGTGGTGTGCCTCAGGATTTTCTAAGTATAAAAAGTGTGCCGCGGCTCAAAAAAGGTTGAAAATCACTGCTTTATAGGAACACCATGCTATTTTCATATAACCATTTACTAATTAACTTCCAATTTTCCTTTAATTCTGTTTTCTATAAAAGTTTAAAAAGATTGATAACTTCCCCCCTTGGCTAAGCCTCAATCCTACTGTCCTCATTAAAAAGTTCTGTATGTCTCAGTAACATTCTGAACATCCTGACAACTGTCAAACTGTGTCAGCAACATAATCTTCAGTTCAATAAGGTGTCAAATACAGGCGGTCCCAGAGATCGCATTACTCCCCAGAATAATTGCCAAGCGTAAAAGTACGCTTGGCAATTATCCCCTGTAGTGTGTGGCTGAGTGGTCCGGAGCGCACAGCAATGGTGTGCAGGACATTACACTGGCAGCGCGCGGGCCGGCACTGCTCAGCTCACACTACAGAAGCTCGGAGCCTCTAGAATGGAGCTGCTCCGGGTAGCCGTGATGTCATGGGAGGGGCGGAGCCTCCGGGAAAGGGGCTTGGCTTACCACGCAGTCTCCTCACAGGAAGTCGAGCTGTAATGGCTGCCTGCAAGTAGAATGTGTACAGGTACTGTGTGCATACATGTGTATGGAGGTGAGGGGGTTCTGACAGGGATTGGAGTGATAAGGTCCGGGAAACCATGTACATGGGACTGCAGGGCTTGCAGGGCTGGATTGGCATAGGGTATTTTACCTGAGGTCTGCATGTTATGTGCGGAGATGTGCTCCGCAGGTGGCAGGTGTGTGTTAACGTAGGACTGCGTGTCTGGCGGGTGCTGACGGGTGGCATGAGGTTTATGTACGTAGGACTGCGTGTCTGGTGAGTGCTGATGTGTGTATGACGGTATATGTTACGTGGGACTGCGTGTCTGGCGGGTGCTGAGGTGGCAGGTGTGTGTTACGTGGGACTGCATGTCTGGTGCTGAGGTGGCATGAGGTGTATGTGAAACAGAACTGCATAAACAGTAAAAACACGTAAAAAATGACAGACACAAATTCAATTAATAAAAAACCTAAAAAAAACGCCTCCCCCCAACACAGACACCAAAAAAAATAAACCAAAATTTCTTTTTAAAAAAAACATTTTACAAAGCAACTATCATGGATTTGCAATGTCGGCTGCAGTCTGGCCACTGGGGCTCGGCAGCGGCTGCCACAGTCTGGTCACATGGGGAGAGGGATACATTGTGCGTTAGCCGCAGTCTGGTCACATGGGGAGGGGGATACATTGTGCTTTAGCCGCAGTCTGGTTTGGTGTCAGCGGCGTTAGCCACAGTGTGGTGGTGGGAGGTTTCGGCGGGCCGCAGTGTGGTGGTGGGAGGTCTCGGAGGGCCACAGTGGGGGGGGGGGGGTTTTGGGGGGGGCCGGTGTGGGGGGGGGGGGTTTTCAGGGGCTGTGGTTGGGGGGTTGGTGGCGTTGGCTCCAGTCTGGTCAGTGCATGATGTAACATCACTATAACTGCCTCAATTTGCTATTTAAACACAGAAGATACTGACACATGATTTTCTTATATAATTAGCGTCTATCAACATTATATACAGCTATGAGTTATATACTTGTATTACTGAAAATTTCATACTCCTTCCCGGCTAAAAATACTCCTCAAAAATAGTAAGAGGAGTATTATTACCCTTCTAGAAATATGTTAGTGCGACCTCTGGGCGGTCCCCTACTTAAGAACACCTAACTTACAGACGACCCCTAGTTACAAACGGACCTCTGGATGTTGGCAATTTACTGTACTTTAGCCCTAGGCTGCAATAATCAGCTGTAAGAGTTATAAAAGGCGTCTGCAAATAAGCGTTATTGTTAATTCTGGTTCTTATGACAACCCAACATTTTTAAAATCCAATTGTCACCAAAAAAAAAAAATTTTGTTTGGGTTATAAACTATACAGTTCCGACTTCTGACATGCCTACAGAACCTATCTTGTATGTAACCCTTGCACTGCCTGTACTCATTTCATTTCTATCAAAACATTTTAAGTATAATCCAGTACATTGGTATATACTGAAGAAAGCAAAGAAAAAGAAATAATAACGATAATTTTAGGGAGAGAAATCTCCCCTAAACACCCTCCTGTAAATTTTTAACACTGACACACATTTTTTTTCCCTTGTTGTATCTATATTTATATTCTTAGTTCTTTATGTCTATATTTATATATACAAATTTTGTCCAAGATCTCCCATTCATCATAGCGACCTTTTTTTAAAAAATAAAAAAGGTTGAGTGTCCTAGATCTTGGCCAAGCGACCTCAATTTGTATACCATGGAGTTAGGCTATATTTATAGGCTCAGCCGCATCTCCCAGTTCTGTTAACAGCCCTTGTTCCCACATACGTTTCTCATACCTGTAATATTCATTCATCTTCTCTTGTAGCATAGCAGGGCCTAGGCTACTAAGGGTTCAATAATATAATTTAATTTGGTTTTGTGTTCCTTCTTAAGATATAGAATTAACCCCCTGCATACGAGCATTTGAATGAATGCCTTCTGTTTCCATACATTTCTTCCTTTCCTTTTAAAGAAATACCTTCACATATGGCGCCTTTTTCTTTTCTCATTGCATCTCCATTCTCTTCTATCCTTTTGGGGTATTCTTCCTCTTATTGGCCCTCATGTCCCCCTGCAGGTGGTGAAAGTTGGACTGGTGGAGACGTCCCCCCCAAATACTGGTATGTGAGGAAGAAGAATTCCCCTAATTTGTACCAACCCATCAATCCTAATAAATATCCCCTTTACTCTGTTTCCTATTTATCTCAATTCCGTCTAAACTTCCCTTAATGATTTCATTTTGTTTTCCCTCAGATGCAGAGGATTCTGTTTCACTCGGTGTCGGTCTACCTTCTACTTCTCCACCTACGTCGACTGGACTTCTCCGAGATGCCTCAGCAACGCCTCCATCTTCTCCATCTTTAAGTGCCAGTCTTCAAGGAAACGCAGGGTCAGGGTAAAATCTTTGGTGCAAAAATGTACAGCACACCTTTTTTGTATAAATTACCAATTTTTTTTTTGTTTTTTTAGAAGACTGTTTCATTGCAATTTTAAATAATCATTTTGAAAAAGTGTCACTGTGCATTGTTTGTTTTGTACAAATTAAAATCAATATTTGCCTTACTGTAACATTTTCAATGCAACCCTTTCCTCCTTCATTCTTGTTTCCTGGTGCAGCAGTGACATCCTGACAGGCGTCATTGCTGCAGCCATTTACTAACGGTGTCAGGACCCCATGTGTGGGAACCAGGAAATAAATGTTGCAGGAGAATGGCAGCAGCAGTATTAGCAACTGGTTGCTGTGTTAGTGTGACCTTCTGTTGTGGGGTAGCTGAAATATATACTTGTGCTTTCTTTGATATAGGACCACGTCCGATGCTTTAGGATTACAGGTGGATTATTGGCTAACCTGTGACCGGAGAAAAGAAAGAGAAGGAGGAGGGAAGAACACACTTCGTAGTATCTTTCGTTCTGTAGTTGTGTCACGTTTGCCAGGACCAGATACTCCACCTGGTAGCATGAGCCTAAGTGTGGTGACTACTGAATCTCGAAATAAGAAGGGTAAGTTACACTTTACTTATTGTACAACAATTTTCTCAACTCCATTAGTAAATGTTTCAATTACAATCGCAATAGAAAATGGCAGAGGCGCTAACCCAGTTAACACTTTCTCTGTTATGTAGGTAGTGAACATGGATCTCATTCGAATTTGTCATTAGAATTTAAATTCAGCAAGGTTTTAGATTTTGTAAGACTACATTTCTTAATCTTGCAAAGAAATCTACTTAACAAAGCAAACTCTCTGCAGCTTACTTTAGAGTAAACTATGGCAGAGTGCATATTCAATGGATTTGGAATAGTACAGAGTTTTTGGATTCTGGGATCAGAGAATGATGCATTTCTACTGTATATACATGCTGTCTGTACTCAAGTGGTACACTAGCTCGGTAAACTAGGGACACTTACTTGTAGATCCAGGCATTGTGATTGTGGTCCATTTGTTATTTATGGCCTCTTTTCTTCTAAAATCTACTTTGACAAATATGCTAATGAGCCAGAAGGGCTGGGAAAGGAGGGGGTTACCTGTAGTTTCACTTGCTTTTACACTATTTTCACTTCCCCTTAGCTCTGCCTAAAGTAGTCTCACTGCAGCAAAGGAAGTTTTGGCACATGGTGGGGGGGGGGGAATTCTCCTGCACAGTGTAACTGCCTGTAAAGCTGCAGCAGAGACCCGGTTTGGTTCATTGTCACGGTGCCTGGATCTATCAGTAGGTGTCGCTGGTTTATCATGCCTGATTTTGATGGTAGATTTCTTTTAATGTTTGTTATTGGGAAGACTGTATGTATATTTACGTTGCCTTTTTATTTCAGTGCCAACAATATTTCTTAGCAAGAAACCAAAGGAGAAAGAAACAGATGCCAAGAGTCAAATAATCGAAGGAATTACTAGACTTATTTGTTCTGCTCGACAACAGCAGACTATGCTACGAGGTAATGGAGGGTGAAGTATACTTGTAAATGGAAGTAAATTATTTATTTGAAGGACAACATGTGTGATGCTAGTTACATTTTGAATAAACACAAAAGGAATATATATTTATATATTTTTATTGGTCCATTGTAAACACATGGATACAAGAACATAGGGATCACTGTGGCAACTGTTACCACAGAAAGTGCAGCCATATTAGTTGTAACTATTGAATAAGATTTTCAGCTATTTTGCATTTCTTTGGTTGTAAAACTGTGGTTCTATTATGAACAGAGTGACAGCTTTAGCATCATTTTCTGAAAAGCTGACGTGACTTATATGGCTTTACTCCCTCTAAACATATTATAAAATAACTTTAAAATGTTAAGCTGCAGCTAAGCTTCAATAAGCTAAAAAAAAGGGAGAAACTGATAGTGATTTACTGTGTAGATGGTTTACATTGTCTCATAGTTTGAGGTTTGTCGAATTCAGTAGAGCTTTTTGTGCCCATTAACCACTTACTACCGTAAAGAGGTATTCCCACGAAGTCCAGTTTCTTAAATGCACTCAGGATCACAAAATAACACATTTTCTAATTCACTGTTATTAACAAAAATACAGCATTTCATTAATATAATCCCAACCTGTCTCTATCAGTCTTGCTGTACACAATTTGTTTCCCCTAGACAATTTGTTTCTGAATTTAGGGTCAGGCCACTATTTTGGAGTTCTGTGTGACAGCCATGGTTGCTGTGTTTTTGTGTCTTTCTCCCCTGAGCCTGTAGCCCGCCCCCTGCAGTGCCTCCAAGGAGCTCAGTGATACTCACTGATCACTTCATGCCAGCACATCACGAGCACAGAGAAGCTACATGAGAACATAGATGTAGTAGAGCTGAGAGTGTGTAAGTCTGTCATGCCTATGTGTAATAGGCATCTCATCATCTCTCCTCTGTCTTCTCTCTCTTTTTATTTGTCAGTGCATTAGTACAATGTCAGTAGCCACATGAAAGTGCATATACACCTGCACCCTGATAATCTAACCACATTGTTGCCCCACAGAACTAGATGAATCATAATGTATCAGCTTAGAGAGTCCCCGCCCACGCCCTGGGATTTTGCACTGAGTAGCCAAGAGAGTGATAGGAGCTAAAACAGTTATAAAATTGTAAAGTATGGGGCTAAAATGATCTTTATTGTATTAACATCACTAGGGGATTGAGAGGTGAGAATTTTCTTTAGTGGGAAAACCTCTTAAATGAACACTGTATTGGCCTTTCTGCGGCACTGCATCAGATTAGAAGATTGCAGGAAATTGGGTCCTGCTGGTACCCAGGATTTGTAAAGCCCAGATCCTGGGTGTTTAACGCCTTAGACACCATGGTCAAACATGGACCACAGTGTCTAAGCGGGTGCATCATCATTGGCATATAACACCAGCAATCGTGTGCTGATGAGGTCACAGGAACCACTGGCTTGCCTCTAGTGTGTTTCCATTAGGTCATGCCAGAGGTCGCTAGCAGGATCGCCTACATCGGAAGTTCAGTGCATTATAAAAGAAATCAAGTGATCTCTTGTCAGTGTCCATTTGTGGGGCAAAGTAGTAAAAGAAAAATAGATTAATAAAATAATGTCCAAAATAAAAGTTAAAAAAAACATGGAATGTAAAATTCTTTTACATCATGTTTTATGTTTCCTTTGCATTTGCAGTAACATTGCATTTGAGTTTACACCATATCTGCATTGACATCTCGTTTACATCATGTTATCATACTTTCATTTACATTACATTTACGGGAACATCACATTTGTTTGGAGTTTTTTTGCATTCACATTGCGTGCACATAACGTTTACATCACAATTTTGTAACATTGTGTTTATGTAAACGCTATGTCAACAGAATATTAGCAAAGCGTGTGTGATCATAGCCTATAGTTGAGCATAGAGAAATCACAGCTTGCTACTGTTCATAGTAGCTTCTCTGACATTACCTGCTGCTGATTGGATAGTATGAGAGAAGATTAGCTCCTCCTCTCTGACAGAACACAGATTAGAAAATAGGTTGGATGCAGAGATGGGGGCCTACCAGATTCCACTAAATTTTGTGGTACATGTAGTGACTAACCGAAGTATTTATGTGGCGTGGCCCGCTCTTATAACGCATTGTTTAGTCCAAAGCTACATATACAACAACGGGTACCCCTCTCTCGGTGGGGAAATGTTGGTTTTTTTGTCCAGAACACAGATTACAATAGTCAGATACAGGGACTGATATCTCCACAACTGGGGGTCTAGAAAGAAAATTCACACAGAATGGTATGCTGATTTTAGAAGGAAGGAGGCCACGGATTATAAATATAAGTAGATTAGCAACTATTAACTATTGGTTAGTATCCTGGTTTATCATGTGATGGTAGTTTCCCTATAACCACTTTCTAGATTTTGAAGTATTCTCTATACTTGTAACTGGGCTGACAGCTATAGGGTCCTTTGTAATATTCCTTGGTAGGATCCTATGTGAGGTGGGGCACCGGAGGTACCTTCCGGCTCCCACTGTGCACAGCTGACGAAGCATCAGCGAAACGCGCGTCGGGGGTGTAGCTTATTGGCCTCCTGGGGACCCCCATTGTACCTATCATCATGCTTACGGGTAAGGACTAAAATTGACTCTGTGCACAGTGGGAGCCGGAAGGTTCCTCCGGTGCCCCACCTCACATAGGATCCTACCAAGGAATTATTCCTTTATTTATGTTCCCGTCTGCATCATTTACCATATATTAGACTTCCTTGTCTCTATACTACCATTTACCTTTAGGTTCTGTGGTGTCTGCAGGGCGCTTATGGTTTTCGTGGTTGCCCCATTTTCCACCAGGGGCTATGTGTTTCCCCTTATTTCTTTCCCTATTATGTGATTATTTTTCTGCATATTGTGCATTATATTTATAATAAAAGATAATTAATTTTATCTTTGATGGTTTTTTTCGACTCTCTTTTGGGTTGTTGATTATATTTGGTTTAGAGTTGTAGTGACATATTTAATGAGGCTCCCTTCTCCTTTTTTTTTTTTGGTTGTTCCTTTGTAATATTCTTACATATTGTCCATATGTTACAGTATTATATAGTGGTTTATGTTCTTTTATTCCTTTTATCTTTCAGTCACGGTTGATGGACGGCTCTTCAGTGATGTGAAGTTTTTCCAGGTGGCATCTCAATGGCCAACTCATGTCAAATACTTTCCTGTTGGAGTTTTCAGTCCGGCAGGGAAACCCTGATTGTTCTTCCTTAAAGTCATCACAAAGAGGCGCTAGCTATATGTTCAGACTTACACTTGCAACTCTAACTGTAGTGAACTGTGACGCTATATTGTATTTTAGTGCATACTAATACTAGTCTCATAACATCTCCTTAATGGACATGTTGTTGATCGAGCCAAAATAGCATCTGTTACATTGTACCTGTGTGAACATTAGGGCATAGACCCTAAGCGTGTGTTACATATACATACATAACATTTTAGACATGCCGTTTACATCTAAAAGCAAAGGGGTTTTTAGAAAATCTTGTAACAAACTCCTGATCGTTCAGATTAATAAAAAAGCGAGATGACACCCCCAGCTGGGGAGGAAGTGTCAGTGGTCATGGGAATTTACAGGCAGTCCCCAGATTACTTGCAAGATAGGTTCTGTAGGTTTTTTTCTTTCGTTGAATTTATATCTAAAATTTAAGACATAACTGAACTCCTGACTCCTTTTTTTTGTCCCCATGACAGTAGGACATCCAAAATTTTGGGCTGTCATGAGAACAAAAATTGACCAAAAAAGCCTCATTGCAGACAACTTTGATAACTCTTGTAAATCTTGTGTTGACCATTGCAGCAGGGACTAAATCAGTAAATTGCCAGCATCCATAGATCTTCCACAGAGGTCACAGTGGGCAGAGAGGTCGGTTTGTACATGGGGGTTGTCTGTAAGTTGGGAGTTCTTAACGGGGACTGCCTGTAATCATAAATTTGGCACATATAAGGCACTGATTAACTTTCCATCAACTGCCAGATAACCCTGCTATGTGCCATTCACTGTAGTTGCAGATTCATTGATCATCATGTGTCTTATCTATTGCACTTGTGTTGCTGCTGCTTTCTAAGCTTGACTTGATAAGGATCCCTATAGAGAAACATTTGTTTCATTTTGTATAAAGTTTTTCCTCACTCAGGACTACTCTTCCCCATTACAGCTTTCAACCATGTATGTACATTGAAATTTTAAAATCCATGGCCATCTGTAGATGGAAAGTTGAGAAAGAAACTAGACACGTGTATTGTACTGTACATTTCCATGGATTTGTAATGTGAAATCTGCACCACAGATGATCTGGTTCTAAAGTTTGTGCTCCCTCTACCTTTCTTATATCTAATTGACCTTTATGAATCCTTGCACCTCATGTCATAATACTGAAATCTTTAAAAACCACCACCCGTGCTCTTCTATATAGGGTTGTACTCCCAATTTCCCTATCTTGTGGGTAGAAGATACAAAACCATTCAGAATAACAAATGAATAGGGGCCTCCTATTTGAATGAAGCATTTATGGGTCTGCTCACCATATTCAGGAGGATCTTTTCACGGACATTAAACTTCTTGCAAATGTCATGTGAAAGATGCCTTACTGTTTATGTGATGCTCAAGTCAGTTGGGTTTTACAGAATGCTTGTGTTGAACACCAAATCAAAGATCCAAATGCAGAATGAGCATCAGCTATATTACTATGTAATTTATGTGGCTTTACCGTGTCACCATGCATGACTGAGGTTAGCCGCTTCTCTTAGGCCACAGTAGCCATCATTACTATTGACCAAGCCATGCTTCCCGACTTGCCTCTTTAACATTTACTGGAGGCATGTATGGAGACCAGCGTTTTCCGTGCAGGCCACCATACACCCTTAACCCAATGTAGAGGCAGGTGTTCCCTGAAAGGGAGTATAGAGAGTGTATCTTATGGTTAAAACTTAACCATTAATAAATATGTCTAAAACTAAAATAAAGATAACTGTGCAGTCCACAGTGACATCCCTACATTAATAAGAATTGTGTAAAAGAATAACTTCTCCGACCCCAACTACAGCATGGTACTCTCTGACATGAGCCGGGATCGGTGGATGTATAAAGGAAGCTTGTTGCTGATCGGATGTTGGGATAGAGTGTGCTACCTCACTGACAGTCTACTCTCATGTTCTAATGTAGACTGTCCTGTTACAGCACATAGATACTGACCATCCTCAGCTAGTGTTTCCTGAACACATTCATCAGGGATCTAATATTTGTTACTAATATCTGGTTGACGCACTCAAATCTCATGTATAAGATTCATGTTTTGTCAACACATTAAAACATGGACTTGGAAAGCGTGTCCCTGCACGAATTGATGTCAGCGGCCAATGCAGAAGCACCCAATATATAAAAATATGCAGGCTATGTCAAAAATGAGGCAGACCAGAACATTGGCATGAAAGTTAGTAAAACCAACAGAGCCTCATGGCTCATTCTTTCCCTTACTGACATGACCCCTTTTATGTGCTCCTTCTGGGTGTCGATCAAGTAATAATAGTACAGGTCCTTCACCTTATGCGAGCCGCTGCAACTGACACTAATTCTCCACTCTGCAAGTGCTACATCGTCCCGAGAGTGGATTTCTTGCTGAGCGCAGTATTGCCAGTTAATTAGGTTCAGTCTTTAACAACATGGCTAATAAAACACAATATGCTGAGATGTCATACACTATGTAAGATATGCACAAAGACCTGGATTCAGGTAGACGACCTGTAATCAAAACTATGTATGGTGGGGATTGAACTCCTCTCTCCTGTTGGGAACGCCCTGTTCCGACCAAGTAGCCTTTCACACTCCCCCACTCCCGCTTGGAGTGGAGGTGGCTTACCGGGGTGAAGGGAAATCACAATTCCTGACGGTGTGTGGAATGTCTTAATGTCTCCCTCAATGGGTTTATGAAATAACAGAAATCCTGTTATCACAATGGATCTACAGTCTGATCCACATTGATGCAAATTTGCTTGGCAGAATTACCTGAGTAATCTTCATAACTGTTCTACCAGTTATGCCACAAAAGGGACAGAATTAGTATCTCAAACACAAATATATACCTATACAAATGATATAAGATATTACTTGACTAAATCTTTGTTTGCTAATAATGTGTGTGATAATTCAGTTTCCGTGTGTGCATTAAAAATCAAATTTTTACCTCCCATATATTGTGAGAAACCTATACAGACACTGTTACATGCAAAGACATAACTGACATATACTGTTACATGGAACTAGATATTTAACACATGTTTAATATATAGCATATGGATAGAGATAGTGGTCCTTTGATCATGGTGTCGGATTCCAGGTTCTTACATGTGATATGCTGTATGTTAGCATATTACCTTCTTTACCAATTGTTACATGCCCTTTAATATGATTTCAAGATACATATATGCTGTTACACAGGCGCCGTTACCGAAATTGGTGTATTTATCAATTTCAGACTGAAGAAGACATAGCACATATTGACACAAATGACCAAATATTACACAAAGTTATGCATATAAGAATGTCAGGAGCTACAACACACTCCAGGTGTATTCCAAACACTCCGGGTCTAGCAGGCAAACTCTGACTGCCTGGTTTATCTGCTTTTAAAGTGTGTTTGTCTGTTCTACTGCTTGTAAAGCACAATCTCTTCCTACCGTGTAATCTTTAATCCTTTTCCTGATGCCCCATTTTGTTCTTTTTCTTCTGATGCCATTTGTCTAGTGTTGCACAAATGTATATAATTTTCTTCATTGCTTATTTTTATGTTTTATATTGTTTTTTTATTATTGTTTTCATTAAAGTTTCTGTGGTTTATGTAGTGAAGTGTTTATCCAAATGGTAAATGGAAAAGATGGACATAGAACTTGACAGATTAATACATTAGAAACAAGTATTGAAAAAGGATGTGAAAAAGAAAGGACTCCTTTACCCCATTAGTATAGACAAAAGGACTAAATATATGAAAATGTATGGGTGTACATACTGTAGGTATTTATGAGTTCCTGTAATGAGTGTAGCACATTTTTTGTATCTAGTGTAATCAGAATGCATTCTTGTAGGAAGTTGTGAGTTTTTGGGGTTGTGTACCAGTATATTATCAACTTTTGTACATGTGTCTTGTGGTAAGTATGTATACATGTCTGATTATATTTGAGGACATTTCACCAATCCCAACTGTTTGTATAAATAGGCATTGGTCAGTTGATTCTTGTAGGAATTTTTGTAGCCCCCACTGTTCCCAATCAATGAATAATCAATGTTTGCAGATTTTTGGTGTCAAATGGGCAGAACATTATATCTGCTTTACCAACAAAACCACCCGTGTAATAGTACAGAGCCTAACTTGTATTGCTGCAGGGTTGCTACTGTTAGGTGGTCCTGGTCTGGACCAGCCAGTTTGCTGCTTACGCAATTACTTGGGAATATTGGGAGGCTAGAATGTAACTTCCAATGCTGCTTAAACAGTTCAATGCTACCTATTAAAGAATGAAAAGATCTTGATATGGTGTAGGCATTGAAATGTCCTTTTTGAGTGAATGTGAGTATACGTATTTAGTATCCCTTACCCTACATCCAACCAATGGTGGCATCCTTTTATTTTGCTATGAATAAAATTCTTGAAATGAAGGTAATTCTTCATTTCCCTCAGCGTCCCCATGACAGCCCCACCTTCCGGATGACCCCTTTTACCTCTGTAGGGACAGGAAGCACTCCACTGCTCCACTGTCTCCCTGACCCTACACACGGCAAAAAACAGAGATTCCTCTCCTGCTCTCCTCCTCCAGGGGTGTGCGGTGGGGAGGGGGAGCTATAGTTAGGTTTCAGGTCCGCAGCCCAGCACCCATCGGTCCTGGACCTCGATCAGGCTCCCCCCTTCCTGGTACGTTTCTTGGGGGACTGGTTTACTGCTGTCTGTGGCTCCTCCAAGTCCAAAGACCTATGCACTCCAAAGACCCTCAGCTTCCGTTAGCGACCACCATCTTGCTCCACTTAGATAAGACACTTCCGGGGGCTGGCACACCAAAAGTGATGCGGCTACAAGGAATGCTGCCGGAAAACAGGATCGCAAGGCCGGTGAGTTTAAAAGCCTACAGGTCTGTAACACATTGCACATTTATCCATCAGTTTAACATTGATTAGCCCTTTCTCCAATAAAGAACCCAAAGATAAGGGGAAAGAAAGGGAGGCAGAGAAAAATAAAACTCTTTCCCGCAAGTGCAACGTGCTACGCTAAACTGCCGCCTGCAGACAAAAAAAACTTTGCCAGATACACTCACCGGCCACTTTATTAGGTACACCTGTCCAACTGCTCGTTAACACTTAATTTCTAATCAGCAAATCACATGGTGGCAACTCAGTGCATTTAGGCATGTAGACATGGTCAAGACAATCTTCTGCAGTTCAAACCGAGCATCAGTATGGGGAAGAAAGGTGATTTGAGTGCCTTTGAACGTGGCATGGTTGTTGGTGCCAGAAGGGCTGGTCTCAGTATTTCAGAAACTGCTGATCTACTGGGATTTTCACGCACAACCATCTCTAGTGAGTGGCAGTTCTGTGGGCGGAAATGCCTTGTTGATGCCAGAGGTCAGAGGAGAATGGGCAGACTGGTTCGAGCTGATAGAAAGGCAACAGTGACTCAAATCGCCACCCGTTACAACCAAGGTAGGCAGAAGAGCATCTCTGAACGCACAGTACATAGAACTTTGAGGCAGATGGGCGACAGCAGCAGAAGACCACACCGGGTGCCACTCCTTTCAGCTAAAAACATGAAACTGAGGCTACAATTTGCACAAGCTCATCGAAATTGGACAGTAGAAGATTGGAAAAACGTCGTCAGGTCTGATAAGTCTCGATTTCTGCTGCGACATTCGGATGGTAGGGTCAGAATTCGGCGTCAACAACATGAAAGCATGGATCCATCCTGCCTTGTATCAACGGTTCAGGCTGGTGGTGGTGGTGTCATGGTGTGGGGAATATTTTCTTGGCACTCTTTGGGCCCCTTGGTACCAATTGAGCATCGTTGCAATGCCACAGCCTACCTGAGTATTGTTGCTGACCATGTCCATCCCTTTATGACCACAATGTACCCAACATCTGATGGCTACTTTCAGCAGCATAATGCGCCATGTCATAAAGCTGGAATCATCTCTGGTTTCTTGAACATGACAATGAGTTCACTGTACTCAAATGGCCCCCACAGTCACCAGATCTTACACTCACCGGCCACTTTATTAGGTACACCTGTCCAATTGCTCGTTAACACTTAATTTCTAATCAGCCAATCACATGGCGGCAACTCAGTGCATTTAGGCATGTAGACATGGTCAAGACAATCTCCTGCAGTTCAAACCGAGCATCAGTATGGGGAAGAAAGGTGATTTGAGTGCCTTTGAACGTGGCATGGTTGTTGGTGCCAGAAGGGCTGGTCTCAGTATTTCAGAAACTGCTGATCTACTGGGATTTTCACACACAACCATCTCTAGTGAGTGGCAGTTCTGTGGGCGGAAATGCCTTGTTGATGCCAGAGGTCAGAGGAGAATGGGCAGACTGGTTCGAGCTGATAGAAAGGCAACAGTGACTCAAATCGCCACCCGTTACAACCAAGGTAGGCAGAAGAGCATCTCTGAACGCACAGTACGTCGAACTTTGAGGCAGATGGGCTACAGCAGCAGAAGACCACACCGGGTGCCACTCCTTTCAGCTAAGAACAGGAAACTGAGGCTACAATTTGCACAAGCTCATCGAAATTGGACAGTAGAAGATTGGAAAAACGTCGTCAGGTCTGATAAGTCTCGATTTCTGCTGCGACATTCGGATGGTAGGGTCAGAATTCGGCGTCAACAACATGAAAGCATGGATCCATCCTGCCTTGTATCAACGGTTCAGGCTGGTGGTGGTGGTGTCATGGTGTGGGGAATATTTTCTTGGCACTCTTTGGGCCCCTTGGTACCAATTGAGCATCGTTGCAATGCCACAGCCTACCTGAGTATTGTTGCTGACCATGTCCATCCCTTTATGACCACAATGTACCCAACATCTGATGGCTACTTTCAGCAGCATAATGCGCCATGTCATAAAGCTGGAATCATCTCTGGTTTCTTGAACATGACAATGAGTTCACTGTACTCAAATGGCCTCCACAGTCACCAGATCTCAATCCAATAGAGCGTCTTTGGGATGTGGTGGAACGGGAGATTTGCATCATGGATGTGCAGCCGACAAATCTGCGGCAACTGTGTGATGCCATCATGTCAATATGGACCAAAATCTCTGAGGAATGCTTCCAGCACCTTGTTGAATCTATGCCACGAAGAATTGAGGCAGTTCTGAAGGCAAAAGGGGGTCCAACCCATTACTAGCATGGTGTACCTAATAAAGTGGCCGGTGAGTGTATGTATAGACCATCTCTTAAGGGATGCAAGATCCTCATTCAGAGATGAAATGCGCACATATATCTACAGAGAAATTCAAGCCTCCATGTTTTCTCTGGGACCTCCTATTGTGCCCCAGAAAAGGTCAAGGGTTATAGAATCCTTTTCTGACTCAGATGAGGACTCTGAAATTGCATTAGATTCTGCGAAAGATCACTTTGATGCTGAACCCTTTACCTCTTCAGCTCCAAATAAAATGGAATTCAGTTATCTTTTCTCTTGGATCCCATGTTAGAAGTGGTGAGAGAGACTCTAAACTTTGAGGAAATGACAGAGGCAGTTGATTCAGGATGAACTCTTCAGAATTAAAGAAGTGAGTGTTACTTATTAATGATACCCTTAAGGAACTCATTTTTGATGAATGGAGGGAGCTGGAAAAGAGAATCATCGCCTCCAAGGATATCTGCGACAGCCTTCATAGTAGACACCTCTGCATAAGGTATTTATTTCACCTCAAAAGAAAGGGCCTTATCTAACAGTGCAAGAAGGGCCTTATGGGTAAGACAATGGAGCAGGGATTTTAGATCAAAATCCAGGTTATGCAGTATACCATTTGTCGGCAATATGATGCTGGGTCCAGAGATGCACACTATATTAAAAAGGCTGGACAGAATGGGTTCCCTGAAGTCAAACAGTCCTTTAACCCCTTAATAACCTGGTCCTTTTTTTTCACTTCCCAGCTTCAAAAATCTATAACTTTTTTTATTTTTCTTCGTAAATAACTCTGATGGCTTGTTTTCTGCATGGTATTTAATTTTCCATGGTGATGGTATTTAATTTTCCATGGTGATGGTATTTAATTTTCCCCGGGAAGCGGGGAAAAAAATTCCAAATACAGCGAAAATGGTGAAAAACGCTTTTGCGCCGTTTTCTTGCGGGCTTGGATTTTACGGGTTTCACTGTGCACCCCTAATGAAATGTGTACTTTATTCTTTGGGTCGGTACAGTATGGCAGTATATGGGGATTTTCCTCCTCATTCATTATAATGTGCTGATAGCACTTTGTAATGAAAGGGTTAAAACGAGACAGCCTTGGGTCTTTGGAAGACACGAGGCTGTCATGGCGAAGGATCGCCGCTCCCCGATGACGTCACGGGGAGCTACAATCCTCGGCAAGATGGCGACGCCCGTGCGGCGATCGATGACATAGCACTTGCTAGCTCAGATCGCAGGTGTTACCAGTCAGTCTATGCTGCAATATGTTCTCCGTGCACCAGGACTAGGGCGCGCATTGGTAAGCGGTTAAGAAACGTCCCTTTCGTGAATGAAAAGACAGAAGATATGAAAATAAGGTAGATGGAGCTACCCTAAAGGCATAAAAGGAAGGTTGCAGATGTTTTATCCACGTTGGTCCCAGATAACATCAAATCCTTGGATTATGCAGGTCACACAAAGAGGCTACTAGTTAGAACTAGCTTCCCTTTCTCCCTTCTCTTTTCTACTGACCAACCTAATGTCCTGGGTTCACTCATTCCTGATATGGGTGGAGATACAAAAGTTGCTGAGTATAAATGGTGTTGCCCCAGTCACCACCGAACATTCAAGGAAAGTTTACTACTCACCCCTTTTCCTGACTGATAATTGAACAGATACATATTGTACAAATGCTTCAAAATGGAATCGATCAAAATGACTTAATGCTGATCCTTCAAGTGACATACATGAGCACCGTACACTTAAGAGAAACGTATTATCACTTACCCATTTGCTAACAGTCCTAAAAATTCCTGAGTTTTGCAATCTTTACACTCTCAGGAGAGACAGCCCATTTCCAATTCAGAGCTTTACCGTTCTGCTTTACCGTTCTGAATCTCTGCCGCAGCCAGGATATATACAAAGTTGATGATGGAAGTGGTGGCTTTCTTGTGAACCCAGGGAGTGTCTTTCATACCCTACCTCCACTACCTTCTGATAGTGAGCAAATCTGCCCAGGAGTTCATAATCACTCTCCGGGATCAGAGAACTTGGATACAGACTTCCTGAACAGGAATAGCGTTAGCCCAAACAAATGATGTCTGAACAACAAAGTGTTTTCCCATTTAGTTCAAACCTGAGGTTTACCGTCAGTAGACTGTTTGCCTCCCCAAAGACTGCAAAAATAGTAAATTCCTTCTCTCTAACAAAGATGAGTTCAACCTCTCGCCTAGACAATTTCAGCCAGCCTTGGGACTTTCCTCTTGCCTATGCGTTCCCACCAATTCCCATAATCTCCAGAGTAGTCCAATAAATCTTAAAGGACAAAACAAAGATTATTTTCATCATTCCATACTGGTGAAGATAAGATGGTTTGCGATCCTCAAGAGAATAGCTTTGGCAGAACTTATTATTCTTCCCCCCAGGGAAGACCTCTTGTATCATGCTCCAGTACTACATCCAGACCCGAACTCCTTACGTCTATCAGCATGGATCCTGGAGAGAGGCTATTAAGATTCAAAGGACTGCCTAAAAAAGTAATCTCTACATTAAAGGCAAGTCGCAAACCTGTGACTTATTCCATCTATTTAAAAATAGATGTCCTGGAATTTCAACAGTCAGGCTATGAACTGGGGCTAAAGACAAACACTCTTAAAGTCCAGATATCAGCTCTTAACTCTTTTTTCGATGTGTCTCTAGCAGAGCATGAATTGATTAAAAGGTTCGTGAAAGCCACTAATAGGTTAAAACATAATCCTAGGCAATCTTATTCACCTTGGGACTTATCGTTGGTGCTGAATTTTCTAACTGGCTACCCCTTTGAGCCCTCAGATTATGCATCCATTAAAGACCTTACACAAAAAAACTGTCTTTTTGCAATAACAACTGCCAGAGGAATAGGAGAGATACAGGCATTATCAACAAATTAACCTTATCGGAGAGTGTTGGACGACAGAATTGTATTAACACTAGATCCTAATTTTGTTCCAAAGGTTGCTTCGGAGTTCCACCATAACCAGGAAATTATACTTGCATCTTTCTGCAAAGAGCCAAAAACTGCAAAAGAGGCAACCTGGCATACACTGGATGTGAAAAGAACGGTTCTTAAATAGTTTTCTTTGACCAAAGAATAGTGTAAAAATTCTAACTTATTATTGCAATTTCAGAGTCCAAATAAAGCAAAAGAATATATATTGGATGCAGAGCGCTAAGGGCTATAATCTCCACTTGCCCAAGGCTGTTTGTCACCGGACCTGTGGACACTGCCTTGGAGACATAGAACGCATCCTGGGGTTCTTGCCGGCAGGAATTTTCCCAAATTCCTGGTGAGCTACACCAGCTTAAAGCCCAACTATACAATCTTTAATTTAAACATACCATTTCCCGGCTAACTTTTCTTCAGGTACAGCCTTCGAGAGCACCTCCTACCTTCGCCATAGAAGGCATGTGTAAACTGCTTACCTCCAAACCTCAAAGGCCTTCTAAATCCTTTCTTGAGTATCAAGAATCCAAAAATCCAGACTGGTAACTGTCAATTGTACACCATCATTACATTAAAGGAAATCAAACACATAAAAACATTTTTAAAAACCCTACAAATATTCACTCCTGCTCCTCTTCATCTTGAAAGGAGACTTATATTTGGTAGCAAGTTGTGCGGCGCTCCTGGCTGCTAATTATGCACGCTCTTGCTACCTCTCTCTCCCATACTGGAGATTTCTCGTGTGACATCTCCTCGCTCTCCCATGCTCTGGCGCTCTGGGCTGCTAATTGTACATGCCCTCGCCCCCTCCCTCTTCCATAATTAACAGCCCAGAGCACCGATCTTGTCCCCGCGCTCCGTGCTGTTAATTATAAGTCTCTTTTCTAGATGATGCTGGCGTGTCATGATTAGCGGTTGATTTCCTTTACTGTGACCTATTATAGCAGTGATGGCACACCTTTTAGAGACCGAGTACCCAAACTACAACCAAGACCCACTTATTTATCACAAAGTTCCAATGCAGAAATTTAATTTGTGATTTATATTGCCTTCTCTGTCACAGTTTTCATTGATACCAGCACTCTGAGGACACCAATAAAGCAGAAAATAGTCCCTGGGAGTGCTGTCACTTTAAAATAGCTCTGTGCACAGCACGTCCTGGGCTGTCTGGGACTGCAGGAAGATACCTGGTGAAGGTCTGGGTGCCCACAAAAAGGGCTCTGAGTGCCACCTCTGGCACCAGTGCCAAAGGTTAGCCATCACTGTATTATAGGATTCCCCAACCCAAGACAATAAGACCATCTCCCATTCCACTGAAACTCTACTCAATCCCAACTAACCCAAAAGCTCCTCCCATTCACGCCATACCCCACTATCAGCCCACCAGTTTGCGTCACTCACTGACTATCTAACCAAAGACCACCTTGCAGTGATACCTGACTCTACAGGCACTCCTTACAATCTCAACCCCATTTGTTCACCACTGACATAAGCTCTCGGGACTGCCACAACTGGAAACAGGTTTTTAACCCATGGTAAATGTATAGCAACAATATGTGCATTTAACTTCAAACTCATGGAGTTAATGTAATGAAACTGACTAACTTTTCCACCGGAGGGGAGTTAGCTGTCTGACCATTAAAGGAGTTTGCCCATATAAGAAAATTCTCAAATTTTAATCCCCTAGTGATCAGGGTATAGGTTTATATACAGTTTCATTTAGCCTCTGAATATTCACTAGTATCTGACACATAGAAAGAGACATGAGAAATGATGAGATCCTTCAGCTGCATATTACACATGAGATTCTCAGCTCTGCTATAACAGAGCTCTGTTATATGCTTCCCTCCCCCTCCCCTGGATAAAGACCTTATCTGCCTGTAACTTTTTAAGATTACTCTCCTCACAATGTGTTGCCGGCAGGAAGTCTCTGTGTGAGCTTGTCCTGGAATGCAAGGCTGGGGGCCACTGCAGAGAACTGCTCTGTGCAGTGTCAGACAAGTGAACAATATGTCCTCCCTGACCCCAAAGTCAGAAGATTCAGGGTCGGGTCCAGGGGAAACTGAAAATGTGTACAACGGGACTGATAGAGACAGATTGGAATAATATCTGTGAAATGCTTTATTTTTGTTATCAACATTAAATTAGAGAATGTTAGTTTGTTATCCTGAGTATATTTAAGAATCATGTCTTCGTGGGAATACCCCTTTAATCACCTGCACCAATTCCAAATTATTACAGTTAAAACAGACCTTTATATCCCGCAACCTATTACCTATGACTGACTAATCACAGAGATCGCTGGGGGCACAACCGCTCCAATTAGCCGGGTATCATAGGCAGAAGGGTCTCCTGCTCCTGAGTATAATAGCAATATCACCATGTCAGCCTACAAGGTGATATGAAATGTAAGGAATGCGGACATGACGCACTATTACATGCTATGTGACAATCTCCATGCCGTAAAAGTATGTCAATGAGTGTGAGCAGGTTACAAATAGTGTGCTTTATGCTGAAAAAAAATCCAATTGAATCAAATTTTTGGGAAAAAGTTCAGCAAACCAGCCAAATCAAATAGATAATATATACTAATAGATAATATTATAATACTATAATATATACACTTATGAAAAACAATAAATGATGCTTAATAGGGAAGAACATTTATATAATAAGCTACTTATTGCACCAATTATGTCACCAATGTGTTGTTCTTGCTCTAATCCTTGGAGAGAAATGTTTTGTAACAGTGAAATAATTGGTCTCTTTGAAACATATTACCAGCTATAATGAATGTACACATGTTGCAAGATAATCAATGAAGTAACGTCCATAATTACCTATTATAATATGGGTTAACAATAGAAACACGCAAATTCATTTTAAAAATTCTTTAGAATTATGAATTAGTTTGCTTGTTTCTAATATTGCAACTTTCCAAAAATGTCTGATTGGGGAAAGCCAAAATTTCATTTTGTGCTACTTTCTGAAATGGTTAAAACCATGAGTAGTCACAAGGGCCCACATTTATTAACTCTTTAATGACCAGGCACTATTTCGTTTTAATTTCTTACACCCCACCTTAAACCTTTCAGGACCTGGCCCTTTTTTGTTTTTTCATTTTCATTTTTCACTCCCCATGATCAAAAATCCATAACTTTTTTATTTTTCCATGTACAGAGCTGTGTGACGGCTTATTTTCTGCGTAACAAATTGCACTTCATAGAGATGGTATTGAATATTCCATGCTGTGTACTAGGAAGCGGGAAAAAAATTCCAATGTGTAAGCGGGTAAACACCCGGGATCTGAGTTTTTCCGCATCGCGTGTGTAGTGCCGGGTCTCTGGTGCGTGAGATCACAGTACCCGACCACCGGCACTATAATAACCCGATGTCCCGAAATTCTTCTTCTTGATGCGGGCCCCGTGAAGGCCGCATCAGAAGAGCAGTACCCTTATGACCGCCGTAGATTTCCCGATAGGCGGGTCATTAAGGGGTGTAAAAAACCCAGAAAAAATAGGTCCAAAACCATATTATACCAAACCACAAACAGAGCACCTTGTAGTGTCAATAAAAATGAGGCAAAGTTTTGGGTTCCTACCATTGACTCGACTGCTTCCAGGATCTTACATTTCCACAATGGTATTTGGATCTACTGCAGCCACCTGGATAAGTTTATACGTATGTTGTAGTGGCCTCACTGGCTGGTATTTAGTGTTGTTTAGCATTCATCAAAGACTAACAAGTTTATAGGAACACCAACCGGCGAACAGTCCTGTGTTGCTAAGAGCGGTGGCTCATTATCACTCTCAGATATTTTTATTTACATTTTTTTTAATCCCCAGATTCTTCATACCGTGGATACCTTATATGCCTACCTTAATTTCACAGTATCCTGTGGGTTTGGCCCACAGCGTGAACAGGTGGACCACGATGGACCCTGAGGTAGCAGGCCTGGGGCCCACCTAAGTAGTGCTGGACAAGTAAAAACGTAATTTATTAAACATAAATAGTTAGAATAGAATATGTGATGCAACCACTCGTATATGTACATCCATGTCAGCCTCCCCCTGTATGGAGGGCTCTTATGGGCTGAGGTTCTCCATAAAGCGTGGCATTTGCCTGCATATTGCAGAGCAAAACACCTATATAGTAACACCTGTGTCCAATGCTGGCATCGATTCTCTGCTGTTAAGAGCCTCTAAATGCCTCTCCGTCTAAGCTGCCAGAGCGCATTATAATCCATTCATGTGGTGGCCACCATATTGGATCAATTCCCGCCTCCCTCCAGTCTGTGAGTTTCTATGCAGTTCCTATGTCACAACAAGATCTTCCGATTTTGGCTAGTCTGATTTAACTTTGTCCATTACAATGTGACAATTGCACATCGTAATAAATGAGTTGTGGTAAATCCCATATACTGCATACAGTATAAATATAAATAAACAGTAAACAGTGTGTAAGTATTGCCGTGTCCCCAAAATGCCAAGCTATCAACATATAATACATGTTTTATATCTGATCCTTTAACACCGGAACGGAAAATAGTCCCCAATAGTCGTAAATTATGCCACTTTTGCCATTTTGAAAAATATAAAAATCATTCAACTAAATGGGGTGATCAAAAAGTCTGTAACCATCCCCTCAAAATGGTAGCATTATGAAAACATCATCAAAAAGCACAAAAAATGCACACTCAACCAACTCTGTACACAGAAGTATTGAAATTATTAACAGCCCGCCACGAACATGGCGAAATGAAGATATTTTTGTTGTTCATTTTCCGCGAGGATCACGGGGCCTATTTTGCAAATTATTAAGAAAGCATATACAAACCCTCTTCAATCATGGGGAGTACCAAATTTGTATTATAATAATATAATAACTTGATTTATCTATAGCGCCATCAATGCCGTAGACGCTTTACCAATCAGAGGGGGACTATCCAACTATAGACATGACAACGAACAAAACAGTAATATGGAAAAATAGGACGGAGGGCCTGCTCACAAGAGCTTACAGTCTATGAGAATAGGGGGGGGGTGGGAGGGTGACACAATTGACCCAAGAATAAAGTAGAAAGGAGAGGAAAAAAGGATAATCGGCACTAATCTGCAGACTTGCCGGAGGGCATAGCTTATAAAATCTTCTTTTATTCAGCAACGGAGATAAAAACAAAACACGTATCCAAAGAGACCAACACAAGGACCTGTATACGAATTTCGGCAGTTATGCCTTATTCCTGGTCTACATTCTAGTGGCATACACACACTATTTAGTCCGTGTGTTGGTCTCTTTGGATATGTGTTTTGTTTTTAATCTCCCTTGCTGAATAAAAGAAGATTTTATAAGCTATGCCCTCCAAGTCTGCAGATTAGCGCCGAGTATCTCTTTCCTCTCCTGTCTACTGATGTGTTAAAAGCCTCCACATGGATCAACGAGCACCTGCTGGAAGGGTGAGCTGGAATTGCACTCAGTGCGCTACTTTGTTTCTAAAGAACAAAGGAGACACATCATTTGGGGGAACACAGTGAAAGCCATAATATCCAAACCCACAAGAAAATGGCGCAAATTTATTTTTTTCAAAATTTCCCTGCATTTGGATTTTCTGGCATCCAAGTAGATGGCATGGAAAATTAAATATGGTCACTATAAAGTGCAATTTGATACAGCTCACACAGCTGTTTACATAGAAAAAAATTAAAAACGTTATGGATTCTTTAACCCGTTCACGACCGTGCTGATAGCACGTCAAGGGGTCGGCCGTGGGTGCTGGAGAGGGCTCAAGCGCTGAGACCTCTCCAAAACCAGCGTAGTCTTTGCTGATATTGCCGCAAAGGCTTAACGGTAACAACCCCACGATCGGTTGCCAGCACTGGTCACCGGGTGTTTCCCCTGATCACCGCCGGCAAAGCTGCCGGCGGACTTCAAAAGGATTGCAGGCAATGGGCGACGCCATCTTTTCGAGGATCGCCAACTCCCCGTGACGTCATCGGGGAGCGGCGATCCGTCGCCATGTAGCCTCGGGTCCACGAAGAACGAAGACTACTTCAGGTTACCCATGCATTACAATGTGCTATCAGCACATTGTAATGTATGAGTAGAAAATACACATATATGCCATATTGTAGTATGGCAGTATATGATAGGATCGTGAGACCACCCTAGCGTTAAAGTAACCTAGGGAGCTGAAATACTAAAAATAAAAAAAAATAAAAAAAAAAAAAATTATAATTAAAAACCCTAAAAACTTCAAATCACCCCCTTTCCCTAGAAACTGATATAATATAAATAAACAGTAAAAATCATAACACCTAGGTATCGCCGCGTTCCAAAATCCCCGATATATCAAAAATGGATAACGGTTTTTCACTGCGTTAATCCAGGAGTAAACGATCGCGCCCAAAGTCGAAAATGGCACTTTTTTTGTTCATTAAAAAATAAAAAATCTATAAAAAGTGACACAAGGTCGAACAGTCCTAAAATTGATAACATTGTAAAACATCCGCAAAACAACGGACACCCCCACAGCTCTGTACACCAAAGGATAAAAAAAAGTTATTAGCGCCAGAGAGCAAAATCCCCAAAAAAATTTTTGTACAGGAGGTTTTAATTTTTTTAAATGTATGCAAAATATTAAAAAACCGTATAAATTTGGTTAGTCAGTATTGCACCGCCCAAAGAATAAAAGTAGCATGTCATTTGGGGGCACAGTGAAATCGTAAGATCCAGCCCACAAGAGAAGACGAAACAAATGCGGTTTTTTTACCCAATTTCATGCATTTGAAATAAAAGAAGATTTTATAAGCTATGCCCTCCAAGTCTGCAGATTAGTGCCGAGTATCTTTTTCCTCTCCTGTCTACTTTATTCTTTGGGTCAATTGTGTCACCCCCTCATTCTCATAGACTGTAAGCTCTTGTGAGCAGGGCCCTCACTCCTATTGTTCCATATGACTGTTTGTTCTTTGTAATGTAATATAGTTGTATATGTCCCCTATGATTTGTAAAGCGCTACGGAATTTGATGGCGCTATATAAATAAAGATTATTATTATTATTATAATACAAATTTGGTATCCCCATGATTGTATAGGTTTTATAATCTTTTTATACATTTGCAAAAATGAAAGCCTACTGTGAAAAAAAAAAAATCTTCATTTCGCCATGTTCTGGCGCTAATAACTTTTTCATACTTCTGTGTACAGAGTTGTGAGTGGTGTCATTTTTTGTGACTTTTGATGATGTTTTCAATGCTACCATTTTGAGGATGGTACAGACTTTTGATCACCTTTTATTGAATTTTTATATTTTTCAAAATGGCAAAAGTGGCATTTACGACTTTGGGGACTATTTTCCGTTCCGGGGTTAAAAGGCAGAGAAAAAACATTATTATATGTTGATAGCTTGGACATTTTGGGACACGGCAATACTTAACATGTTTACTGTTTATTTATATTTAATACTGTATGGCAGTATATGGGGATTTACCACATCATTTATTACAATGTGCAAATTGCACATTGTAATGGACAAGTTAAAATCAGACAGCCTCGGGTCTTTGTTTGGCATAGTCACTGATGACCTCACAGGAGGCGGCAATTGAATCCAATATGGTGGCCACCACAGGCAGGGATTTAAATGCCTCTGGCAGCTTAGACGGAGGCATTTAGAGGCTTAACAGCAGAGATCGATGCCAGCATTGACCACAGGTGTTACTAGTAGGTGTTTGCTGCAATATGCAGCAAATGCCAACCTTGTATGGAGAACCTCAGCCCATAAGCCCTCTCCATACAGGGGGAGCTGACATGTGATGTACATATACGAAGTGTCTGCATCACATATTCTATTCTACATTTATGTATAAATTACAGTTTTTACCTTGTCCAGCACTACTTAGGTGGGCCCCCAGGCCCTGCATAACTCAGGGGTCCATCGGTGGATCCACCTGTTCACCTGTGGGCCAGAACCCAACAGGAACTGGAAATTAAGGGAGGCATATAAGTATCCAGGTATGAGAAATCTGGGGATTAAAAAATGTAAATAAAAAATTATCTGAGAGTGATAATGAGCCACCGCTCTGAGCAAACAGACTGTCGCATGTTGGTGTCCTGAAATGTTAGAAAGAAGAAAACACCAGCTCACCTCCACGACCACATGGATACCGGCACGAAACCCGCCTTGTTTGCTTAGGCACAAACACTTTGAGAAATAAAGTTGATGGTCCAGCCAGCAAGAGTGATCTTTTTTAGACTTTTATTTCCAAATTCTTTTGTCATAGTGCTATGCCAAAATTCCAACGCGTTTCGGCGATCAGTCGCTCTAATCAGGAAGCAATACATTCAGAGTAATCCTTAAGCACTTCCTCTCATAGACACCTGTAGGTGGGCGTGGTACAAATCATGATGTCATGCCTCCCCGTTATGAAGGAAATACGTTAAAAGGGCTAGAACATGAAGTAATCCAAAAATACATACAGGAAAATACAATTGCAAATATAACTTAATACAAAAAGCTACACTTAAAACTGCTATTACATATAATTCAAAAGAGGAAGGAAACTTTCTCTGCGTCTCCGGTTCCCAGGGCAACGGAACTCTTACGTGCAAGTTATGACACATCAGTGACAGTGATACAAGACACGTGAAGAAAGAAGTCACGTGAGTGAGTCACGTGACCCGCGTCATCGGGTTAAAGACCGAGATGTAAGGAATGGGATCGATCTCAGGTAAGATATAAAGTGGTATTTTTTATAGATTTTTAACTTTTACGATGCATGTGAGGATCCCTTAAAAATGGGAATTCAATATTGACGGTTATTAGCGGAGTAAAAGCGCTGCCATGGAGTTCCCGGAAATCCAGTGGAAGATTTTCGAATTGCTGCATAAATTCTAAATGAAAATAAGTGGAAAAAAAAAGGATTATTATTTTTTTTTACAGCAAATTAACCTAAAAAATATATAATAAAAACATAATGGATTAAAAACAAGGACTATGAATGATGAATGGCTATGTGGATATAAAGTCCTTGAAAGTGGACATTAAAGATTGACAGAAATTATACATAGGAAAAGTTCAAGTGAAGTAAAATTACAAAGAAGAATTGAAGATTTAAAGTATATATTAGTATCACGATATTTAATATGATACAAAAAATCACTTTTGAGTTCATGCCCTTAGGATAACGAGTGTCAAGTTCAATATCCAATAAGCCTCTCGGTTTTAGTTTTGTGCTTATATTACCTCCTCTCAATGGTATCTCATTTTTCAAAAGCAAAGGTACGTAGATTGTCTGTGTTTCTGTGATGTGTTCCACAAAATGTTTGGATGCTCCTGACAATCCCTAATGTCAGTAATTTAATTCCATTTAAGATGTTCTAAAAACCTTCTTTAAATTTGCGTTTGGTTTGTCCAATGTACATGAGATCACATTCAACACATATGATGGCATACCACAACTCCTGTGGTGTTGCAATTGATAAAATTTTTAATTGAAAAAGTTTATCTCCAGTACTGTTTTTAAAAGTGTTTGTTTTTTGAATAAACCTACATGTAACACAATCTGTTACTACACATTTAAAAAAACCCTTTGGGATAGCCAGTAGATTTGGTGTGGGTAGCAAAACAAATGGGAGAAAGAACATTACCTAAAGTAGTTCCTCTACGGGGGAAACTATTCACAACCAGGGGATAAATTTTTTCCAGAATTGGGTCAGCTTTCAATAGGGAAGATGTTTATGAATAATAGTTAGAAATATCTTTAAATTGAGGACTGGAGCTAACCACCAAATGTAGGTTTTTAGGTTGTGATGTTTCCACATCAAAGATTTCTTTTAAAAGTTGTTCTCGATCCTTTTTTCAACTAAGTTTTGCACGGACAGCATCCAATTCGGATAATGTTTTAACATCTTTGAAAATACTTTATGGAACAAGGATTTTTATTTTCAAGCTGTGATGTTGTCTCTCTTATAACATCAATCCCCATGAAAATGCTATCAGGGCTCTGCAATTCCATCTCAATGAATTCAGTGATTACACTGTGGAATAAAGGAATTCATAGTTGATGTCTGCATTTACCTGTTAAATCACACTTTTTCTGTTTGACAACTCTTTCTTTCTACAGATTCGAGGAGTTAGTATGGGGGCGAAATTTTCCCCTCACTGGCAAACTTAGTTGTGTGTGGTGGGAAAGACAATTTATCTTTGCTGATGATAATCCTTTTCGATTCTATAGAGTGGTATGGAGATATATGATGATCTGCTAATTGTTTGGAAAGGCAGTGTATCTGCCATGCCACTCTTTGTTGAGTACCTTAATGGTAATCATTATAATTTGGGTTTCCGTCATACAGTCACCCAGAGGGAGATAGTTTTTTTTGGATCTGACACTCAAGGTAAAGACAATGAATTATTCAGTTTGCTCTTATCGTAAACCAACAGCAGGCAATACTATATTGCATGCAGATTCACAACACCCTCAACATAAAGTTAAAGCCATCCAGTTTGTGAATTCACAAGTAAACGTAACTGTAGCGAAAAAGACACTTATGAACATGAAGTAGCTAAATACTACTAATAGACTTAAGAATCATTATCCGAATGGGATGCTGTCACGTGCAAAAAACTTAGTTGATAAAAGGATCGGAGAACAACTTTTAGAAAAGAAATCTTTGATGTGAACAGTCACAAACCTAAAAAACTACATTGGTGGTTAGCTACGTCCTCAATTAAAGATATTTCTAATATTATTCATAAACATCTTCCCCTATTGAAAGCTGACCCAATCTGGAAAAATTTTATCCCCTGGTTGTAGAATAGTTCCCGTAGAGGAACTACTTTAGGTATGTTCTTTCTCCCTCATTGTTTGCTACCCAACACCAATCTAGTGGCTATCCCAAGGGTTTTTTTAAATGTGGTAGAAAGAACAGTGTGTACATGTAGGTTTATTCAAAAAACAAACACATTAAAAACAGTATGGAGATAAACTTTTTCAATTAAAAATTTTATCAATTGCAACACCACAGGAGTTGTGTATGCCATCATATGTGTTTTGAATGTGATCTCATGTACATTGGACAAACCAAACGCAATTTAAAGTAGGTTTTTTAGAACATCTTAATGGAATTAATAATACTGACATTAGGGGATTGTCAGGAGCATCCAAACATTTTGTGGAACAACATCACAGAAACACAGAAAATCTACGTACCTTTGCTTTTGAAAAAATTGAGATACCATTGAGAGGGAGGTAATATAAGCCACAAACTAAGAAACCGAGAGGCTTATTGGATATTGAACTTGGGACACTCGTTTATCATAGGGCATGAAATCTCAAAAGTGATTTTTGTATCATTATTAAATCGTGATACTAATTATACTTTAAATCTTCAATTTTCTTTTGTAATTTTACTCACTTTTGAACTTTCCTATGTATAATTTCGTCAATGCTTTAATGTCCACTTTCAAGGACTTTAAATCCACATAGCCATTCATCATTCATAGTCTTGTTTTTTTAATCCATTATGTTTTTATTATATATATTTTTGTTTGAAGTTAATTGCTGTAAAAAAATAATAACCTTTTTTTTTATCTTATTTTCATTTAGAATTTAGGCAGCAATTCGAAGAATCTTTCCACTGGATTCCGGGAACTCCATGGCAGCGCTTTTACTCCGCGTAATAACCTCAATATTGAATTCCCTTTTTAAGGGATCCTCAACATGCACGTAAAAGTTAAAAAATCTATAACAAATCCACTTATATGCTTACCTGAGATCGATTCCCTTCCTTACATCTGGTCTCTTTAAACCAGATGACGCGGGTCACGTGACTCACTTCACGTGACTTCTTTCTTCACGTGTCTTGTATCAAGTGTCACGTGATTGTGCATAACTTGCACGTAAGAGTTCGCGTTGCCCTGGGAACCGGAGACGCAGAGAAGGTTCCTTCCTTCTTTTGAATTTATATATGTAATAGCAGTGTTTAAGTGTAGCTTTTTGTATTAAGTTAATTTGCAATTGTATTTTCTGTACTGTATTTTTGGATTACTTACATGCTAGCCCTTTTACGTATTTCCCTCATAACGGTGAGGCATGACATCATGATGTACACGCCCACTTACAGGTGTCATGAGAGGAAGTGCTTAAAAGATTACTTGAAGGTTTGATATTCCATGATTAAGAGCGACTAGATCGCTCGAAAAACGCGTTGGAATGTTGGAATAGCACTATGGACAAAAGAATTATGGATGAAATAAAAGTCCTGAAATGTTAGTCTGTGATGAAGCACAAACAATAAATTATCCAGCCAGGGGATGGACATACAACAGTAACTATAAAACTTATCCAGGTGCTGCAGGAGATCCAAATACCAGTTGTGGAAATGTAAGCATCCTGGAGCATGCAGAGTCAATGGTAGGAACCCAAAACTTTGCTTCATTTTTATTGACACTCTAACTGTGCTCTGTTTGTGGTTGGATTAATATGTATTTTGACCTATTAGTATTTCTGGGTATTTTTAACCCCTTAATGACCGCCCTATCGGGAATCTACGGCGGTCATTAAGGGTACTTCTTCTGATGCGACGCCTTTCTACGGCGCCGAATAGAAGAAGATTTCGGGACATCGGGTTATATAGTGCCGGTGTCGGGCTGTGATATCACAGCCCAGACCCGGCACAACACCGGGATCGGAAAAACTCAGATCCGGTGTGGTTAACCCCTTACACGCCGCGGTTAAGCCTGACCGCGGCGTGCAAGTGTGTCCCCGTGGATCGGACCCCCGGTGTGCTTTCCGATCCCTCCTGCGCTGCCCGGGTCCCGACGAGTGACCGGGGCTGTCGGCTCCTCTTCTCGCTGGGTTCTGCCTTCCTGGCAGGACCGGCTGTAAGTAACTGAGCATGCGCAGCATGCTCAGTTACTTTCACTATACACTGCAATACAAGTGTATTGCGTGTAAAGGCTTGAATAAGCGATCGGATGATCGCATTCAAGCCAAAGGTTGAAAATATGTGAAAGTAAAAAAAAAAAGATTAAAGTTTTAAATAATAATTAAATAAATAAATAAAATAAAGTCCCATAATCTCCCCAGTTACACATATAATGCAAAACAGTATATAAAACACAAAAACACACAAAAAATGTACATATTTGGTATCACCGCGGTCCGTATAATCTGTAAATAAATCTAAATCAATATTGAACCCGCTCGGGAACGATGAAAAAATAACCACGAAAAAATTCGTAATATACAATTTTTCATAAACACTATCACAAAAAATGTTCTAAAAAAATGATCAAAAAAAGCTACATTCCCTAATATGATACGAATGAAAAGAACAAACTCTTTTCGCAAAAAATAAGCCCCCCAACCAGATCTGACAACAGAAAATACAGAACTTATGGCCCAAAAAGTTTGTCATAGTTAAAAAACAATGCGATATTCTCCAATATTGGTTTTGCTCAGGAAAATTGAGCAAAGATAAGAAAAACTATATAAATGAGGTATCACCGCAATCGTAGTGAACCAGAGAATAAAGATAAAATATTATTTTTACATTACGGTGAACGGGGGGAAAAAAATGCTAAAAATCCAAAATAAAAATTGATGATTTTGTTTGTGTCCCCCTTGAAATAGTTAATAAAATCTCATGAATAAGCTATAGACCCCCTAAATGAATTATCTATACATTGTATCTCATTCCGTAAAAATTAAGCCCTCATATGTTTGCATTACCAAAAAAAAAATAAAAATGTATAGGTTGTACAATGTGACAATACAAATCTGCTGTGAATGGCACCTCCATTCATTCTATACTCGGCCGTGCGCCCGTACAGCAGTCACCACCACATATGGGGTATCAGCACTCGGGAGGAATTGGGCATCAAACGTTGCAGTGCGTTTCATCATTTAATTTATTCTGAAAATGTCAGTTTGGCCTAAATGAATGTATGTTCCAAAAAAATTCCATAGTTTCTAAATCGCAGGTCCATATTGTTTTAACCCATGTGAAACACTTAAAGGGTTAATGGACTTAATAGAAGTTGTTTTACATACGTTGAGGGGTGAAGTTTCTATAGTGGGGTAATTTATGGGGTTTTACTATTACTTAGGCCTTACAAAGTCACTTGGAAGCTGAGTTTTCCCTCAAAATGTGAGTTTTGGCAATTTTCATGAAAATGAGAAAAATCGCACCTAAAGTTCTGCACCTCATAACATCCTAGAAAAGTGAGAGGATGCATAAAATATCATCCCAACATAAAGCAGACATTCCGTAAATGTAATTTATCAAGCTTTTTGGGTAGTTTTACTTCCTGTCTGGAAAGCAGAACATTTCAAACTAGGAAAATGAAGAATTTTTACAAACTTTTGCCAAATTTTCACTTTTTTTCAGAACGAATCGCAAAACGTATCACTTAAATTTTATAACTAACATGAAGTACAATGTGTCACGAGAAAACATTCTCAAAATCACCGGGATATGTTAAAGCGTTCCCAAGTTATAACCAATTATCGTGAGACATGTCAGATTTGAAAAATCGAGTCTGGTCATTGAGCTGAAAACTAGTGTCGGTGATAAGGGGTTAAACTTTCTGTTTGGACTGACGTTATTTCTGGCTGTGACTATTGGCATGGACCTGGTCTGCCTTTTGTCCTGTCAGTCTGTTATTGACATACAATCCTAAATATTCTGACAATTATAACACTCCTTTCCCCTCCCACAGGAACTTACTGTCCCGAACCAAAAAAGGTATTCTGCTTTTCTCATAAAGGTAAACTAACACTGTTCCTCTCACTGTGGTGTATTGGACAAATTTCAATTTGAATCATGCTAATGCAGAATTTGACAATTTCAATTTTGAATTCAGCGAATGTGATATTTGACTAAATTGGACTCTCTAACCACTTACTCAGACGCTGGCACAGTCAGGTCGCATGGGATCTGTGCCTGGTTCATCTTGATGAATGTGAGGATGTCCATGGTGGCTGTGGACAGATCAATCCTCTTTCCGGCAATGACACCTCTGGTGGTGCTGGCACCCCTGTTGTTGCTGAATATGAGCTTTGAAAGCACACTTGCTGCAGAGCAGGAAGGCGCCTCCAAGAAATAGAGAGCAAGCTCTGGTCATGTCTTCCATTTTCCCACTAGAAATTGAACATGGAGCACCCATCATTCAGTACCAGAATATCGTTGACAGATAATCTTCCGCCATGTGAGCCACAGTCTGCCTACTAGTACCATATGCTGTATCCATTTGTGTTATAGATTGAGGAGAATTGAACATGGTGTGCTGGTGCTCTTGACGGGGACTTCAACAGAAGTTGAGCACTGTCTGCCATGTAATAGACCAGTACCTCAACTTTTTGTGGCCTATTGGGGCCTACAAGTATATTCATCACACCCTGGAACCTGCCTGCACCAGATGCAGGTATAGAAGGAAAATGTCCTCTCCCTGCACCACCAGCAACATCTCCACCAGCAGCAGCACCCCAGCTTTGTTTCTGTCCCTTAATTCTGCTTTCCACATTTTAAAACACAGTTTTTCACACTGCACATAAGGAGCATATGAGAAAAACAATGGATGCCGTGAATTCGGTAGTAGCACAGCTATAATGAAAAAAATGTAGTATGTTCGAGGAATTTTCCAAACAGTTGCACTGCTATTTTGAAAAAATGGATTCAGTGAATACGGACTCGGCAATTTATGAATGAATGGATTTAGCAAACAGTAGGGCTACTATTTTGGAAAAAAAAAAACTGATGCAGTGAATTCAGACTCTGCAATTCAGGAATGTATGGATTTATCAAATGCTGGCACAGCTATGTTGAAAAAAATAACCAACAGATGCAGTGATTACAGATTCTGCAATTAAGTGATATAGTGTTGCAGCAAGAGTGCTACTATTTCTCTAATCAGTAATGATTATGATAATGCAATAAGGTTATCTCACTCTTCTTCACACTGCCCTGAAAAGGGCAATTATTTCTATATGCCTCGCTTTCTCTTCTTATCTCCCTAAAATGGCAATTTTGAAATTATTAAAGCTTTATTCTTTCCCTCACTGTCCCTCCAGCTGCAGTGTCTCCCTAGCTCTCTCCTGGCTGTAATGGCACTGGGACTAATGACCCTTCTCTGATGCGTCTTCCTGAACCCAAAGCACAAATGTCTGACTGGCATTTGGCTTTGGGGTCATGGGTGCAGTACCCCCCAATGCTCGGTATGGACCCCTATTTGTGAATTTGTAAATCACATAAAATAAATTATATGTGTATCTGGCTTTGTAAGAAAATATCCTTTTTCTAGTAAGCATGCTTGAAAGAAAAGGTGGATCCTCAAAATGTTGCTGGCATGTTCCATGCTCAGGCCAGTCCTGATCAAATGTTTCTGCATCATGTGTTCTTCCCACTTTTGGATTCCTAAAAATTGGACTGTTGTCTCATGAACAATTTAAATATTTATGGCTGTTCATCCATCCAGTATTTTTTCAAAGGGGTTGGCCACTCCTGTAAATAAGTTGCCTATGTGCTTTTACTGTCTTGTGGATAATTCAGGAATGTTCATCAAGTGATTCAGCAGTCTTGCAGCTTACTTTTTTAAAAAAAATAACATATTGATAAAGCTTTGCCACCCAAAACAAAATGAGCAGAAGACTGTAGGTAAATGTTTCATTTTTGAATTTCCCTCTCTCAGATTTGGCTATTTCTGTCTGTGCTTAAATCCATAACGATAAACCAGTGACACCTATTCATAGATCCAGGCACTGTGACTGTGGTTATCTTCAAATATTTGTTATCCATGGCCTCCTTTCTTCTAAAATCGACTTCTACAATTATGCTAATGAGTATGATAAGCTCTGTTGGGCATTACCAGCAAGTTCCATCACAATGAGAGGGGGAAGTGCTCCTTGCACACTGTAACAGCCTGTGAATTTGTAGCACAAGGGGGCCCTGGAAACCACCCCAGTGGCCTTTGAGGATCATCAGCATAATTTTAACAGTTCATTTTAGAGTGAAGGAGGCCTTGGTTAACAAATATAAGAAAATTACCACAGTCGCAGTGCCTGGACCTATGAGTAAGTGTCCCTGGTTTATCATGTTTGGTTTTGATGGTAGATTTCCTTTAAAGAGACATGTTCATGAAGTGTAATTTTTCAAAAAAAAGTCACAAATTTAGGTGCAAATCCCTTCCAGTCCGCCCTTGGTGAAATAAAAATATTAAATATTAAGTTGCATTAAATTTGCAACTAGTTTTTGCCATATTTTTTCACAAATTTTCTCCAGACATTAATACCCCATGTGTGAAAATGAAACCACATTTATCCAGTTGTCCTCCACTATAATAAATCTGATGTGCAAAAGACATTCATAGAGCTCATAGGGAATAATAATTTATTATTGGGATACTTGTCTATATTTGGCCTTATTTTAGTGCCGTTGTGATACAAATGTTATTTTGCAATGTTTTCCATTGAACATAGGAAGTGCAAAGTCACTGACTTCATTATTTGCATAGACTTGTTGATTTTTTCGATTTGGCACAAATTTCAGTTTAGGCAACAGGTACAGTGCAAATTTACCACCAGGTACAGATCAAATTTACCACCCTGGTCTATGTTTCAACTTCAGTCAGCCAGTCTAATAAAAAATTACCCCTCTTGAGTCATGTAGGACAAAATGGAAATTGTGAAACGTTTGTTTAATTAACTTTACTGTTACTTTGTTGTAAGAAAATATCCTTTCGCCTAGTAAGCATGCTTGAAAAAAAACATCGATCCTCAAGCATGTTCCATGCTCAGGCCAGTCCTGATCAAATGTTTCTGCATCTTGTGTTCTTCCCACTTTTGGATTACCCCTCTTGAGTCATGTAGGACAAAATGGAAATTGTGAAACGTTTGTTTAATTAACTTTACTGTTACTTTGTTGTAAGAAAATATCCTTTCGCTAGTAAGCATGCTTGAAAAAAAAACATCGATCCTCAAGCATGTTCCATGCTCAGGCCAGTCCTGATCAAATGTTTCTGCATCTTGTGTTCTTCCCACTTTTGGATTCCTAAAAATTGGTCTCATGAACAATTTAAATATTTATGGCTGTTCACCCAACCAGTATTTTTAAAGGGGTTGGCCACTCCTCTAAATAAGTTGGCTATGTGCCTTTACTGCCTTGTGCATAATTCAGGAATGTTCATCAAGTGATTCAGTAGTCTTGCAGCTTACTTTTGTACTGTGTGCAGACCATTTATGCTTTTTTCTTTACTCTCTGAGCTCCGTTTAATAGGAGAAGCTGTAACAGCAAAATTATGACTCATCATGCTCCCTTCCTACACAGAGGGTTCTGTTTCATGGACCACCTGGAGCAGATACAGGGCGTGCACAGCTGTGTGAATATGCAGTGACAGCATCCTGTCAACAGGGAAAGGCTGCAGCTTACAAAGGAGACAAAGATGAGACATGTCTAATTGAAGAGATTTATTGAAAGTGGCCAACCCCTTTAAGAATGGTCATGTTATCATGCATATCCTATTTAATTAACAATAAAGCTGTGAATTAGATTTTTGTATTAGGATGTATTAATCAACAGACATTTTAAACCAAAAAGTGCATTGTTAAATAATAGAGAAATATTTTATTGCATCCATGTCTGTTTCTGAATGAATTTCTTGAGACTCCACACTAACTCCCTGTTTCTTATGCTGTATATTAAAGGATTACTGAATGGAGTTAGCACAGTATTTATTAAGGATTTAAACTTGTTTCCATCCTGAGAATACCCATTTGAAGGTGCCACATACAAAGCGATCAGAGTTCCGTAGTATATAAAGACAAGAAGTAGGTGAGTGCTACATGTTGAAAAAGCTTTTTTCCTTCCTGTGATGGATGGTATATTGAAAATGGTGATGATAATGCACATATAGGATACTAGCACACACAGAAATGGCAGCAGTATTGTGATCAATGATAAAACAAAATCTTGCCATATGATGATTAAAGTATCAGATGAGGACAGTTTAAGGATAGGTGACAAGTCACAAAAGAAATGATCAATAATATTTGAGTCGCAAAACTGTAACTGAAACAGAAAAATCACTTCTGCGGAATCAAGAATAAAAGCAAGTGACCATGACAGGTACACAAACTGGTAGCAACGTCCAATACTTAGAAGAGAAGAATAGCGTAAAGGATCACATATTGCCAAATAGCGGTCATAGGCCATAGTAGTTAAGAGGAAAGATTGAACTATCCCAATGAAACTGTACATGTAAAACTGACAAAGACAACCCACAATAACCAGCTGCCCCTTCTCCCACAATATAACATACAGCAACTGTGGAACCATGACAGACGAAAACAGGATATCACTGAAAGCAAGATTTTGGAGAAAAATGTACATGGGCTGCCTGAGATTTTTAGCAATAAGTACTGTTAAAATAATTAGAAGGTTTCCTATTAATATAAACAAATAAATAAACAGAACAATCACAAACAGGGGGATCTTGAAACTTTTAAGGTTTTGAAACCCAAGAAGTAAAACCTTAGTGACAGCGGTGTGATTGTCCTCGCACATGACGATGGACTTCAAAATTTCAAATCCTGTTTGAGAATAAAATAAGATGAGATGTAAGACATAATGGCTCTAGGAAAGCAATTGAGAAAGTAGAACGGTTACAATTAACCTCACCAAACCCAATAGAAGGATTTTCAATGATTATTAACATAAAGTTCCTTTTATTTACCTTCCTGTTTTAAATAATAATTAGAACTGGGAAAACGGGGACCTCTCCAATAGTGTGGGGTTTAAACCACAAGGAGCAAAACAAGTGCAAAGACAATGATTCAAAGTGTAGTATCAATGGCAGAGCGAGTCGTCGGCACCCCTATATATTGAACAGATCACCATATAGCACATCACTTTTACATGTTTTATATTGGAAAATGAAAATTGTTTATTTATTGTTAGAGAATAGTCCTCCTCAGAAGATGTGTCCACCATAATACACAGTGGGCTCCAGAGTGACGGCTAGGGCTCCTACCCCTGGTTCAGCAAGAATTGTGTTTGAATTTGTTTTATGAAAAGTGCTTTATTTATTTTTTTTTACTATGAATTTCTCTACACTAGATGGTCTATTTATTACTCCTAAATTGACTCACTATCTGTAGAACTGGAATCAGCGGCGATCTAAAGAAAGGGGGTTTTAGAGTAACTGCTCTGTACAAAATGTTATTTCTTCAAAGAGGATAGATGATATACCAATTTTCATCAGAGTTATTATAGTGGTATACACAGCTTGGTGAATGGGGTTTCATGATAGAACTTGAGGTGTTAGTTTTTGGAGTGGATTTGAGATTTCTAATTCACAAATAAATAGCAACCAATTTTTCCTGCTCCATTCTTGGATGAGTGAATTTTTGTCTAAATTTGTGGCTAAATTGGCACTTGCTGAATCTATCCACTACATTTGGATCCATTCCAAGTAAGTTTTCTGAAATAAAAAGTGTAGTATGCAATGATACACCCCCCTCCCAACTGTTTTTTATAATCAAGTTGAGATTTTTCAGTGTAATTATACCGCTCTAAGTATTTAGGCCAGTACACTATTCAGTTTTTGAGCACAATTTTTTTTAAATAACATATTGATAAAGCTTTGACACTCAAAAAAAAATGAGCAGAAGACTGTAGGTAAATGTTTCAGTTTTGAATTTCCCTCTCTCAGATTTAGCTTTTTCTGTCTGTGCTTAAAGGAAATCTAACATCAAAATCCATAACGATAAACCAGGGACACTTATTCATAGATCCAGGCAATGTGACTGCGGTTATCTTCAAATATTTGTTATCCATGGCCTTCTTTCCTCTAAAATAAACATTTAAAATTACGCTAATTAGCCTGATAGGCTCTGTTGGGCATTAACAAAGCACCTCCAAGTAAGTGTCAGTGGTTTATCATGTTTGGTTTTAATGATAGATTTTCTTTAAAGGGGCATATTCATAAATTGTAATTTGTACAAATGTGAATTATAAGTCACAAATCTAGGCACAAATCCGTCCCAGTACCTCCTTGGGGGTAAGAAAAATATAAAAGCTAGTTAAATTTAAATGCATAAATGTTTTTGCCATATTTTTTCACAAATTTTCTCCAGACATTAATACCCCATGTGTGAAAGTGAAACCACATTTATCCAGCTGTCCTCCACTTTAATAAATCTGATGTGCAAAAGACATCCATAGAGCTCTTAAGACACTCAAAAAAGCTGTAGAAAGATACCTGCCTAATTATACATTTTCCCCTATGTCGAACTGAGGGAGTATTCCAGATCCTTTAGCCCACAGAATCACAAGCATGATGTGATATATTTGCTTCTGAAATTAGGTCACCCCCTCCAGCCTCTCAGCCTGACTCATCTCAGGCAAAGACAAGTCATTCTGAGAAGCTGGATGAGGTGCTGCACTTTAGACTCCAACGGAGAATCTCATCTTTCAGATCACATCAGGTTTGTGGTTCTGTGCACTAAATATAGATAGTTAAATAAATAGGCAGGAATTGGATATTTATTTGTAGACAACACCCCCAACTATGTTTTTAAATGCTAGTAGCTCCTCCAGCATCTCAGCCACACGCATCTTAGAGAAAAGAGGCACGTTTTTAACTTTACATATGACTTTGTAGGAAATATTTTTATAAGTAAATGTGTGATATTTCACATAACAGAGGGGATTCTAGAAAGGATATTTCATACTAGTAGTTTTTGTGGAGTTAAATTTGACAGTTTCTCTCTAAGGCGCAGAATGTGAATGTGTACTTAATAAATGTTTCAAAACAGTATTTTTGCATAATACATCAATTGTACATTTTTAAATATTTACAAATGTGTATGTTAACCATTCATGAACAATTACAAAATAATTATAAGATTCAAATCTTACACATAGTTGAAACTTTTCTTCAACCTTTATATTTGTAAATTCACTTAAATATACTGGGGGAAATTTATCATTATAGTTTCGTCTTTGGCTTGGTTGTCTATTCTCAATTCCAATTCTGTTTTACCTGAATTCCTCAAGTGAGTCTAGGTATGTCGTATTGTTTTTTTTTTGCATTTGTCGCAAGTTTTTCTATTTTTTTTGGGTGCACATGACCCTTTAAGGAGCAATTGGTTAATTATTAATAAATTTGGTAGTGGTTTTTGTCCTATTTCTACACCCAGGGGTGACTGTAGTCATTTTGCGCCAAAACATGCAAAATGTTAGTGATCAATGATGAATCCCACCAACGTGTATTAGGAATAAGTCCTGTATAAAAGTTTCCACTATGTTTCTGTCTCCTGATTCTTCTTATTTTCTTTGCTCTTTTCTTTTTCTCTCTCATTTCCCCTTCCTGCTATTTTCTATTCTTTTATTAGGCCCTGGATAACTCAAGAATATACATTTAGGAACAGATAATATTTAGCTTCATTGAAAGCCTGTAACTTGCTATTTGTACTTCTGCTTATATTGACACTCATCTCCATTATTTGTAAAATAAAATTTAACATCAGGACATGATTATTGATAATAGCAGGAAGTAATAATCAATTAATATCTTAGACAATTGGCTCTAAAGTAGAATGAATTGTATTAGAAATTTTTAGTTTGGGACTTACCGCATTGCTGTAATAATTAAAGTTGATAATAAAATATTACAAGCCTTTATTCCAGTTTCCAGACATCAAGTCAAGATGAGATTTCGCTGTGCTAATGTCCTTGATATTTTATTCATTATTAGCTTTTACCAGAGCTCCGCTTTTATATGGTCACAGCATACAGGTGAGAAGTGTTTGTTTGTTTCTATCTTTGGGTGGAAAACATGTGTTTGCACCTATGGGATTATTACTAAGAAAGTAATAATATGGATTTCGTTTTAGATACATTCTAATTAACAGTTACATATAGACAAAGGTCATAAACAACTGATGCATCATTAGTATTAATTAGCAGTTGAAAAGACAAAAAACGGCAAATACATTTTGTGACTCTTTAGAAACATTGGTAAAAAACATGTACAAAAAAGAAGCTCCAGAGCTTCCATTGATATGCATTTTTTTTGTTTTGAGTTGAGATATTTTATTTGTGCATTCAATCCAATGACCCTTCATGCTGACAGAAAAGTCACATGGTGATTGTATTGCAATTTTATGTACATTATAGATACATGTAAATACATGTAATTTTTTCCATTGACCTAATGTTGTCAATGAACTCAAATTCCAAATTTGTAATTTCCAAATTCACCTCTGATCAGTGAAAAAAATGTAATTGCGAAAAAGCCCATTGAAAAGAATGGTTCAGTAAAGCATCAGTGAAAATCACTAAAGCCAGGAAGAGAAATCTGTATGTGTTCATGGACAAATATTGGTTCAGTACAAAATCACTGATATGAAAAAAAAGGCCAATGTGAAACCATCCTTAGACTCTCTTATAGCTACCAAGTTTTTTTCATGTAGGTATCATGGCATTAAGCGCAGTATGTGCAGAAGCTTGAATGTGGAAAAACAGGCTATCTGCTTCCATAGGAAGTAAGGGTGTGGTCACTTATTCGGCTTGTATTGTATTTTGAAACTCAAGGGGAGGGGCTTGTGCCAATCGCATCTGCATTTGCAATGAAATACATGTGATCGGTAACGAACACCGCATATATTGCATTGTTCACGTGCAGAACACGTGGTGCCAGTTACCAAACGAACATATTTCTGTGGAAACGCAGATGTGATCGGCACAAGCCTTTCCCTGTTTTTCCTATGGAAGCAGTTGGGCTGTGTTTCCACATTCCCGTTTTTGCATGTAATCAAAAGCTAGCAGTGGATGGTTGGAAAAAGTGGCTTTTTTAAATGAAAAAAGAATAAATGAAGAATTGTTGGAATCTTTCATAAGTTGTTGACCTTTTGAGTTTCTTTTCACCCACAGTAATCTTGAGACCTTAAAATGAATGTGTGACTGCATCCAAATGTGTGACTGCACCCAAGTAGGTTAAGCAGAAGTCAGATGCACTTTCATATAATTGATTGTTACCACCACCGTTCGGCCCGTTCCACACTTGCGAGTGTGATGCAATGAACTCGCATCACACTCGCAACGCATGCTGCCAGGAACGCACGGCCCGAACGCTGCACACCGGGAGTGAACTGACATGCTGAGCCCGTTCCAAGTGTGGAACGGGCCTTAGCCCCTCAGGTTCATTTACAAACCATTAAAAAAAATATATATTATTTACACGTCGAAAGCAGTGGTTGGCTGGCCAGATCAGGTGACCCTGGAATAGACTAGCCCCTGCCTGCGCTGCTCGGATCATTCTGTGTCTGGATGCCGCTAGGGAGAGAGCTGCTGCTGGTCAGGGAAAGCGTTAGGCTGTTCAATTAGAATAGTGTTAGGCAGGAGTGATTCTACAAGAACCCAACAGCCCTTCTTAGGGCTACAATAACGTTATACTTTTTTTTTTTTTTTTATTTGCAGCTAGTACCATATTGTGAGGAATTTGCAGGGGGACTTGCTACCGTTGTATTTAGCTCTTAGTGACACACATATCCACCTCAAACACCAAAGTGGGAAAATTTATTAGGGGTTTGATTTCAATTAGGCACAGTCTGCCATTTACTTTTTATTTTACGTTTATTTTTTCATAACTCAGCGTCATCTCATCTGGCATAGCAGTGTGCTTTCATACTTGGCTAGAAAATAGCCATAGGAGAATCCAAACGGCTTACTTACGCCTACACTGTTGAAAAACTCTCTGGTCAGCATGAAGTCGGAAGCTTTGCGCTCCTCACAAGAGACGGGGGAAGAAGATTCCCTTGTTGATAGCCAAAGCACCCTTAGGTCTGTTTCTCAGCGCATATCGGAGGAGGTGGAGGAGGATGAGGAGGAAGAGGAGGAGAATGTTGGCGAGACACAAGAGGGGACCATTGTTCAGTCCTTCACTGTTCAGCGTGTATGGGCAGAAGAAGAGGAGTTGGAGGAGTTGGAGGAGGAGGAAATGGACAGTCAGGCCAGTGAGGGGAGTGAATTCTTACGCGTTGGTACTCTGGCGCATATGGCAGATTTCATGCTAGGCTGCCTGAGCGCCAGCTCCATGCCAAGATCCAACTAACATAGTTTTAACTGCAGCACCTTTAATCTACTACTAGTTCACTGCCTCCATACATGGTCCCCTTATCAAACGAGCTGTGTCAGGCAGAATTTTGGGTTGTTTTCATGGCTTCCATGTTAACTTTGTCGCCACCCTGCTGTGTAATCCACAAAATATACTGGCAAACTTTTATCATGTAGCGATATTATTTGAGCGCTTCTTGCTCACCTCCTTTGGTTCCTCTCTGCCACCCATTGGTTTGAAGCCTGAGTCCATTTAGGGTATGTCGCCATGACACTCTCTAGCCTGCTGCCGCTGCCTCTGCATGCCGTCCCCTATAGTGTCAGGGTCAATTATTGGATGTTTTAGATGCTATCTAGCTTCATTCTGTCACTCTGTCATGGCCATGCTGTTGCCCATAATTTTGGCATAATGGTGCGATTAAGCAGCCTCAGAGGCATCCATGCATGCTGCCCCTGCTGTTTCCTGTCCATTTCCGTGGTGTTTCCATCCTTTTCTGAGGTTCCTAGGTGTTTGGCCAAGCTTCCCTGTGCAGAGCCTTGGTCCCCTTGAAAAATGCTCGAGTCTCCCATTGACTTCAATGGGGCTCGTTATTCGAGACGAGCACTCGAGCATCGGGAAAAGTTTGTCTCGAATAACGAGTACCCGAGCATTTTAGTGCTCGCTCATCTCTATATACAATCTTTCTTTGTTTATCTTTTGATACATCAGCATTTTAGAATCCATTCAGGAGATGTAATTATTTGGATGCGGTACCGCTGGCTCAAAATATATGAAAACGGTAATATGTTTCTTTACCTTAAACCAAATTAGGCACAAAAAAAAAGACGTTTCTTTTCCTGATGCAGAAACGAACGCTAAATAATTTATAGAACTGCAGTGTTCTGCAGAACCTCAATAATATCATTTTCTAAAAGGGGGCATGATCTATAGTGTCAGGGTCAATTATTGGATGTTTTAGATGCTATCTAGCTTCATTCTGTCACTCTGTCATGGCCATGCTGTTGCCCATAATTTTGGCATAATGGTGCGTTTAAGCAGCCTCAGAGGCATCCATGCATGCTGCCCCTGCTGTTTCCTGTCCATTTCCGTGGTGTTTCCATCCTTTTCTGAGGTTTCCAGGTGTTTGGCCAAGCTTCCCTGTGCAGTGCCTTGGTCCCCTTGAAAAATGCTCGAGTCTCCCGTTGACTTCAATGGGGCTCGTTATTCGAGACGAGCACTCGAGCATCGGGAAAAGTTTGTCTCGAATAACGAGTACCCGAGCATTTTAGTGCTCGCTCATCTCTATATTTAACCCCTTACGTTTATAGCTTTAGGCTCAACCCCATTTTTGGATTCTGACATGCGTTGCTTGAAATGGTTATAACTTTTGAACACTGCTACTTATTAAAGCGATTATGTGAATGTTTTTTCTTCACATGTTGTACTTCAATTGAGTAGTAAATTATGGCTGATAAGTTTTGCGTTTATTTATAAAAAATAATAAAAACTGTTGAATTTTTTGGAAAATTTGCCATTCTCAAAATTCAAAATCACCTTGTTTTCTGGCAGATAGTTTTACTACCTAAATGAATTGCTAAATAACATTTTCCATATATCTGTTTATGTTTTCCTAATTTTTAAATGTCTGGATAACTTATTTTTATGTCACGCATCTTACAAATAAAACATCGATTTTCTGTATTCAAATATATTTTAGAATTTACTATTTTGGGGATAATAATTGTTTTTAATGAAATTTTAAATATATAACATTAGAAACCCCCTATATATCAACCCATTTTCAAATCTGCACCCCTCAAACTATCAGAAACAGCTTTCATGAAGATTGTTAACCCCTCGAGATCTTCATCGTAATTAAATCAACATGGATGTGAAATTTAGAATGGTCTGATATTATCCGTAATACATACATTTAGCCCTAAAATTTACACATTTTCAAAAGCTAAAATAAGAAAACCTATCTTAAAACTTGTTGTGCAATTTCTCCTGAGTACAGAGACTTCCGACATGTGGCCGTTACTTGTTTTATGCCCACAGCGAGGCGCAGAAGGGAAGGAGCCAGGAGCGAGCAGCCAGGATTTTAGTTTCCCCATTGGCATCTTTTGTAGGCTATAAAATTATTGTCTGCCGGGTATAGGGGCTACCCTTTTATGTACTTTGGGCAAGGCGTACATTGTAGCCACTGTTGGTGTATGATTCATCAGAAAGTTTTTTTCTTCCAGTGAAATGAGATCTAGAGTGAAGGCTCTACTCAAGATTAGGTCTAGTTCTTTAAGGTAGATATTTGTAGGGTTACCAGGTAAGGACTTGTATGTTTTCTTATCGTTTAGTAGTCTTTGGACCATATTTTTATAGTCGTCTCGGTCCATGACCACGATGTTGCCGCCTTTGTCTGACGGTTTTATTATTAACTGCTCGTTTTTTTGTAACTCATTCAGTGCCGTTCTCTCACCATCAGATAGGTTAGAACAAATCCTGTGTTTCGAAGGACGTATCCTTCTTATATCTTTCGTAACCATTTCTACAAAGGTGTCAATTGCCGCATACTGCGCAAAGGGTGGAGTCGTGCGCGACTTGGGTTTTAATGATGTAAATGGTGCCGACTGCAAGAGTGTGATGCCCTCGTTCTCTAATAAGAGTTCCTCCAAGATACTTATTGCTGCGCTGTCCCTATCTCTACTGCGTTGAGGATCAAATTCTTTTTTGAGATGACATTTATGTAGGGCTAATTTGCGCGCAAACAAGTTTACGTCTTTCACCCATTCAAAGGCATTGAATGGGGACACTGGTGAGAACGAGAGGCCTCTTGCTAGTAATGTGAGTTGTGCCTCCGTTAGCATGCATTTTGAGAGATTAATGATTTGCAAGGAAGAATCCTCCTCATTGCTGTTCTTAGGTAGAGGTTTGTGTTTTATTGTTTGAACGGGCCTCGGATCAGCGGGCCCTGTGACCCTAAAAAAGGTGGATATAGAGAGATTGGAGTGGCAGAATATATGTTCGCTCCAATGGTAGTGGTCACATTCGGAGGAGGTAGACTGGGTGTATTTGAGCTGTCTCGGCTGGTTATCATCGTGGACTGGGTTGATACTGGGATAGTAGTTGCAAAGCCAGTAGATGAGGATGTATTGGTAGATAGACCATTGGTGTTTGACGGACATATTGATTCGCCACCAGGTGCCCTTATTGGGGGCCTGTAAGAATCAGATTTTTGTATATTAGCAGCCTTATGTTTTTGATAGGGTTTACGTTGTAGATTCTTTCGTTTTGTACCACCTTTTTGACTATAAGTGGTACTTGCACTGTCAGATTCTGATTGTTCTGTCTCAGATATGTCCGTGTATCTGATGTGGTTGGGTCTATAACTCTTCCAATTGTATATCTGGCCTGTTTCAAAATCTCTGGAGTCCCTGATATATTTTTTATGTTTTTTGTCCTTAATCTCTCTTGCTAGTGATTCGATATTCTTTTGTAACTTGCTCTCCCATTCAGTGTACCCAGTAGTTTTGGAGAACTGTTGGATCTCTGTTATTTCTTTCTCCAATTTCCGACTTACAGTCTCAAAATGCTTTTTCTCGTAATCAAGAAGGTAATTGATCATACGAAGGGAACAATCGGTTAAGATATGTTCCCACCCTCTCATGAAATCAGGGTCTTCCTGATGGGAATTAGGTTTGATAGGGATCCTTAGACCTCTAAAGATTAATTTTTGCTGTAAATATGTTTCCAAACTAGCTATCTCCCACCAGGCTCTAATTTGTTGTTTATAGGTTTTTTGCAACTCTTTGAAAGCTGTGTCTATATCCACTTGATGAAAGGGAATAGTATTTTTAGAAAACACCTGGTTGATTTCTGTAGAAAATTGTTCAAAATTAAATGCGTTGGACAAAAAGCCAGCCATTGCTTGGGGCAAGGACCAGCTTCAGTTGGATAAGGACGGGCTATAAATAATGAGGCTTTAGCCACCAATAAACAGAAATTAAACACGAGGGTTAGCCCATTTAGGACTGCCAAGGCTTGCTATGACCTTAATAAACTGTTCTGCCCTAAGGCAGAGAGATGCCTTCTCAGTCAGGCCTAAAACTTAACTTTTAATAATTAAGTAAAATTGTAACTTAAACTAAATTCACACACATTTTTTAAAACTGCAGGTGAGGGTTGCAGATTATAGTATGGTGTCGCCTGTGAGGTGAGTATCAACTCAGGATATGTTGTATGTTAGTCGATCCCTGCAGTGATCGTACTCTTTTGCAACCACACACTTGCGCTTAAAACACACACTCTAGCCCCCCCGACATGTTTCGCCGGTTAGACCAGCGTCATCAGGGGATCGGGGCTACTGGTTTGTGGGAGGAGCTAAGGCAGGTATAAATGACTTCTAGGTGGGACTTAGACACGTTATCAGCCAATAGGAGGTACTTGATTCTCGTTGTATCCCAGTAACCGTTACTGACAAGTGAAGCGGCCAATGGGTACCGGGTATATATATAGCGTTCCTCCTGATATACAGGAAGTGACCTGATGGTTATGAGACCGTATTGCGATTGGTCAGTTGGTCAATTAACCCTTTATGTTTATTTTTACCCCCGTCCAATAAAGTTTCTCAACGGAGGTATATGTGTGTTAACTGTGCGTACCTCAATTGGTCATCCTCCTCGCATCATCCGTTTGCGCCTTATCCTTATTGGTGCGGGATGCAGCCTGTAGGATCGCGATCTTACTTACCGCAAGTTCTCGCGAGGGTTGCGTGCTGATGTCACTGTGCGCATGCGCGTGGAGATAGAATTATTTTCTCCACCCTATTCTTCCGTGCTAGATGTCGCTGTGCGCATGCGCGTGGAGATAGAGTTATTTACTCCACCCTATTCCTCCGTGCTAAATACCGCAGTGGGCATAGCGCATGCGTGGGGAGATAGAATGTTTTATTGCCCTATTCTTCAGCACTAGTTATCGCTGTCGGCTTGGCTCATGCGCATAGAGGTAAAACTTATTTAATCTTTACTTTCAGCCGCCCCATTTGCTCAGCAATGAGCACCACTCACTATGACTAAAAAAGTGGTCGATAGTGGTATAGATATAGTTCTAATATTAGTAATTTGCTTGGATGTTTTTCTCTTTGAGGGGATGAGTGTCCTTAAGTATGCTTGGGTATGAATCGTATCTTTGTATGACTATTGTGCCCACGTAAGTCTTTTTATTCTTATTTATTGTTATTTTGTATTATTATTATTTATTTATTATTCTCCATGGGATCATCGTAGTGTTATGAATGTAATATCTGTATTAAGATTGAATTGGCTTGTCAATACCCTGGCTAGCCAGGGTCGCTAGAGGGTCGAATTTGTTATAGCGGATAGACTACAAATTCATCGAATTTGTCATGTTTATAACAAATAGACTACGATATGTCCCCTAGAATGACTTTTGTCATTATTGTGCCTTTATTGTGATAGCTCCAAAGATTGTGTGATTCTTGAACATCAGGTAAGTTATTAATCATGTCTTTGGTTATGCCAACATTCTACTGCCAACAGATTAAGTTACTACAGAAATGCCGAATAGGAAAAGCCTTCATTTAGGCCACCAGGGTTTAAAGTATTTAATTGGTGAATCCATTTCGCTTCAGTTTGGAGTAACTTCCGATCGATGTTACCGCCTCTGGGTCCCAAGGTAACTTTGCATAAGCCCCAAAATTGAATAAGATTGGGGTTGCCGCGATGGAATTCTTGCATGTGCCTTGCTATGGGCACATCTGCATTAGTGCGTATCGAGCTCAAGTGCTGCGAAATCCGGCGTCGAAATTCTTGTGTGGTCTTGCCCACGTATAGCTTGGGACAGGGACAGGAAGCTACATATATGATGTTCTTGCTTCTACAATTTATAAATTGTTTGATTGTATATTCCCGGTTATCAAGTGGGTTCTTAAATGATTTGATTTTAAGAACTTGAGGGCAAAAACTGCATCGTCCACAGGGGAAAGACCCTTTTATTCCATGGTCCAACCAGTTGCTTTGTCTCTCCTCGACTGGTAGGTAACTCTTGACAAGATAGTCCCTCAAGTTCTTACTACGTCTGTAAGTGACGCTTGGTTTTTCAGTGATTACTGAACTTAAATCAGGATCGGATTTCAGTATGTTCCAATGCCTCTGTAAGATTCGTGTGACTTCGGATGCGTACCCATCATAAGTTCCGATGCATCGGATAACTTTCTTAGACGGTTTCTTGAGGTTGGTATCTCTCAGAAGTGCTTCACGAGGGGTATGTACTGCCCTGCGGTAAGCCTTTTGTAAAGGTTTTTTCGGGTACCCACGCCTCCGGAATTTTAGATATAGGTTATCACATTCCTGTTGGAATGGTATCTCTGCAGAGCAGTTCCTTCTAGCCCTAAGATATTGACCTATGGGTATGCTCTTTTTCAATGGCACTGGGTGCCAAGTATCCCAGTGCAAGAGACTATTAGTTGCCGTGGGTTTTCTGTAGATTTGTGTGCAGACACGGCCCCCAGAGTCCAGAGAAATGGTTAGATCCAAAAAATTGAGACTTTGTGTGTGAATTTCATGGGTGAATCTCATGCCCACCTTATTGTTATTTAAGTGAGCAACAAAATTATCAAATTGTGTCACATTCCCTTCCCAGAAGATCAGCACATCATCAATGTACCTTCCCCAAAAAGAAATGTGTTTAGTGAAGTGATCATTGATGTCAGTAAAAACGTGTTGTGCTTCCCACCACCCTAAGAAAAGATTTGCGTAATTGGGGGCACATGATGTGCCCATGGCTGTACCATTAATCTGTAAATAATAAGTGCCATCAAATAAAAAATAGTTGTGTGTTAAAACAAATTCTAGGAGTGACAAAACAAATTCGTTGTGTTCGTGAAATTGGGTCCCCTTTGTTGAAAGAAAGTATCTTACCGCTTGGAGTCCCAGTTTATGTTCGATGTTTGTGTATAACGCCTCAACTAACCCTTTATATTTATTTTTACCCCCATCCAATAAGGTTTCTCAGCAGAGGTGTATGTGTATTAACTGCGCGTACCTCAATTGGTCATCCACCTCGCATCATCCGTTTGCGCCCTATCCTTATTGGTGAGGGATGCAGCCTGTAGGATCGCGATCTTACTTACCACAAGTTCTCGCGAGGGTTACGTGCTGATGTCACTGTGCGCATGCGCGTGGAGATAGAATTATTTTCTCCGCCCTATTCCTCCGGGCTAGATACCGTTGTGGGCATTGCGCATGCGTGAGGAGATAGAATGTTTTACTACCCTATTCCTCAGCACTGGTTATCGCTGTCGGCTTGGCTCATGCGCACAGAGATAAAACGTATTTTATCTTTACTTTCAGCCGCCCCATTTGCTCAGCAATGAACACCATTTACTAGGACAAAAGGAGTGGTCGTTAGTGGTATAAATATAGTTTTATTATTAATACATTGCTTGGATGTTTTTTTCCTTTTTTATTTTTTATGAGGGGATAAGTATGCTTGAGTATGCTTGAGTATACATCGTGTCTTTGTATGACTATTGTGCCCACGTAAGTCTTTTTTATTCTTATTTATTTATTTATTATTTTTTATTATTATTTATTTATTATTTTTCATGGGATCGTCGTAGTGTTATAGGTGTAATATCTGTGTCTCGGTTGAATTAGCTTGTCTATACACTGGCAGACCAGGGTAGCTAAAGGGTCGAATTTGTTAACATACAAGGAGCCATTGCATAATATACCTGTCCGTGGCTATGGTGCCCACACAGGTGCCAGGGAGAAGAAAGTCCCTGGTGCAATTAGTGAATCACTTTAGGGGCCTCAATAGAATGATGACCTGCATTAGATATCCTCATATGAGTCATATGTGTAACAGATTAACTACGATGTGTCCCCTAGAATAACTTTTGTCATTATTGTGCCTTTATTGTAATAACTCCCAAAGTTGTGTGATTCTTGAACATCAGGTAAGTTATTAATCATGTCTTTAGTTGTGCCAACATTCTACTGCCAACAGATTAAATTAATCTACAGAAATGCCGAATAGGAAAAGCCTTCATTTAGGCCTCCAGGGTTTAGAGTATTTAATTGGTGAATCCATTTCGCTTCAGTTTGGAGTAACTTCCGATCGATGTTACCGCCTCTGGGTCCCAAGGTAACTTTGCATAGACCCCAAAATTGAATAAGATTGGGGTTGCCGCGATGGAATTCTTGCATGTGCCTTGCTATGGGCACATCTGCATTAGTGCGTATCGAGCTCAAGTGCTGCGAGATCCGGCGTCTAAATTCTTGTGTGGTCTTGCCCACGTATAGCTTGGGACAGGGACAGGAAGCTACATATACGATGTTCTTGCTTCTACAATTTATGAGTTGTTTGATTGTATATTCCCGGTTGTCAAGTGGGTTCTTAAATGATCTGATTTTAAGTACTTGAGGGCAAAAACTGCATCGTCCACAGGGGAAAGACCCCTTTATTCCACAGTCCAGCCAGTTGCTTTGTCTCTCCTCGACTGGTAGATAACTCTTGACAAGATAGTCCCTCAGGTTCTTACTACGTCTGTAAGTGACGCTTGGTTTTTCAGTGAGTACTGAACTTAAATCGGGATCGGATTTCAGTATGTTCCAATGCCTCTGTAAGATTCGTGTGACTTCGGATGCGTACCCGTCATAAGTTCCGATGCATCGGATAACTTTCTTAGAAGGTTTCTTGAGGTTGGTATCTCTCAGAAGTGCTTCACGAGGGGTATGTACTGCCCTGCGGTAGGCCTTTTGTAAAGGCTTTTTTGGGTACCCACGCTTCCGGAATTTTAGATATAGGTTATCACATTCCTGTTGGAATGGTATCTCTGCAGAGCAGTTCCTTCTGGCCCTAAGATATTGACCTATGGGTACGCTCTTTTTCAATGGCACTGGGTGCCAAGTATCCCAGTGCAAGAGGCTATTAGTTGCCGTAGGTTTTCTGTAGATTTGTGTACAGACACGGCCACCAGAGTCCAGGGAAATGGTTAGATCCAAAAAATTGAGACTTTGTGTGTGAATTTCATGTGTGAATCTCATGCCCACCTTATTGTTATTTAGGTGAGCAACAAAATTATCAAATTGTGTCACATTCCCTTCCCAGAAGATCAGCACATCATCAATGTACCTTCCCCAAAAAGAAATGTGTTTAGTGAAGTGATCATTGATGTCAGTAAAAACGTGTTGTGCTTCCCACCACCCTAAGAAAAGATTTGCGTAATTGGGGGCACATGATGTGCCCATGGCTGTACCATTAATCTGTAAATAATAAGTGAAGTCAAATAAGAAATAGTTATGTGTTAAAACAAATTCTAGGAGTGACAAAACAAATTCGTTGTGTTCATAAAATTGGATCCCCTTTGTTGAAAGAAAATATCTTACCGCTTGGAGTCCCAGTTTATGTTCGATGTTTGTATATAACGCCTCAACATCGAGGCTTGCAATCATGGTATTTTTGGGGAACTCCATATCCTGGACTCTGGTGACCGTGTCCTTAGTGTCACGTAGAAAAGATGGTAATGATTCTACAAATGGGGCTAGCACTGTGTCCACGTAGATACTAGGATTTTGTGTCAAGTTGTCATTTCCAGATATTATGGGTCTGCCGGGTATTGGGACTACCCTTTTATGTACTTTGGGCAAGGCATACATTGTGGCCACAGTTGGTGTATGATTCATCAGAAAGTTTTTTTCTTCCAGTGAGATAAGATCTAGAGTGAAGGCTCTACTCAAGATTAGATCTAATTCTTTAAGGTAGGTATTTGTAGGGTTACCAGGTAAGGATTTGTATGTTTTCTTATCGTTTAGTAGTCTTTGGACCATATTTTTATAGTCGTCTCGGTCCATGACGTAGAAAGGCGTCGCATCAGAAGAAGTACCCTTAATGACCGCCGTAAAAACCCGATAGGGCGGTCATTAAGGGTTTTTTTTTCTTTTCTTTAGAAGATATAAGAATTACCAATCGGGATAACACTTACAATGTATTCACATAAGGTCCCTATACTAACCAAAACATAAGTACCAAATTCAAGTATACAGAACCACAATAAAATTCTAAATTCATCAAAAGTAGATAAATCCAACAGTATATCTTTATTTCTATTTGTACACAAAAATGGCAATCAACAATCAATATTAAAAACATCCCATAAAAACAGACAGAGAGTGGTGGTGGTCAATACAATAATCAATATTTGATTGTCCATTTCCGTGGTGTTTCCATCCTTTTCTGAGGTTCCCAGGTGTTTGGCCAAGCTTCCCTGTGCAGTGCCTTGGTCCCCTTGAAAAATGCTCGAGTCTCCCATTGACTTCAATGGGGTTCGTTATTCGAGACGAGCACTCGAGCATCGGGAAAAGTTCGTCTCGAATAACGAGTACCCGAGCATTTTAGTGTTTGAGGAGGAATCAATGATCCTCAAGTCACGTTTTAAGCAAAGGGGCTACCGGGATTCGGATATTCAGAGAGGATATCTTCGAGCAAAATCAACAGACCGGGAGTCCTTGCTCAGAGAGGATATCTTCGAGCAAAATCAACAGACCGGGAGTCCTTGCTCATTCAGAACCCTAAACGTACACAAGAGAACAAGGTAAGGATCATTACCTCGTATAATGCAAAATGGAGTGAAATGAAAACGGTCTTTAAACGATACTGGCCAATTCTATTATCATTGCATTCATATTAGGCACTACAACACTTTATTATTGACACACATGCACTTTAGTGTATATATTTGGACTAATGTTAGTTTACAAATCATTTTTTGCTCATAAGCACTTTATTCATTCTATAATGTCACTTGATTGACCTATTAGAACGATAGGTCACCCTCACTAGTATCGCTTATCTCCATCCATGTCGTTATGACAGGATTTTAAATGGAACTTTAACTATTATTGAGTTTTTATCAAAATAGGATGAGACACTTTTTTACTCACTTACATACACTAGTTTATATACCTACCTGTTTTTCACATATATGGTAGTATAAAAATATTAATATTTTGAAAATACACTTCATCATGTTACTCCACAATTTCCATGTATAATTTTGGTTTTTAATCATGGATGATATAGTAAATGATTTATATAATATTGTATTGTCATATGTAATGTGCGGTCTCACTACGTTTTTCTCATCTTTAGTGCACAGCACAATCACATCACTAGTCACGGTTTTATTTGATTTCTTTTATTTTTTGTATTTTTTATTTTTAGCACTGGTCACTTTTATCACCCATTTAATAAAGTATAATGTATTGTATTTATAGCGAAGATGATGTATGTATGAATTATAATGGAATACTTTCATGATAATACTCCTGATGGGTATACATAGTCTCATTTTCAGAGTATCATAATGTAATATGACTCCACTGATTTATTGCTCCTATCCAAAGGCTGCCCTCATTGTCGCCCACATTACAGATGGCCAGCGGCAGCGCATTCACGCGGGGCGCATGCGCATCCTGTTGGCGAGTGCGGGGCTCCGTACTATGATGACGCGCTAGTGCTGCGCGTCATTCGTCTTGCGGAGTTCCGGCCCGACCTCCGGATGTGTGTGTGAGTGCCGCGCGGATGCGCACGTGCGGCTACCGGACTCATCTTTACACACCTCAGGTCAGTACGAGAATTCTCCAATTATGGGGGCAGTCTTACCTGTATATATCTGCCATACCCGGGCCACACCACAGCACACCCCCTTGAGGAAGCGACGGCGAAACGTGCGTCGGGGTGCTGTGGTGGTGGTCGGGGAGTCTCCTTACTGTGGTATGAGTAGATAGTGTAGAATGCCTGGTTAAGGTTCTGAACTCTGGTTATACCGCGATATTTCTCCCTGTTTTACTTGTATGCCTATTATGGCCAAATATTGATTATTGTATTGACCACCACCACTCTCTGTCTGTTTTTATGGGATGTTTTTAATATTGATTGTTGATTGTCATTTTTGTGTACAAATAGAAATAAAGATATACTGTTGGATTTATCTACTTTTGATGAATTTAGAATTTTATTGTGGTTCTGTATACTTGAATTTGGTACTTTTATTTAGAAGATATAGGGGCAGATTTACTTACCCGGTCCGTTCGCGATCCAGCGGCGCGTTCTCTGTGGTGGATTCGAGTCCGGCCGGGATTCACTAAGGTAGTTCCTCCACCGTCCACCAGGTGGCGCTGCTGCGCTGAAGTTCCCCGGAGGCGCGCTGGAATGCCCTGAAATTCACCGGCCTATACCTGGTGAAGGTAAGTGTAATTTTCGCTACACATTTTTTGTCTTAAATGCGGCGGTTTTTCCGAATCCGTCAGGTTTTCGTTCGGCCACGCGCCACAATCCGATCGCGTGCGCCAAAATCCCGGGGCAATTCAGGTACAATCGGCGGAATATTCGGGTAACACGTCGGGAAAACACGAATCGGGCCCCCATATGACCCCCATAGAGTCCTACACCAGGCTACTATACAAGCCTCAGACAGAATGTGAAGGTTGTTAATGCTGAACTTATACTTTGCAACTCATGCACAGCCAGGAGGGGCTTCTCTTGATCACAAATAAATGCTTGCAATTTAGCAACACATTTTTTACTTGTTTAATGGCAAACCATTTTATGCTTTTCTCGATGGCAAGTGTTTAGGTATTGTGAGACACTGAAGGGGTTAACTGTGGATGGGTGGTATGTTTCCCCTAGGTTTTGCTATTATGCAAGGCCTGAGTGCTGAGGTTGTGTTGTCCAGCACCTTGGACACAGGTGGTGGGAACAGCCCAATCAGCCTTTTTTAAAACCGCTCAGCAGAGCTGGAAGGGTTGTCTCTCTCTGAAAGGAGGCTGGAGAGCACACAGCCCTGACCTCTGTGCCTGGAGCAGCGACTTATTTTATGTACTAGTGGTGAGTTAGAGAAACTCTGTTTAGTTAGCACCCTGACGGGTAGGATTTTGTTTGTTTACTGCCTGAATGTAAAGGCTGTTTTATTTTGCTGCTGCAATAAACGCAGGCGAGACCTGTTTTGGACTGTACCTTGGTGTCACTGTCTTGAACTGCATCCCAACACCCCGCTACCTCAGACTCTACTGGGCCAAATCTCCCACATTGAGGGCAAAAACTGCATCGTCCACAGGGGAAAGACCCTTTTATTCCATGGTCCAACCAGTTGCTTTGTCTCTCCTCGACTGGTAGGTAACTCTTGACAAGATAGTCCCTCAAGTTCTTACTACGTCTGTAAGTGACGCTTGGTTTTTCAGTGATTACTGAACTTAAATCAGGATCGGATTTCAGTATGTTCCAATGCCTCTGTAAGATTCGTGTGACTTCGGATGCGTACCCATCATAAGTTCCGATGCATCGGATAACTTTCTTAGACGGTTTCTTGAGGTTGGTATCTCTCAGAAGTGCTTCACGAGGGGTATGTACTGCCCTGCGGTAAGCCTTTTGTAAAGGTTTTTTCGGGTACCCACGCCTCCGGAATTTTAGATATAGGTTATCACATTCCTGTTGGAATGGTATCTCTGCAGAGCAGTTCCTTCTAGCCCTAAGATATTGACCTATGGGTATGCTCTTTTTCAATGGCACTGGGTGCCAAGTATCCCAGTGCAAGAGACTATTAGTTGCCGTGGGTTTTCTGTAGATTTGTGTGCAGACACGGCCCCCAGAGTCCAGAGAAATGGTTAGATCCAAAAAATTGAGACTTTGTGTGTGAATTTCATGGGTGAATCTCATGCCCACCTTATTGTTATTTAAGTGAGCAACAAAATTATCAAATTGTGTCACATTCCCTTCCCAGAAGATCAGCACATCATCAATGTACCTTCCCCAAAAAGAAATGTGTTTAGTGAAGTGATCATTGATGTCAGTAAAAACGTGTTGTGCTTCCCACCACCCTAAGAAAAGATTTGCGTAATTGGGGGCACATGATGTGCCCATGGCTGTACCATTAATCTGTAAATAATAAGTGCCATCAAATAAAAAATAGTTGTGTGTTAAAACAAATTCTAGGAGTGACAAAACAAATTCGTTGTGTTCGTGAAATTGGGTCCCCTTTGTTGAAAGAAAGTATCTTACCGCTTGGAGTCCCAGTTTATGTTCGATGTTTGTGTATAACGCCTCAACATCGAGGCTTGCAATCATGGTATCTTTAGGGAACTCCATATCCTGGACTCTGGTGACCGTGTCTTTAGTGTCACGTAGAAAAGATGGTAATGATTCTACAAATGGGGCTAGCACTGTGTCCACGTAGATACTAGGATTTTGTGTCAAGTTGTCATTTCCAGATATTATAGCCCCATTGAAGTCAATGGGAGACTCGAGCATTTTTCAAGGGGACCAAGGCTCTGCACAGGGAAGCTTGGCCAAACACCTGGGAACCTCAGAAAAGGATGGAAACACCACGGAAATGGACAGGAAACAGCAGGGGCAGCATGCATGGATGCCTCTGAGGCTGCCTAATCGCACCATTATGCCAAAATTATGGGCAACAGCATGGCCATGACAGAGTGACAGAATGAAGCTAGATAGCATCTAAAACATCCAATAATTGACCCTGACACTATAGGGGACGGCATGCAGAGGCAGCGGCAGCAGGCTAGAGAGTGGCATGGCGACATACCCTAAATGGACTCAGGCTTCAAACCAATGGGTGGCAGAGAGGAACCAAAGGAGGTGAGCAAGAAGCGCTCAAATAATATCGCTACATGATAAAAGTTTCCCAGTATATTTTGTGGATTACACAGCAGGGTGGCGACAAAGTTAACATGGAAGCCATGAAAACAACCCAAAATTCTGCCTGACACAGCTCGTTTGATAAGGGGACCATGTATGCTTACAGTTCATGCCAGTCGCTGCACTGGCTGCCAGTCTCCTTTCGAATACAGTTTAAAATAATAATAACCCTCATCCATAAAGCTCTGTATAATGCTGCACCCCCCTACCTCTCCTCTCTTATCTCAGTCTATCGCCCAACCCGTGCTCTTAGATCCGCCAGTGATCTTAGATTAACCTCTACCCTAGTGCGGACCTCCCACTCGCGTCTCCAAGACTTCTCTAGAGCTGCACCAATTCTATGGAATGCTCTGCCCCGGACTATCAGACTAATACCTAACCTCCAAAGTTTCAAACGTGCTCTTAAAACCCATTTCTTTAGGCAAGCCTATAACACTCATTAACTGCATGAAGTTTTAACTCTTCTACTAACCCGTCCTGTGTCGTCCTCCCATCTGTTATCCAGCAACCAACAGGCACCAGACTTCTCTGCAGTCCCATTCACCCTGGACCTGGTATATAAGATGACGGCTGAGTGTTTCAAGCGACAGCAATTCCATTTATTATATTTTTTTCTATTCCCTAAGAAGAATGGCTTGACCATTAAATATTCTTTTACCTCGTGTTACCCCATCATCTTCATAAACCGTAAGCTCTGGCGAGCAGGGACCTCACTCCTGTTGTTCCATACAAATGTTGTGCTCTGTTACATTACATTTGTATTTGTTTCCTATGATTTGTAAAGCGCTGCAGAATATGATGACGCTATATAAATAAAGATTATTATTATTATGGAGGCAGTGAACTAGTAGTAGATTAAAGGTGCTGCAACTATGTTAGTTGGATCTTGTGATGGAGCTGGCGCTCTGCAGCCAGGCGAGCTTTCGCCAATCCAAGCCCCTGTTTCTAGGCTACTCCCCAAACAGCACTTCTAAGAACCTTTTGTATAAGAGAGGACTCTCCTCCGTCTCAGAAGCACTGTGTTCACCCGGCCTCTCAACCCAGCTTGGGTCTGTCACCTCATCATCCTCCGATCCCTCAGTCTGCTCCCCCCTCGGACTTCCTGCCCTGACAACAACTTCCCCACTGTCTGACAACCGTGTCTCCTCATCGTCGGACACCTCTTTACACACTTCTTCCACTACGTCAACAAGGTCATCATCACCCACAGACTGCGACTGGTGGAAAACCTGGGCATCGGAAAATTGCTCATCAGCAACCGGACAAGTGGTTTGTGACTGTGGGAAGGGTCCAGAAAACAGTTCCTCAGAGTATGCCGGTTCAAATGCCAAATTTTCCTGGGAGGGGGCAGACTGGGGGGGAGGAGGCTGAGGTGCAGGAGCTGGAGGAGTGGCGATTTCGGTGACATGGGTGGACTGCGTGGAAGACTGACTGGTGGACAAATTGCTCGAAGCATTGTCAGCAATCCACGACATCACCTGTTCGCACTGTTCTGGCCTCAACAGTGCTCTACCACGAGTCCCAGTAACTTCAGACATGAACCTAGGGAGTGTAGCTCTGCGGCGTTCCCCTGCTCCCTCATCAGCAGGTGGTGTCTCACCCCGCCCAGGACCACGGCCTCTGACCCCTGCAGTAGTTGGACGCCCACGTCCCCGCCCTCGTCCTCTACCCCTAGCCCTCGGGTTAAACATTTTTAAAATGAGAGTTATAACTTTATTTTTTTTTTAACTTTTTTTTGTTTTTTTTTGTGTTTTTTGTTTTTTTTTGTGTTTTTTGTTTTTTTTTGAGTTTTTAAAACCAAACAATGCTATCCTATTGCTATGGCTATTTTCTAGCCAAGTATCAAAGCACACTACTATGCCAGATGAGATGACACTGAGTTAGTGCCTAATTGAAAATCCAACCCCTAACTACGAATTTTCCCTTTCCCCACTTCGTCTTTGTCTATTGAGTAGTTCGTCAGCACTAAAGCGCAGACACAGCGGTCAGAGCAAGTCTCACTACAAATTGCTGCTCAGAATTGCTAGTACACATCACTGCATAAAGATACAGCCACCAGCAGATCAACCAGAAATCAAATTAATAGACGCTACTTGGATGCGTAAGTAAGCTCTTTGATTCTCCTCATGGCTATTTTCTAGCCAATGTATCCAAAGCACCTCTAATGCCAGGATGAGATGACACTGAGTTTGTGCCTATTGAAATCCAACCCTACTAAATTTGCCCACTTTCGGTCTTGCTATGGATATGTGCGTCACTAACGCTAGACCCCCGCGGTCGCAGTCTCACTAACAATTGCTCAGAATGGCTAGTACAATGCCACTGCCAGAATAGTAACAGCCACCAGCAGATCACCAGTAAATCAAATATATAGAACGCTACTGTATGTAAGTAGCTCTTTGTATTCTCCCTATGCTATTTTCTAGCCAAGTATCAACAGCACACTACTATCAGATTAGATGACACTGATTTAGTAGGCTAATTGAAAATCCAACCCCATATAAACTTTTCCATCCCACTTCGTGTCTTTGCTATGGATGATGTGCGTCACCTAAGCGCAGCGAACACAGCGGGTTCGCAGAGTCTCACTATCAAATTTTCTCAGTACTTGCTAGTACATGCACTGCCGAAGTACAGCCACCATCAGATCAACCAAAATCAAATAATAGAACGCTCTGTAGGCGTAATAACTCGTTTTGTATTCTCCTATGGCTTTTTCTAGCCATAAGATCAAAGCACACTCCTATGCCAGCATGATATGACATCTGTTAGTGCCTAATGAAATCCAACCCCTACTAAATTTTTCCCACGTTCGGTCTTTGCTATGTGATTGTGCGTCACTAGCCGCAGAAGCATTCACGCTGTTGGCATTTCGCAAGTCCACTCACTACAAATTGCTCAGAATTGTGCTAGTACAATGCACTGCAGAAGTACAGCCACCACAATCAACCAGAAATACAACTATATAGAACGCTACTGTAGCGTAGTAAGCTCTTGTATTCTCCTATGGCTATTTCTAGCCAGTCATCAAAGCACTACGACTATGCCAGATTGATGACACTGGAGTTAGTATCCTAATGAAACCAACCCCCCATAAAATTTTCCCACTTCGGGGTCTTTGGCTACTGGATATGTGTCGTCACTAAGCGCGAAGAACACATGTGTCCCGCAAGTCGCACTACCAATTGCTCAGAATTGGCTAGGAAATAATTCACTCACGAAAGTAACACGCAACAGCCAGATCAACCAGAAATCAAATATAGAACGCTACGTAGCGTAAGTAAGCTCTTGTATTCCTCCTATGCTATTTCTAGCCAAGTTCAAGCACACTACTTGCCAATGAGATGACAACTTAGTTAGTGCCTAATTGAAATCCAACCCCTACTAATTTTCCCACTTCGGTCTCTTTTGCTATGGGATATGTGTCTTCACTAGCGCAGAACACAGCGGTCGGCAGTCTCGACTACAAATGGTCCAGAATTGGGCTAGTAATGCACTGCAGAAAGTGACCGCCACCAGTCAGATCACCAGAAAATCAAATATATAGAAGCTACTGTAGCCCCCCCCCCCCCGTAAGTAATGCTCTTTGTATTCTCCTATGGCTATTTCTAGCCAAGGATCAAAGCACACTACTATGCCATGATAGATGACAACGAGTTTGGCCTAAGAAATCCAACCCCTCTAAATTTTCCTTCACTTTTCGTTTCTTTGCATGGATAATGTGCGTCACTAACGCAGAACACATCGGGGTCCGCAAGTCTCACTACAATTGCTCAGGAATTGGCTATTACATGACTGCAGAGTACAGCCACATCAGATCAACCATAAATCAAATATATAGAACGCTACTGGTATGCTTAAGTACGCTCTCTTTGTATCTCCTATGCTATTTTCAGCCAGGTATCAAAGCACACTATACTGTCGATGTAGATTTACACTGAGTTAGTGCCTATTGAAATCCCACACCTACTAATTTTCCCACTTCGGTCTTTGCTATGGATATATGTGCGTCATAAGCGCAGAACACAGCGGTCGCAAGTCTCACTCACTCTAACAAATTTGCTCAGAACTTGGCTAGTACATGCCTGCAGAAATTACAGCCCCCACAAACTCACCAGAAATCAAATATATAGAAACTGCTACCTTGTCTGCGTAAGTACGCCTTTGTAATTCGTCCTCCATGGGCTCTTTTTTCTACTAGCCAAGTATTGCAAAGCACACTAACTGTCAGAATGACTGAACACTTTAGTTAATTGTCGCCCGTAATTTGCAATCCAACCCCTATCTAAGATTTTCCCGGAACTTCTGCTCTTGCTAATTGATATTTGACTTCACTGCAAGCGCAAACAACATCGTCTCCAGTCTCACTACACACATTGCTCAGAATTGGCTAGTAACATGGCCTGCAGAAAGTATCAGCCAACCCGCAGATCAACCCAAAATCAATATATACTTTTTTTTTTAACTTTTTTTTGTTTTTTTTTGTGTTTTTTGTTTTTTTTTGTGTTTTTTGTTTTTTTTTGAGTTTTTAAAACCAAACAATGCTATCCTATTGCTATGGCTATTTTCTAGCCAAGTATCAAAGCACACTACTATGCCAGATGAGATGACACTGAGTTAGTGCCTAATTGAAATCCAACCCCTACTAAATTTTCCCACTTCGGTCTTTGCTATGGATATGTGCGTCACTAAGCGCAGAACACAGCGGTCGCAAGTCTCACTACAAATTGCTCAGAATTGGCTAGTACATGCACTGCAGAAAGTACAGCCACCAGCAGATCAACCAGAAATCAAATATATAGAACGCTACTGTATGCGTAAGTAAGCTCTTTGTATTCTCCTATGGCTATTTTCTAGCCAAGTATCAAAGCACACTACTATGCCAGATGAGATGACACTGAGTTAGTGCCTAATTGAAATCCAACCCCTACTAAATTTTCCCACTTCGGTCTTTGCTATGGATATGTGCGTCACTAAGCGCAGAACACAGCGGTCGCAAGTCTCACTACAAATTGCTCAGAAATTGGCTAGTACATGCACATGCAGAAAGTACACCCCCAGCAGATCAACCAGAATCAAATATAAGAACGCTACTGTATGCGTAAGTAAGCTCTTTGTATTCTCCTATGGCTATTTTCTAGCCAAGTATCAAAGCACACTACTTATGCAGATGAGATGACAATGAGTGTTAGGCCTAAATTGAAAACCAACCCCTACTGAATTTTGCCACTTCGGCCTTTGCTATGGATATGTGCGCCACTAAGCGCAGAACACAGCGGTCGCAAGTCTCACTACAAATTGCTCAGAATTGGCAAGTACATGCACTGCAGAAACTACAGCCACCAGCAGATCAACCAGAAATCAAATATATAGAACGCTACTGTAGGCTTCAAGAAGCTGTTTGTATTCTCCTATGGCTATTTTCTAGCCAAGTATCAAAGGAAGCACACTACTATGCCAGATGAGATGACACTGAGTTATTGCCTAATAGAAATCCAACCCCTACTGAATTTTCCCACTTCGGTCTTTGCTATGGATATGTGTGCCACTAAGAGCTAAACACAACGGTAGCAAGTCCCCCTGCTAATTCCTCACAAAATGGTAAAAGATGCAAATTAAAATAAAAAAAGTAGAACGTTATTGTAGCCCTAAGAAGGGCTGTTGGGTTCTTTGAGAATCACTCCTGCCTAACAGTAAGCTAATAGAACACCCTAACGCTTTCCCTGACCAGCAGCAGCTCTCTCCCTAGCGGCATCCAGACACAGAATGATCCGAGCAGCGCGGGCAGCGGCTAGTCTATCCCAGGGTCACCTGATCTGGCCAGCCAACCACTGCTATCGACGTGTAAGGGTACCACGTTATGCTGGGTGGAGTGCAGAGTCTCCTGGCTTGTGATTGGCTCTGTTTCTGGCCGCCAAAAAGCAAAACGGCGGGAGCTGCCATTTTCTCGAGCGGGCGAAGTATTCGTCCGAGCAACGAGCAGTTTCGAGTACCCTAATGCTCGACCTAGCATCAAGCTCGGACGAGCATGTTCGCTCATCTCTATTCCCTTGGCTAAATGTAAGTGTCCTTGGTTTAAATTGATTAGTTTTAAGTGGTAGATTTCCTTTAAATACATTCTAATATTATATATAAAGACCTTTTGGGTGCCCTGTGTCTAGGTTAAGAATCCAGTAAGCCTCTCTGTTTCTCAAATACCTCCCCATTAGGGGGTTAACCCTTTCTATAATAATGGCTTTTAAACTGGATATTTTTCCAATATAGGCATGTAGGCAATGTCTAAATAGACTGGACATACTTTTGTTAATTTTTTTTATGGAAACAATGAAAGTATTGTTAAAAGTCACTTGTTGATCAAATCTTATCTTTTAGTGCTTCCCACGTACTGTAAACCACAGGTTGTACAACATATTGTGGTACCACCAGGTCATTCCACACTTTGTCTGAGGTGGCAGCCAAGGCGAAGTACAGAATTACAGTGCGAATTTGGAATACAAGCAAAGGGCATCAGTCAGGCTTTCTCTAGGGCTGTGAGGAAAAAATATCTGGAAGGGGACAGAGGACGCGGCTTGGAAGTTAACAGGATTGGCAGCCGGCCAGCACCAACCATCAGTGTGCTGGCCCTTTAAATCTCAGGAAGCTGGCACAGGTGCGCCCTAGGAGGCGGGGACCGGTGCACTAGCCCGCCGGGCCAGCACTGGATCAAGGTAAGGTGACGTGGATCACAGGAGCACCTGTGACACCAATAGCGTATTGTATTAGTTGAATCTTGTGGAGGGAACAAAATTGAGCCCTTTGTTTAATATCTTAATTTGGATTTCACTAAGGGTATTTCCTCATTTTTTCTTTGTGACTGTTCTTCCCTGTGTTGTATGTATCATGATTTCTGGTTATGCTTCCTACTTCCTCTCCTACATTCATTGTTTTTATTTTCATGGTCCGTGTATTTGAGAGCTTGCAGTTTTTGTACTTGTTGGAAGAGTTAGTTTTTTGAAAATGTTTTGGTGAGATTTCTTGTCGGGTACCTGTGCTATTCCACTATCCTTATCTACTTCAGAGTCCTCCAAACAAAAAATCAGGAGATACCTGTTCAGACTATGAGAATGTAACCTGATATTGCTGCTGCTGTTTAATCTCTTTTTCTTCAGGATAGAGTGTAAAATACCTGTGTCATGTTTATTTGCCACATGTGTGCTACTTTATTTTTAAGTCAAGCAGATATCTGCAGAATTTAGATTGTTTGTTTAACTTCGGTAATACTATTTTCTTATTTATTGATCTTGAATTTTACTGTTTCAAGTTTTGAAGTTTTTGAAATAGTTTCCACATAGCCTTGCAGATACTGCTTTATTTCTAATATTTTAGTATCTATTTCTGTATCTTTAAATCAAATTTAATGTTGGTATGGATCAGATTAGTGGAATATTCCTATACTGCATTATTCGGACAACGCGCGGGATTTAACATTCAAAATTGTGTCACAAGCCAAGCACTTACATGCACCAGGAAGAAGAAGGGGAACTCCAGCGGACCTGAGTGGGGAAGCGACACATGCATGAAATTGGACGCACGATCTTAGTGAATCGTGGCAACTCCAAATCCTCATCGGACAGCGCACCTTGGGGATCGCGACAGACCGGGTAAATAAATGTACCCAATGGTATGTTTATCTAGATCTTGCAATCTAAGCCAATTGAATTCAGATGGTTATCATTGTTGGCGTTTTCTTCACCTTATTACGTCTTTCAGAATTGTTAATGTCGAAGGACAATGAGTACTATTTACAAATACAGGGATGTCCTATCACCCTCGTATGTGAATGTGTATGTACATGTACCAATAGCTTGAGAATATCAATTTGTGTTTATGGTGGGAGGAGCATGTCTTCTATGATGTCAATAACCCATTTGCCACCCACATACAGTTCTACGGTCGTTATATATCTGGGATCCCGTATGTGTGGTTTTGATCTTGATAATGATTTTTGGTTATTCCATAAGTAAGAATAAATGAGGATACAATGTGAAAGTCCCAGCAGCACAACCTTCAATGATCTGCAGGTGGGCTAAGGGACTCTCCAAAAATAACAATAGAGAAAAAAACAGCACTCCACAAATATGTTGTAAGTGAAACAAGTGGACCTTTTATTCTATAACAGGGGATGTTTCTGGGACTCAAAATAGTCCTACATGTTGTAAGGTGATTTTTCGAATTAACCCTTTTATGGCTCCCCGGTGCCGGGACGAGAGAACACACTAAGACACACCAGTCTCTTAGTCAATGCAGAACTCAATCTTTATTAACACGCAGCCACATATATAAAACACAGATGATCAGTTTCATAGGGGCGGGAAAAGGTGATAAAATACTGCAATGCTATTTGCCAAAATGAATATCTCAGGACATCCTCTTTGACACATTCTTCCAAAATGTCTATGAACTATACACCGTTTCTTCCAGAGACCTTGTTCTAATATAAACAGAATGTTTATACTAATTGTCCTTGTAATTGATAGCTCTGTATAAGTCACAACATGGCCTTCAAGCAGAGAAGCTGCAGAAAAGATAAGGTAAACAATAGCGAAGACATGGTAATTTCTAAACAGTTCACACAAAATGCAGTTTGAATCATGACATGGCTGACAGTGGTCAGCATAAGACTAAAATGGAGTCCGCTTGGTCCAAATATTAAAACACATCTATGCGTTAACTAGTCATTCACGTCCGACCCTGGGTTTTTGCCATTACGGCTTCTTCAGGGGCATGACTAGCCACAAAACATCCCCTCATTTATACATGTTTTTTCATGTTAACAATACATATCAATTTTAAAAACTATTTATATTAATACATTGTCAATAACAATAATATCCTATCCACCATACAATTTACCATATTTTTTGGATTATAAGATGCACTTTTTTCTCCCAGAAAATGGGAAAAAAACAGTGGTGCTTCTTATAGTCCGATTGTAGATGAAGTGTGCCCTCCACTGCAAGAGGGAATGGAGGACGGCACCTGGCTCTGCTCTGCCAGCTAATCTCCTGATGATAGAAAATCTCCTGATGCGTATAAATCCGCATCTCAGATCTCTATGTCTGAGCCGGAGCTGCATCAACTTACTGTCACTGCTGTAGCTCCCGACCCGTTAGAAGATGATGTGACCGGAGCTCAGCTACTCCGTACAGGCTCCGGTCACGTGACCCAAAGCAGAGGAGACAGGCGGGAGGCAGCCTGCACATTGTTCACAGAGGCATCGGCACTTGGCAGTATTGAGCTGAGGGAGAAGCTTCCTGCTTTGTGCTGCCCTCTGTGTTAATGTAGCTGCTCTTCCCCCGCCTGTGTATCTCCTAAACTCTGCTACATTAGTCGGAACAGGAGGAGGGGCAGGGAAGAATGTGTGATACCGGGACCAGCTACTACTCAGCCCTGCAGTCTTCAATAGAAACACTGTGACAGGTATGTATGTTTCTGATGTGTATGTGTTTTTGTGTAGTGTGCTGTGTGTGTATGTAGGCGTGATGTCTGATTTTTATGACAAAGTTGTGTTCATGTTAATTTACATGTATAATGTATTAATGTAGTGTGTTTGCTTGCACAAGTAGTATGGTTTGTGTTAAAATGCCCCCGCACTGAATAATGCCCATCCCTCTGCACTGTATAATACCCCCCACTCTGTATAATGCCCATCCCCCTTGCATTGTATAATGCCACCCACACTGTAAAATGCCCCTGCACTGTATATTGCCCATCCCCCTTCACTGTATAATGCCCACCACCCGCACTGTAAAACCACCCCCTGCACTGTATAATGCCCATCCCCCTTGCACTGTATAACCCCACTTCTTACTCCCAAATAGTGTAGTTCAAGCCTTGTGCCCCTACGCAGTATAATGCACTGTATAATGCCTCCCCATCACACTGTATAACCCCCTACACTATATAATGCACTCCCCCACCGTACTGTGTAATGCCCCCACCTCACACTGTATTTCTATAACAGTATTTTTTGCACTATAAGGTGAACCGGATAATAAGGCGCACCATCAATAAATGCCTGCTACAAAAACCTAGGTTCATATATAAGGCACACCTGATTATAAGGATGAATGACCAGCCGGTGGCAGACCTGTGCACAGTTCAAGGCAGCTGTTGTCTAAGTACGGTTCATATATAAGGCGCACTGGACTATAAGGCACACCTTTGATTTCTGAGAAAATCAAAAGATATATTTGTGCGGTAGTGGAAATTTAATACTCCTCATCGGCGAAAAATGCTCCTTAAAAATTGTAAGAGGAGTATTATTACTCTTTGTTAAAAAAATGTAGTACGATCTCCCAGGAGGAAAGTGAATTTGGGCTGCACAGTGAAAGCTATTGGCAGTAAGCACAGCCTGTGACAACTTAAGGCAGCGGCAGCATGCATTGCATGCTGACTGGACTATTCGGCCCCCAACACTGGTTGGATGAGCTTGCTGCTAGCCAAGTCCTAGCCAATCAGTGTTGGGTCAAAGGAACAACACTCCCCCCGACCACCAAGTGTTCTGTATAGAGGTGAATCTGACAGAACACTTGTAGTGCCGGCACGAGAGTCTTCCTTCAGCAGCAGGTAACAGTGTCCCATAAAATGTCCCCTAATAAAGTCTCCCCACACAAAGTACACTATTAAAACTTCACCAAATGTAGCACGTCGGGCACATGTTGGCGCCCGGGAGAGGAGGAGGGGGTGAGCGCTGCACCGAAACATGGCTGCACCAAACCACTCCATACGGCGCCGTTGCTTTACTGCTACTTTATTAAATATTTTAGCATACTATTTGGGGAAAAAAACTTTTTTTCTTATTTTTCCTCCTCTAAAACCTATGTGCATCTTATGGTCCGGTGTGTCTCATAGTCTGAAAAATATGGTATACTTTTAAAATTACACAGTAACATCTAACATAATTTATTAAACTCCAAACGATCACCTTCCTCTTTTAATCCTAATCAACCAATCTATTATCTTTCCTAACACAAACCTTGTTTTTTAATAAAAATTTCTAACCTTCATTTTTGCATCTTTGTACAATCAGAACGATGCCTACACTCCACATTGAGTTTCATTCTTATTCACATCGGGAAATGGGCGTTACAATGTTATAAACACCTCCTACTCCCACAATGAGATGGCGCCTTTAGTCCCTTTCCATCAATCCGGGTAGTGCCTACTCCTTATGGGGAATAACATTATAAAATACAAAAAGAGGAGGGGTTATTTTCAAATCAGTAGAAACTAATTGTACAGTAAGGCTGTCGGAAAAATCACGGAAGCATGGATGTAAAAACAAGGCAAGTATCATAGTTTATATGATTGAGAAAAGATATTGGAACAGATTTACTTACACGGTCCATTCGCGATCCAGCGGCGTGTTCTCTGCGGAGGATTCGGGTCCGGGCGGGGACTCACTAAGGCAGTTCCCCCGATGTCCACTAGGTGTCGCTGCTGCGCTGAAGTTCGTCGGATTGCATTGAAGTTCACCGTCCTCCGCTGGGTGCAGGTAAGCGCGTGTCAAGGCACAATTTTTAAAAAAATGCAGCGGTTTTCCCGAATCCGTCGGGGTTTTTTTAAAGCCGCTCACCCCGATCATGTGCATGCCGGCGACGATGCGCCACAATGCGATCGCGTGCGCCAAAATCCTGGGGCAATTCAGGGAAAATTGGCGCAAATCGGAAATATTCGGATAACTCCTCGGAAAAACACAAATCAGGCCCTTAGTAAATGACCCCCATCAAGTTCAACCAAGGAAGGGAACGGATTTGATGAGGAAGGGATTTAGGGAAGACAATTCTATATCACATATAACAGTAAATGTTATTTAGGTGTAAAAAGGAATCTAGACCCTTGAAGCTCTCGGCTGTCCTTACTGTGACCAGCGCCTGAGGCAGGCTATTCCACAGATTGACAGTTCTCGTAGTAAAAAAGCCTGTCACCATATTTTTTGTATGGACCATAGTGAAACAGCCCTAAAAAACAACATAACCTGGACAAAGGTGAGCCTGATAAAGAGAAAATCTTACAATAGAAACACTAATTCAGTATATTAGGTTTTTATCTAATGGATTCTAGTTTTTGTAAAAAAAAATATTTATTGTTTTCAAAATTAATAGTCATATAAATACATATATATCATGGAGAACAACAAAGAGAATTACAAAAATATGATCAAAGTGTGTATAACAATACATCAATTAGAAGCAAAAATGTGAACGTATTGGTAACAATGAGATGTACAACTTAATCATATGTTCCTAAAGTAGTTATAAAAAATGTGATAAAGATTTTTATATACAGAGTGAATCGTTATGATGGATTTGTTTTTGCTTCAATCCTCATTACAGGATTGTTACACAGAACCATTAGACTATTACCTGATGCCCCTGATATGAAAAAATCAAAGAGTACTGTTTTGCCACCCCTTTCCTGCCACCAAGGGCCAGCGTTAGGGGGCGGCAGACTGGGCATTTGCCCAGAACGTCCTGTCCTTAAAGGGGCCCCTTGCATGTAGACTTTTGTGGGCAGAGGATGTATTACTTTTTTAATCCCCCTAGATGCTTATCATCTATCCTTCTAGTTATCTCCTAGAATTTGATTTCCTATCTATATATCTATCTTACCATTTATCTATCTTTTTGTCTATACATTTATCTATATATTTTCTATCTATTATCTATCGATCTATCAATCGATCATCTATCTTTCATATCTATCTTCTATCATCTATCTAGCTATTTCTATATAATATTCTTTAGATGTATGCATCTATAAATCTATATGATCCTTCATATTTATCTTCTATCATCTGTCTATCATCTGTCTCCTATAAAATTCGACTACAGTCTCATATTACATATTGCCTTACCATATTGCTGTTTGTAAACTACAAAGTGTTATCATTGTGCAGGGCTAAAGGAGCCTCTTACTGAATGTGACTGTTCATAAAATAGTTTTCTTTTAGGACCCCACTTTTAGTTTTGCCTAGGGCCCCACTTTGTCTAAAACTGGCCCTGCTGCCACCTCTAATAATATAAAATGTACCAGAAGTGTATGAGGAGGCAAAAAATGGTTGAAAAAATGAGCTGCAGTATTTCACAGATATTTATGTTTTCTATATGGTTTATTTATATAGAGGTGTACTGGAGCATGCTCACTGGAACCAGAAATCTCTCACTATCTTATTTAGAAAAAGTACCCAGCCAGACTTGATATACGCTTCTCAGAACTTTTAGTTGGTTTAAAAAAGGTTGCACAAGTTTTAAACATTTAATGCAGTGTGATGACAAATTATTTCACAGTCCGGCTAGGAGAAACACTGGGTTCTGGACAGGTTCAGAGTACACAGGATTCAGTCAGGATACAGGATTCAAGATCTGGCAGGATAAGGAGTACCACAGGTCACAGAAGTACCAGATCAGGCTGAGGAACCCAGAGTCAGGTCAAAGAAGAAACAATAACCAGCCCTGAGCGGACTGAGAACTATGAATTTATCCAGCCCCTTTATCCAGCAGCTGACTGGCTAAGTTCTGCATTACTCAACCCCCAGCTGAGAAACGCAACAAATCAAGAGAAAGACACGCTATGCTTTTCTGAGAACGGACACACGGCTGAGACCAATCAAATAACTCTGCAAGGTAGATAATCAAAAACCTCTCACATGGGGTAGCCCTAGGTGAGCTCAGCAAGCACAGATTTGAGAGCCAAAATCCATACAGAGGATTCTTTGGATACAGAGGATACATTGGTAATGCAGATGCTTCATATTGATGACTATTTTGATTATCCTTATAGTCAAGTCTTTGTTGACAAATAGTGAATGAACAATCTACTCACAATCATGGACCTAGTAGCAATAGAAACATTTATAGTGCTAGTTAATGTCATCATGGGACCCTTCACTCACGTATCACAACAGCCTAAGGATTTTTGATCTTCCCATTCACCTCTTGGAGACCAAATGGACCGGTTATATCTCTTGGACCATTTTCCCTTTTTTATCTCCCAATTTATAGGATTGTGTATAATGTTATAATGTACAGTATATTTAGCTAAAAATTATGTCATAGATCACAGTCTATGGATTTATTATTGCATCTTAGCCAGTTTTTTGTCTAAAATTGCATCAGAAAATGTGCCTTTGGAGCTTGCACTTGTATTTATGAAGTGTTTGCACTACTTTTGTCTCTCAGGTGCACATTGTCCGACACTTTAGAAAACTGAGCACCTAAAGGGGTGTGGTAGTGCTTAGTTGAAGAATGCGTCACATTTATTACTGAAATTCAACCCAATTGGGTCACAACAGCATGAAGCAAAAAAAAAAAACACAACAGCAAAAATAAGGTACAAATGGAAACTGGATGTGCCAATGACCTGGCACAACCTGCACATGAGTGCAGCAAACTAGACTAAGGCAGATTGCACCATTTTTCATACATTTTGGCCATTGTGTAAAGCGCTGTTTTTGTAATTATGTAACATGTGTCAAGGAATCGGGTATTTGTGGACATCATGGAAGTCTGTAGTACATCTGTTCCTCTAGTCCCAATCATTTATTTGCTCGTGTACAACTATTAATAAACTTCATTAAGATTTCCAATATTTCTTTGTTCCTCAAGCTGTATACAATTGGATTAATAAATGGAGTTAACACTGTGTAGATTAAAGACTTAAACATATTTTCATTCTGAGAATTTTCTCCTGTTGGCACCACATAAATAGCTATCAAAGAGCCATAGTAAATGGAGACAATTACTAGGTGAGAGCTACATGTTGAGAAAGCCTTCTTCCTTCCAGTTATAGAGGAAATCTTCAGAATGGTAACAAAGATGCATATATAAGACACAACAACAAATAGAAATGGAAAAAAGATAGTGACAAAGCAGATGACTAAGTCCACCCAAATTATTATTGACTTGTCTGAAGATGAAAGGTCAAGAATTTGAGCTATGTCACAGAAGAAATGGTCAATGTAATTTGAGCCACAAAACTGTAGCTGAAACACAAAAATAATTTCACTTGTAATTAGAAAGTAGGAGAAGATCCAAGAAAAAGACACAAGGCAGAGACCGTGTCTAATATTCATGATGGAAGCATAGTGCAATGGATGACAAATAGCCAGATATCGGTCATAGGACATAACTGTTAGCAGGAATGACTGCGCAAAGGCAAGAAAGCTGTGCAAATAATATTGAAGAATACATCCAGTTACAGATAAGTGCCCACTGCCCCACAGGACAACATGGAGCAATGCTGGTAGAATATTTAATGTGAAAAAGACATCAGCTATGGCCAGATTTTTAATGAAGAAGTACATGGGATGTCTGAGATGGTGACTGACTGATATCAATACAATGATAAGAAGGTTTCCAACCAATATAGCAATAAAAATTAAAAGAAAAAAGAAGAAGAACAGAATATTCAAGTTGTTGTTATAAAGGTGTTTGAATCCATGGAGGAAAACTTCATTTACAGTAGTTTGATTGTCTTCACACATGTTATTAGCACATAATAATTTTTCCGGACCTGTAAAAACATAAAAATAAAAGTCAGATCACACCATTATGATTATACAATAGTAATAAAGTATTTGGATGAGGAAACATGAGTTAGGACATTTATTTAAAAATTGCAGATTTAGGGCATAAGTTATAGTGGGTGTAGAGGGAGATGTTATACTATCGCTCAGGTGCTAAAGGCCCAAATACTCCTCATTGAAAAGATAACTGTATGTTAGAGGGAACACGGTTGGGGAAGCACCTTTACCAATATTCTCATGACACTCTACAATTCCTCATCAGCCACATTTCATAACATACCAGATACCTTGTTACCTCGTATAACCCTGTGCTTATATAGCACACAGGCCAATAGTAAATTTATTTATTTTATTTTCTTAAAAGATTTTATTTTAGTGTATTTTATTTCACCCCTCATTAGTTTATATACATAAAAAATTGAACTGGTTATCTCTTTCTCCCAGAACGTGCTGAGCTTAGCATTTAAAGTGAGCCTATATTCCATCTGATGGCAGGAGACACAAAATGAATAAATTATTATAGCAATGAAAATTAAAAGCTACAAATTCAAAATAAAAGAACATTTTAATGTTTACTATTTATTTGTTCATTTTTCTATATATCAAACATCAAATTAAAATATACTGATCCTGTTCTGGGTACCAAAAATAGAAAGTATTAACTATTTGTATTAACTAATTGTTTTATTTGTAAAACAAATTTATTGTGGACATCTATGCACCAATGTCCGGGTAAGTACAGGGGTTAAAATATGACCTAATGTGCCTTGTTGCATTGACAATGGTTTGTTTAGAAAAAAACAAACAGAAATTTTTATTTAAAAAATCCACAGTTTTTTATATGTGCATATATTGTTGTATTATTGTTAAATCAGGATCATGTGTTAAGTTCTTAAGAAATATCTTTATAGCTTTTATATAGAGAAAAATGCTCTATAGCCTATAGTATATGTGAAAAATGCTTTCATGAAATAAAATTAAATAATGTTTATGAATGAATTTTCATACATCTAGTACCTTTGCCAAAGTTAAATAATTTGTGTTTAAAGTCTTATTTTTAGCATATTTCTATTTACTTATCTTTCTGCATTATTAATACAGAATCAAGTTTAAAGATGTGCATATAAAATGTATTGATAATCCTTTACCTGCATATTCCTCACTGTAATCTGCATTGTTTAGAAATGTTTATACCATCATATTACCATAAAACCTGGTGACCACATATACTTACCAAATTCAAGGTGAATACTTAATGATGATCTGGAATGCTTTAGAAAATAATTTCTTAACTGAAATGATTTTTTTACATATAATAAATTACTTGCGAAAAATAAAATATTGTATATATACATATGAACAAAATACCAGTTACAGCGATGTCCCTGGATGATGTGTCCTAATAACCATATCTGACACACTTATTCTCTCTTGGTTTTATATTCTAGTTTGCAACATCTTGGTCAAATCCTTGTGGCATCAATATCTGACAAAAACAACAACACAAACATCCCATGTGTATATAGGAAGAAAAAACAAGGAAAGCAATTATCTTTGTTAATTAAACACATCAAAACAAGGTTTGTTTTTTACAAAAGTGTATGAAATATTCTTTATTCTGTATGCAGGTTAGATTAGTTTGATGAATGGTTAGCTAGTGATAAGCACCTGATTTCTTTAACATAGTTTCCATTATAAAGGAAATCTACCACTCATTTAGTTGCTGGGGTGATTGGAGCAGCATGATTATAACAATATAACACCTAACTTCTGACACCTGACTGTCTTCAGAATTCACAGTCAGAGTATACACTTCATCTTCTTCCTGCCTAGCTTACAATACGTGACAATATAGAACATGCCCGTACGGGAAGTATCTTCCCGCAGGGACGTACTATAACATCCCAGTGCACGTAGGGGTTAATGTATTTTATCACTGTCCTTGGCCTCTATTTTGCCATTATTTCTAACTGGTTTGGGTAGGTTTGGCATTGTTTTGGGTGCTTTTGGAGTGTTCCAAATGTACTTTGATGTACTCATATGTGGCAGTGAAGGTGGTCAGCTCCTGGTCTCCAGGAATTTTTTTTAAGTAATCACGCACAGCCACCCAAAATACTATTGTCCCATTATGTACTTGCCTTTCTGCACAAAATTATTATACATATCAAATACTGACAGAAATGACAATACAGTATACTGACTTACAGTATTTTACTAACACATTTACGGACATGTTAACACAAAGACAGTTGGACCATCTTATTAATATATTTCTAAAATTTGCCATCTTAGTCTGAAATAAATGAGGATAAATGAAATAGAATATGGGCAAAAAACATTCTGGTGGATATTAGGTGTCATGTCACCCCACAAAACAATTAAATATCAAGTTTATGCACAAAAGCAAGGTAAAGGAGCTTAAACTATTTAACAATGTTTTGTGTTGAGGGATCATAGTATCATAGTATCATAGGCTGGAAAAAGACGCAAGTCCATCAAGTCCAATCTTTAAGAATTAAATAAATGTTTTATCCCCATAACCCGTGATATTTTTTCTCTCCAGAAAGGTATCCAGGCCTCTCTTGTCAGCCATAACAACCTCCTGCGGCAGAGAGTTCCATAGTCTCACTGCTCGTACAGTAAAGAACCTTTGTCTATGTTGATGGTAAAATCTAGGCGCAGAGGATGCCCCCTTGTCCTGGTCACAGGCCTAGGTATAAAAAGATCTTTGGAGAGATCCTTGTACTGTCCGTTCAGGTATTTGTACATTGTAATGAGGTCTCCCCTCAGTCGTCTTTTTTCTAAACTGAATAATCCCAAATTTTGTAATCTGTCAGTGTATTCTAATCCCCCCATTCCCCTAATAATCCTGGTTGCTCTCCTCTGCACCCGTTTCAGCTCTACTATATCCTTTTTATACACTGATGCCCAAAACTGTACACAATATTCCATGTGTGGTCTGACCAGGGATTTGTATAAGGGAAAAACTATGTCTTTATCATGAGAATCTATTCCTCTCTTGATACATTCCATAATTTTATTTGCTTTAGCAGCAGCCGCCTGGCTCTGGTCACTAAAATTAAGTTTACCATCCACCAATACCCCCAAGTCTTTTTCAGCTTCAGTTTTACTAAGTAATTGACCGTTTAGAACATAATTATACTTTTTGTTTCCATGGCCCAAGTGCATAACTTTACATTTATCTACATTAAACCTCATCAACCATTTCTCTGGCCACTCCTCAAGCTTCCACAAATCCCTCTGTAATGCTAAACTATCGACCTCAGTATTTATTACTTTACACAGCTTAGTATCATTTGCAAATATTGAAACTTGACTTTGTAAACCCACTACAAGGTCATTAATAAAAATATTAAAAAGAAGTGGCCCCAATACTGACCCCTGTGGCACTCCACTGGTAACATCAACCCAATCTGAGAATGTGCCATTAATGACCACCCTCTGTTTTCTATCACTAAGCCAATTACTTACCCAAATACACAGATTTTCTCCTATTCCCATCAGTCTCATTTTATATACCAACCTTTTATGTGGCACGGTGTCAAATGCCTTTGAAAAGTCCAGACATACAACATCCACAGCGTCCCCCAGATCCAGTCTTGAACTTACCTCCTCGTAGAAACCAATCAGATTAGTCTGACAGGACCGATCTCTCATAAACCCATGCTGACGCTGGGTTATAAGGTTGTGCACAGTGAGATACTCCAGGATAGCATCTCTAACAAACCCCTCAAATATTTTCCCCACCCTAGCAGTTAGACTCACGGGTCTGTGAGGTCATCGAGGAGCGGCAATTGGTTGCCATGACAAAGACTTGAGGCTGTCTTCTTTTGGCCTATTCAGTACAATGTGCGATTTGCACATTGTAATGAATAATGAGGAAAATCAGACAACCTAGGGTCAAAGTACCCTAGGGAGTCTGAAAAATAGTAACACGCTAAATAAAAGAAAAGTAAAACAAAATTATTTAAAAATAAAACCTAAAAATTTAAATCACCCCCCTTTCCCTCGAACACATATAAATGTAAATAAACATTAAAAATAATAAACATGTTCGGTATTGCCGTTTCCCAAAATGTCTGATCAAAATATAATAACGGTTATTCCCGGTGTTTAACCCCGTAACTGAAAATGCCACTTTTTTGCCATTTGGAAAAATATTAAAAATTCAATAAAAAGTGATCAGAAGGCCATACAAATGGTAGCATTGAAAAAGTCACATCCAAAGTGGGTGCTGTCATGTTTTGCCATCCAAAGTCACAAAACATGACAACACCCACAGGTCCGTACATTGAAGTATGAAAAAGTTATTAGCGCCAGAATATAGCAAAATGATTTTTTTTTTTGTACAGGAGGTATTAATTTTTGTATGTATGAAAAGATTATAAAATCTATACATATTTCATATCAACGTGATTGCAGCAACCTAAAGAATGAAGTAGACATGTAATTTGAGGCGCACAGTGAAAGCCGTAAAATCCAAGCCCAGAAGAAAATGGTACAAATGCGTTTTTTTCACTGCATTTGAAATTTGTTCATGCTTTCCAGTACATGGCATAGAATATTAAATATTGTCACTAGGAAGTGAAATTTGTTACTTAAAAACAAGCCCTCACACAGCTCTTTACATGGAAAAATAATAAAGTTATAGATTTTTGAAGGTGGGGAGTAAAAAATGGAAACGAGTCAAAATAGCAGTCCTCATAATGAAGGGAATCTTTACCAGATTTGGGGGCTGGGTGTGGGACTGGATCATTGACAATAGAAACTGTGGTGCGGAGACTGACCTCAATTACTCTTTCTCCCTGAGCCTGATTTCCCGGTTAAAGTGTGTTGAATTGTGGCAGTATTAGTAATTGTACCACACATATTCTTCCCCACAGACTTTATTGTCCGCATCAGGAATTGCTGTGAGTCCAAGATTTGTGCCATAAATGTCTCATTGCGCAACATGTATTGTTGTAAAATATTGGCATTTATGGTCTTTCAGCAGGTAGAGATGAATTAAATTCATCCCCATTTAAACCATTTCTTCCAGTCCAGCAGGAGGGCTTTTTGTAATAGACAAAAATTCACATTATAGATTTATAGACAGTTCACCAAAAAAGCATACCTTCACCAACCTGATGCATATCAGAATTCCCAATCCCCTGAACTTGATCAGGGTGAAGTGTTTGGGCAATTTTCAGCTTTTGAGCCTCTGCCTGCAATCGTGCCATTTTTTTCTTAATGTCAGCAAGAGAATGGTGCTCGACCTCTTGGGAATTTATTTGTTATAAGATCCCATTTCAGATAACATTTTTTGATAACAGTGGAAGCCTGTCAACAAGCCAGTCAAACAAAAGCTGGTAATTTTGGGAGACCTAGAGCAATGCAAACAAACAAATATAAAAATCTGCTAGTTAAGCAATAACCCCACAAATACACTGTGCAACTCTGCACAAGTTGTTGCCAGTTAAGCATAAACTCCACAAAAACACTATGCCTGAAAAAAAGCAGAGGAAAAAGAGACTAAAACAAGATTAAAGCAAATGAAAATATACCTCCTCCACTCAAATTTCTGTTTCCTTATCAGAAAATGTCCTCTTCTTTTGTTGAGGCCCATTATCATCATCTAAGCCTGCAGAATCATATTCCACAGAAACATGGGGGGGACCACAGGAGCGGAGGGTGGTGGGGGTGCAGATCTGCTGGTGGAGGTCACAACCAGGGTGTTTGTGCGCGCCTGCTCATACTCCTGGGGCACAGTTATAATCAGGGCTGCATCTGCCATGAGGTGGGATGAAAATCCCGCCTCAGGCGGCAGATGACAAATCCAGAAGGAAGCGGCATAATTACCGTTCACAATGGGGATGTTTAAGGGGTACAGTGTGTGACTAAACTGGGTAAGGGTCTGTATATCTGAATTAAACTGGGTGTTATGGGGAACTGTATGTAATTACACTGGGGGGCTGAATCTGTCTATAGGGACAGAACTTAAACTAGGGTTATCTGAATATAGGGGGGGGGGCTCTATATAATTATACGGAGTTGAATAGATGCCAAAATGTAATTTAACTGGGGAGTGAGTGGATATCATATAAATTAAAACTGAGGGGAATAGGAGGGGGCTGTATATAAACACATTAGAAGGTGCCATACATTAATTTTTACCTTATATAAATATAGTATATGTTTTTAAATTAGAGGGGGCTATATATAATATATATATTTTGCTGGCGCTGTATATAAATTCATTAGGGAGCTTTCTGTAAATAAATAACAGTGTGATGTATATTAATAAAATGACAGTATATTATTGAGGTTGCGGACAGTGTTTTCAGACACTTATTCATCTTATAAGTAAAAGCATGTGATTTGGTTTGTTAATGTTCAATACTAATATTAAAAGGGAAGACACATGCTATTGCTTATGTAATTAACTTTGTACAGGCAGTCCCCGGGTTACATACAAGATAGGATCCGGAGGTTTGTTCTTAAGTTGAATTTGTATGTAAGTCAAAACTGTATATTTTATAATTATAGATCCAGACAAAAAAATTTTGGCCCCAGTGACAATTGGAGTTTAAACATTTTTTGCTGTAATGGGACCAAGAATTATCAATAAAGCTTCATTACAGACACCTCACAGCTGATTATTGCAATCTGGAACTATAGTAAAGCATCCAGAGAGCTTCACCAGAGGTCCGAGGGGTCTGTCTGTAACTATGGGTTGTCTGTCTGTCTCTCGGGTGTCCTTAAGTAGGGGACCGCCTGTATACGTAATGACGAATTTTGTACAATATATTTTTTTAGATTTCAAAACACAATGTAAATGTATTATGGGAATGCAGCCTTAGGGGGCTCTATATTAATTAAGGGTTCTGTATATGATATATGATATATAATAATTTATCCGGGGTTCTATATCTAATCAGTTTAGGGGCACCCTGTATATATAATAGCAGGGGGTGCTGTAAATACTTTAATTTATTCTGGGGGGCTTTATGTTGGAAAATTAATTTATTACAATATTTACAATATGATAATTTATTCAGGGGGAATCTAGTATATAGGCGGTCCCCTACTTAAGAACACCCGACTTACATAACGACCCCTAGTTATAAACGGACCTCTCGATGTTGGTTTAATTTACTTTTGCCTTAGGCTACAGTAAACAGATATAACAGTTATCAGGTGTCTGTAATGAAGATTTATTGTTAATCCTGGTTCTTATGACAACCCAACATTTTTAAAATACAATTGTCACAATTGTCATTTTTAAAAAATTGTCTGGGGATTACAATAGTAAAATATACAGTTTAGACTTACATACAAATTCAACTTAAGAACAAACCTACAGAACCCATAATCTATGTAACCGGGGAACTGCCTGTATATTATAATACTTTGGAGGGCCACACACAGTGTATGTTCTATATATGGGGGACAGTGTGGTCAGTTGTGTTGTGAGTGGTTTATATATTTTAGAAGCACTGTTATCCAGATGAAATACTGTAAATGACTGTGGTATTTTATAGGCACAGTGTGGAGATGTGCTGCACAGAGCTGAATACATCTGGTTGTGATTTCAACAGCGATAAACCATGGTTGGGAGAAGTCATATGGAAGTCCCCTTCAACACAATCACTTGTAAGGTACTAAATGCCACTAATTGTAATCAATTGTTAGTAATGTTGTCAGCGTTTTTTGAACAGATTGTAGTATCCAAAAGTAACAGGGGACCAGGCGTTAGGCTTTTTTTGGGTGTGTGTGTGTGGGGGGGGAGGTTTCATTTCAGTTTCCACCAGAATAGGCCAGAATCGGCCCTGGTTATATTCCAAACGTAAATTGAGCACTGGCATCAGTGAAGTGGAGGGCAGCTCTGTGCTCTGAGACTTGCTTCCTCTGTTGACCAGCTGGTGCACAAATTTGTACTTATGGACAGAATTGTGTTCCACGCAGATTGCACCATATTATTGAAGAGCATGCACCACTATTGAATAATCTGGCGCACAATGCACACTCCACAGGCAAAAGTGCACTTTTGATAAATGTGGGCCGATATCTTTATTCTGCGAGTATGATATGGAAGGTGCCTAATTTATATGTATATAATTTTTTTTAAAAAAGTGTCGCGGAGCTCGCAATTACCTTCACTAGGTATAGGCCGGTGAACTTGAGGGCGTTCCGATGCTCTTCAGCGCAGCAGCGCCACCTGGTGGACGTCGGAGGGACTGCCTTAATGAATCCCGGCCGGACCCGAATCCACCGCAGAGAACACGCCGCTGGATCGCGAATGGACCGGGTAAGTAAATCTGCCCCAATGTGTTTTGTGTTGCTTGTGTTATATAATAAAAACACTATTCTATAAAATTTGTTTTTGCATTTCCATCCAAAGTCGTAACTTTTTTTTATTTTTGGAGCTAGTTGAGGGTTTTTTCTTTTCGAATCATTACCTGTCATTTTCCTGGGTACCAATCGGGGGCTTGTGTGACATTTGTGTGACATACAGAGCTGTGTGATGGCTTGTTTTCTGTGTAACAAATTGCACTTCAAAATGGTGGTATTTAATACTCCATGCCATGTACTGGTAAGTGAGAAAAAAAATCCAAATGCAGTAAACTTGGTGAAAAACCGCATTTTCGTCTGGGCTTGGTTTTTACAGATTTCACTGTACACCACAAATGACATGTCTACTTTATTCTTTGGATCGGTACAATTATGGGGATACCAAATTTGTATATGTTTTATAATGTTTTAATACATTTACAAAAATGAAAACCTCCTGTACAAAAAATAATAATTTTATTTTGCCATCTTGTGGTGCTAATAACTTTTTCATACTTTGGTGCCTGGAGCTATGGGTGGTGATATTTTTGGCAACTTTTGACAACGTTTTCAATGACAGCAGTTTTATGACTGCTTTTTAGTATTTTTATTAATGACCTTGTAGTAGGTTTACACAGTCAAGTTTCAATATTTGCAGATGATACTAAGCTGTGTAAAGTAATAAATACTGAGTTCGATAGTTTAGCATTACAGAGGGATTTGTGGAAGCTTGAGGAATGGGTAGAGAAATGGTTGATGAGGTTTAATGTAGATAAATGTAAAGTTATGCACTTGGGACATGGAAACAAAAAGTATAATTATGTTCTGAACAGTCAATTACTTTGTAAAACTGGACTTGGGGGTATTGGTGGATGGTAAACTTAATTTTAGTGACCAGAGCCTGCTGCTAAAGCAAATAAGATTATGGCATGTATCAAGAGAGGAATAGATTTTCATGATAAAGACATAGTTTTGCCCTTATACAAATCCCTGGTCAGACCACACATGGAATATTGTGTACAGATTTGGACACCAGTGTATAAAAAGGACATAGTAGAGCTGGAATGGGTGCAGAGGAGAGCAACCAAGATTATTAGGGGAATGGAGGGACTAGAATACAATGACAGATTACAAAATTTGGGATTATTCAGTTTAGAAAAAAGACGACTGAGAGGAGAAGTCATTATAATGTACAAATACCTGAACGGTCAGTACAAGGATCTCTCCGAAGTTCTTTTTATACCTAGGCATGTGACCAGGACAAGGGGGCATCCTCTGCGCCTAGAGGAGAGGTGATTCTACCATCACCATAGACAAAGGTTCTTTACTGTAAGTGCAGTGAGACTGTGGAACATTCTGCCGCAGGAGGTTGTTATGGCCGACTCTATGTACATGTTCAAGAGAAGCCTGGATGCCTTTCTGGAGAGCAAAAATATCACGGGTTATGGGGATAAAACATTTATTTAATTCTTAAAGGTTGGACTTGATAGACTTGCGTCTTTTTTCGGCCTTATATACTATGACTGTACAACCTTTTGATCACTTTTTATTGAATTTTTTATATTTTTCAAAATGGCAAAAAAGTGCCATTTTTTTATTTGGGTGCTATTTTCCGTTACGGGGTTATAAGCTGTTAAAAACCATTATTATTTATTGATAGATCAGCATTTTCGGATGCAGTGATACCTAATGTGTTTATGATTTTTACTGTTCATATTTATATCACTTCTAGGGAAAGAAGGTTGATTTGAATTTTTAGGTTTTTTTTATTATAATTTTTTCAAAAACTTTTTTTATTTTTACTATTTTTCAGACTCCCTAGGGTACTTTAACCCTAGGTTGTCTGATTGATCCTACCATATACTGCCATACTACAGTACAGTCCTACAATCGCACATTGTAAGGAAAGAGTTAAAATGAGACAGCCCTGGGTCTTCGGTAACACTTATCGACTTATCGGCTTTGGAGAGGGCTCAGCCCGTGAGCCCTCTCCATGCATCCGCACCCGGCATGTGATGTACTATTAAGTCACATGTTGGGAAGGGGTTACTGCATTTAAAACAAAATGTGAGTAGTAATTCTTGTGGAATGAGCTGACATTTTTATTGCAATCATTCTGCGGACTGTATGACCTTTTGATCACTTTTCATTATTTTATTAACTTTTTTTTAGTACCATGTAAAGTGGTGACCTGGAAATTTTTTCGTGTTCCTATCTTCACCATATGGGATAATTATCTTAATAGCTCTGGCATTGGGACAACATGGTCATACCTCACCTGTTATGATTTAATAAGTTTATGTGCAAACTCATCCCCCCATATTCTCTACTCTTCTCAGTTACTCCCACATGCCCCCATGTTCTCCCCCACTACACTAAGTTTGCCCCAACTCATATTTCCCCTCACCTCAATGTCAGCAGCCCTGTACACTGCCTACTGCTACAGGTCATGCGATTATGACATAATCGTGGGTCCTGTAGCTTCAAAAAAGTAATATTCTCCTGGGGCAGCAGGACCTGAATGACATCATTTCAGGTCCTGCAGAGAAAAGCTGAGTCCTTAATGCACACTTTTCATTGCATTTCATTGCGGTTTTGAAACCAGCAGGGGATGGGGGGCAGGATTGACCCAAGATGCCACCTCCAGAGAGGTCACTTTCAAAGGTGATTTTGAATGCTGGTATATGGCAAGGCAGAGAGTAATTTTTACAAAGTGCCAGCATGGCAGTGCTGAGGTCTAACACAAAATATAGAACGGTGGGGACATAGTTTGTTATCCAGCTACTACTGACCCTTTCAGGGAAGGAGGCATTGACTCCTTGTCAATGAGCTTGTTGTGCTCAGCTTGCATTATGTGAGATTCATCAAAAATGTCCAGTGGTAGATTAAAAGTCAAAAGCACTCATCAGTACAATCTAATTCTTTTTTTTTTTGTAACAGCGTGATGAATGGCTGTCACTCCTTCAACACCTGACCTAATTAGTAGATACATTTCTATATTGTAGTGTATTAGGCTCAGTGGATTAGAGATATGCAGGAACCACATGAACTCTGGAACCAGGCTGGGTGCCAACAGTGAGGACTATAAGTGTTGCCTTGTGCGTGTGCATGCATGCCATGCCATGCAGGTATAACATCAGTGAAGTAGCGTAACAGAGAAATGAAGTTAAGGGGAATTGGAATGTATTGGAGGACGTTGGGTGTAACTATGGTGGCATTGAAATTTATGGCATGGTAATTGTCAGCACCTGTCCAGCAACAGCGCAACCACAACCAGGCTTGGCACTAGCTTTCAGACTAGGCAAGTGGTGGCAAACTCAACCTGCGATGTCCCTGCAGGCTAAGGCCCTTCCTAAAGCAGATATACCACCCTGATAAGGGCGAACCCACTTTCAGGAACCTAACTGACGGTCCCTGAGTGACTAGATGGTGGAGCGGACAGGTAACCGGAATACAGGAATAGACCAGTGTTCACACTGGTGCACAGAATACTTACTCAGGTATGGAACAAGGAAAGCAGGATAGCACAAGGAGGTTAACAATACTGAGGGACAAACAACAGATACAGGACTTATATACAGGTCAGGTCAAGATTAAACAGGTTACATACAGGTCAGGTTAAGATACAGCAGACAATCGGAGACAAACAAACCAAATGAAAAACAAGATGGCTGCAAAGGTACAGAATCGGATACAAAACACTAGATACACAGGTAGGACTTGAAGAATAACCAGCAAGGGCTGATGGGAGCAGGCAGGTATATATGCAGTTCCCAGACACGCCTCCAGCAGCACACTGGGGGAACTGTCCATCAGGCTAGTAACCCTTGCTGGGTAGGACTAAAATGCAAGGAACAGGGTGTGGCTCAGTGAATCCAAACATAAGCATTAAGCCACAGTTCACATACAAATAAAAGCCATCTATTCTGCCAAAAGTGGATAGTGCGACATTTCGGGACGGATGTTACAGTAATGAACTTGAAGAAGAATGACAAAGAGAGACCACAGGGGGTACAGCTAAAAGAAGGAGGATCGTTAATTGTTACTTAGTACCAGGCACTTTTCACTATTTTCTGGGCTGAATGAATAAATAAATATAGATACCAACTGTATACAACCTGCACATCATCTGTGTAGTACTAATATCTATAACTGTATGGCAATAATAATAGTTATTGTATATAAGATGCTATTTATGCCAACTGCTTGACTGTAAATAAAAGTTATGTTACAGTGCTAAAGACTCTGTTGAATAAAGTAATATACAGTCAGCTACTATGTGCGGCCTGTTATGAACTTCATGCTGGCAGTATATATCTGCCATGACCTTTATTCTGGTACTGTAGTGCTGCAATAAACTTTATGCTGGTTCTGTATCACTGCAGTGATCTTTGAGCTTCTACATGGTACTGTATCAGTAAAATGATAAAAAATTGTATGTTGATTTAAAAGGAGATATGAGTAACAAGGTTAACAATTGTCTGAGGTAGAAAACAAAGGGTTGTCAAAACATAGGGGTTGCAATTAGGTGCCACAGGATTTAGTCTTTTTAACCCCTTTCTGCAAATAAACGTATTAGTACTGCACTGCGGCATGGGAACCATGGTGCTGTTGCATCCAGCTTCTGGCACTAACTCACAAGCTTAGGACCACCTTCACAACATCAACTTTCCATTCAAATAACTAATGAAGTATAAGAAACGCACAAAAACATATATTTGGTATAAATGTGTCTGTAAAAATCTACCAGAAATAAAACCTCATTAATAAGCTATAGATGCCTGTAAATTTATCATGTGATATCTGATGGAATTAACAATTTTCAGGTACTTGTTGTATATGTTTATTTGTTATATTGTTTTACATTTTCACATTTGCTTTGAAACCTGCTTGATAAAGATTTTTATTCTTTACTATAGTTCAACAACTTTTTCATAGACCCAATGATCTCCTGGTTTTTGAGGCTATAAATGATAGGATTCAGCAGTGGGGTTATCACTGTGTACATTAAAGTCCGAAATTTGTTTTCATCAAGAACATTTTTTGATGATGGCACCAGATAAATTGCAATTAAAGTCCCATAATATGTACATACAACAGTCAGGTGAGAACTACAAGTTGAAAACGCCTTTTTACGGCCAATGACGGAAGACATCTTGAGAATTGTGATGATAATACAAATGTAAGATATAATAACAAGAATAAATGGCACAAATATTAAAAATAGTGATAACACAAAGTCATACCATGAAACCAATGTCGTGTCTGAGGTTGAAAGTTGCAGGATTGGAGCAATGTCACAAAAGAAATGGTCAATGACATTTGAATTACAAAACTGCAACCGATATATTAAAATTATTTCACTTGTTATAAGTATAAAAGCCACAAGCCAAGAAGAACAGACCAGCTGAATGCTATTTCTAGAATTTATTATAGTAGCATAATGTAAAGGGTAGCAGATAGCTAAGTATCTATCAAATGACATTACTGTTAGGAGAAATGACTGTGCAAATCCTGAGAAACAAAGTATATAATACTGAAATATGCAATTTGAAACATGTATTCTCCCAGTTTTCTTTAAAATGACATGTAGCAGTGGAATTACGGCATTTGACGTAGACAGGATGTCAGCTACAGCCAGATTTTGTAAGAAAATATACATAGGATGTTTAAGGTAGTGACTTACAGAAATAAGTAAGACAATCAGAAGATTCTCACAGAGTATAACAATATAGATGAAGAGGAATAGAAGAAAAGGTAAGATCTTGAAATCCTGGAAGCTGTAGAATCCAAGAAGTATAAATTCAGAAACCTTTGTCTGATTATTCTGGCACATGTTTTGTATTGCCGATGAGTTTTCTGAAATATTATTAAACAAAAATTGGCATTAAACATAATTGCAGTATTTGGTATATACATTACATGTACTTTGTAATCAACCTATCTATATATAATATATATTTTCAAAAATAACATAATTTGGGGTACAAAATCTGACAATCACAATGACCCTTAGGTTTTAAATTGACAAATAGCAGCAACTTCATGGAGAGTTGTCCAGATACTCTGGCTTCCCCAGACAGCAAAACCAACCAAAACAAATACATAGATATATCCGTAAGGTAAAGACATGCTCTATAAAGGGATAGAGATATGTTGCTGCCATGTAAATAGATCAAATTTAAATATTAAAAAAGATAAATAAGATTTAACCCATTGCCCCACTACTTCTGAATGTCTATACTTGCTCCATGGAAGAGCTGACATGTTATATTCTGCACTATGGGTGAATAAATGACTATAAACTTCAGGAGTGCTGTTTCTGTGGATTGTTCTTTACAATGGATAAATAAATTAAGCTGTGGTGATGCATTATAATGTAGCCATTGAATATTTATCTTACCTTATTCATATGATGGCTGATAATACTGAAAATATATCAGTCATATTGCTGTCAGGTGCTGTCTATTATCTTTATATAAGAATGCTGAAATTAATCAAATGATTGGCGGCAAAGAGAATGGTGATTTACTATACACTGAGATATGCTTACAAACTTATACATACATGCAGCGACAAAGCATGTTTACACACAAGTCTAAGTGATTGTCTTGGCTTCATCTTGAGATATTTATAGCTGGTAAAACAAAACTGATTGATTAATCCTTGTGGATTTATACATATGTGTCTACATCAGAATGGTCTCCAGAGTCTGAACTAAATGAAAAGCATCATAATATTCATCAGGGACCATTTTCTTACTGGAATAATGAACATAACTTAATGGGCTGACAGATTTCTGTAAATATTAGTTAATCCCAGTTTAATATGTAATGAACAGGATAAGAAAGCATAGAATAATTTTGGACCCATTTTTAGCATCTAAGAGCTAAATAATTATCCTTTTGGGGAAAAAAAACAAAATAAAAAGAAATTAAACAATTATTCTATAATCAATAGGGGGGGGGGGGGGGTTATAATTTTCAATTTATTTATTCCTGTGGTTTTCCTGTTTCCTATTTTCCTGATAGATATCTGATAGATAGATAGATAGATAGATAGATAGATAGCATGAGTATATTGTTAAATCTTGAGCAGATTCACAGAATTCTGAGATGATGGGGGATATTTATCATACGCCGGTGCTCATGCGCCTCTTGATATATCGGCGTTTAGAGATAAATGCAGCTGCCAACTTTTTGCATGGCGCAGGGACAGTAACTGACGCGGCGCAGAGGCCCTGATAAGCAAGTCCTGAAGGGTTCATCTTGATTAAAGTGAGGATGTCCATGTTGGTTTTGGATAGGTGGATCCTCTTGTTGGTGATGATACTACCATCAGTGCTGAACACACACTTGCTGCAGGGTTGGACAGCACCTCCAATGCATTCAGGGCAAACTTGAGCTGTATGTCATGCGTGTGTACACGACTGTGTCATGTAATTTGTGTGCATTTTCAGTGTTCACATGTTAACATGTTACATGTGTAATTGGTCAGCATTATTTGTGAAAAAGGTAGAGCTCACCTTCCAAGCATGATTTCATGTGTGATGGAAACGGCACGGATCACCCCGCTGCTGGGGCATTAAACTTCAGAGTAGAGGAAATATTCACGATCCAGCCAGTGTCCGATACACATTTCTTTATTGGGTAAATCACCGGTACAAAAACAGAGTTGTAAGGTCAAGTCAACGCGTTTCCAGCGGATCAACCGCTCTTAATCATGACTGGTATATAAAAAAAGTATGGTACACACAACACATTTAAAAGTCCCACCGGCAGAGTAAAACTCCTCCCCGAAGTAGCGCGTCACTTCCCATCTGGTGTTGAATGGGAAGTGACGCGCTACTTCGGGGAGGAGTTTTACTCTCCCGGCGGGACTTTTAAATGAGTTGTGTGTACCATACTTTTATTATATACCAGTCATGATTATGAGCGGTTGATCCGCTGGAAACACGTTGACTTGACCTTACAACTCTGTTTTTGTACCGGTGATTTACCCAATAAAGAAATGTGTATCGGACACTGGCTGGATCGTGAATATTTCCTCTACTCTGTAATTGGTCAGCAACCTTTGCACCACTAAGTTGTGCACATGCGCAAGTCAAGGAATGTGCGACAAGGCCCAATGCTGCTACTAGGGTCCAGCTGTTGTCAGAACACCATGCCTTACACCACCTCACTAGGGGCAACAACCAACTCATCTGTTTGCTCTTGGATCTTGGGTCCCAGCTGTTTGGGGTCTTTCAATTAGACTGATGAGTTTCAGCATAGTCTGCTGTCATTTACCCATTTCTTTGATAAAATTGGTGGAGCAGGCATTGCACTGATTGGTTGAAGAAAGAGGAGAGGAGAAAGCAGAGTAGGAGTAGAAGGAGGAGGCAAGGATAGATGTCTAGAAATCCTGGGTGTAAGCAAAATGTGAGCCTAAATGCCTACTGTCTCCGGCACAGCGGCCACTACATTAACCCAGTGTGCATTTAAAAAGATGTAATGTCCCTACCATGTTTCCTTGTCCATGTGTCAGTTGCGACTGACTTATGACTAATGGCATTGTGCAGTAAGCAACAAATTTTGTCCCCAACCTGTTGGTGCATACTGTGGGACAGCCACCACCATGAGATATTCATGAGAGAGGGAGATGGAGCGGCATGCATAATTAGCAGCCAGAAGTGCCAGACATCTTGACCCTGCACTCCATGCTGCTAATTATAATGTTTTTTTTTTAGGTGATCTCTGTGTGCCACACTTAGTGAAGACAATCGCAGATGTCAAGATGAAGGGGATCTTATGTGAGTATCCTTAGATTTTTTTTGTTTTTTTAAGTGCTTGATTTCTTTTAAAGCTGCCTGTCTCCATCAGCCTTAATGGTAGAATTTCAAAGGCCAGCAATTTGGAAATTATTTTTTTCAGGACCAGAACTTGTAGGGTACATGGCCTAAACGTCCTCTTTCTCTCCATTATTTGGAGGATCGAAAGCTGAATGGATGGTGTGGAGATGATGATGGTGATGCTGCTGGTGGTGGTAGTGGTGGGGGTGTCAGATGTTCTCCTTGCGACGAGGTACTTGAGAGGCAGTGGTACAGACTGAGCCTACTGAAGCAGCAGAGGGACCCAAAGGTGTTTCCAGGCTTTTTTTTTATGTCTCATCTGCTGCAGCTCATGTTTACTTGACAGGTGCCTGGTCGCATACAAGGTGCTCAGATTGCTGAGACTTTGCAGTGCTTTATAGACTAGTGGCACATTGTGCAAATGACACCTGTTCTGTCTTCTGCACAACTATGAATATGTATAAAAGGAAACAAGTGTGAGCCAAGGGCAAGCTCCGGAAGAAGCTGGAATCATCGAAACCCACGTTCGAGCATATGCTTCTTTGGCTCAAGTGCTGTTTTATTATCACACTTGTGAGAATAATAAAAAGAATTTTCTACTTTTGAAAGTAAGATCTATGCCATAAATTTGTTTTGCTTTATCCTGTTTTTAAATCCTAGAGATCCTGCTGATACGGAGAAGGTTTGTTGCCGTGATCCTGATTAGTGTGAACAGGACACAAAAGAAAATATACCGGAGAAGTGTTGGCAGATTGGAAACTTGTCCATTTGCAGCATAAAGAAGACACTGTGGTTTTTTTCTTTGATCAATCTGGACAGCAAGTGGAGGTAGTAGCTTGGTTTTTTCACTATACTGACTTTCAAGGTGATAGCTCTGGACTTACACCTGTGCCATAGCTCCCTCACTTGGACTGGAACTGAAGTATACAAAATTCTACATATCTTTAGAAATACATACAGGCCACATATAAAGTGAGACAAATACTTAACCACTTACCAATGTGTGACGTATTAGTACATCACATGTTGGCTGTGGGTGTATGGAGATGGCCAGGGTCAACCCTGCAATTGCTGCTGGCAGCTTTGCATGGGTGCTTCTTGTGACGTTATTGGGGAGTAATGATCTGTTGCTATGACAGCCTCAGGTCTTTGCAAATTGTAATACATGATCATTAAAATTCCCATTTACCGCCATACTCTAGTATGGTGGTATATGTTAGGTTCACTCAGACAACCTAGGGTTAAACTACCCTAGGGAGTCTAAAAATAGTAAAAAAAAAAAAGAATTTAAAAGTAAAAATCATAAGAATGTTAGGTATCATCGTGTCCCAAAATGTCCAATCTATCAAAATATAATAACAGTTATTCCCTGCGTTTGACTCTGTAACGAAAAATAGCTCCCAAAAATTAAAAACGCCACTTTTTCGCTATTTCGCAACATATAAAAAATGTAATAAAAAGGGATCAATAGGCTATATAGTCCTCAAAATGGTAGCAATAAAAACGTCATCTCAAGTCGCTAAAAATTATAACTCAAACAGCGCCACACACTGAAGTATGAAAACGTTATTAGCGCCAGAAGATGGCCAAAAAAAAAAGTATTTTGTTTTTGTACATTATGTTTTAATTTTTTAAAATGTATAAAAACACAATAAATCCTATACAAATTTGGTATCTCTGTACCAACTCAAAAAATAACGGAGACATGTAATTTGGAACGTACAGTGAAAGCAGTAAAAGCCGTGCTGCTAATTATTCATGCCTCTCGCGTGACGTCACCTCTCCAACATGAGAGTGGGAGGTTAATATCAAGCAGAAGGCATGAATTCAGGTGGCAAAACTAAATTAAATATGGAAGAAATATGTGCTTTAAGGATAAAGTGATGCAAAGCCACAATCAACAAAGTAAAAATGAGAAAGGACATAAGCATAAAGGCATGTTGGCATGTTTGCATTCTAAACCATGTAAAGATGCTGCTCGTAGGAAAACTTGTGAAGTTATTACACATGGATTATTTATATGATAGAATGGCCCTGTGGCCTTAAAAATATAGGGAGAACTATATATACTCTATATATTAACAAATAGTACAAATAGCAAAGAGAAATACTGTACAGAAAATTTGTATAATGCAGTAAATGCAAATATTTCTAATACTGGAGCTATAAGGGAAAACTGTATGATGCAAATAGTACTAAGAATGGAATTGTAAGGTAATACTGAAAAATGCAAATAGTAATGAGACTGGTACTGTAAGGTAACACTGTATTATGCAAATAATACTGAGACTGTAAGATAATGTCAGGGTTCTGGATCAATGGACCCTCTGGTACTAGTCGACACCCGGGACCGGAGTCTAAGGGGCACCTGGTCTTCACCAGAGGCCACCGCAGGAATCCAGGAACACAAGAATGCAGGAACACGGGAACGCAGGAACAGGAACGCAGGGACACAGAGGGGCTTTCACTTCACTGGAAATGGCTTGAAGATCCGGCAGGGAATCCTGGGAACAGCCGGCCTTTAAGGAAACCCAGAAGTACCAGCGGTACGCACAAGCAACCACACCTTGTCACCCGGAGAGAAGAAAGGAGGAGCTTGACACTTCATATCAGCCTGGGTCTTGGTGCAGTCTGTGGCTCAGAGTAGAGACTGGCGGTTCTGGTCCCAAATGGATTTGAGCTCCTGCACCAGATTCTCTACCACAGGAACATTGGAGGAAGTAGACAGCGGAAGAGGAGGACGAAGAATTTGTCCATAGACCGCAAAAAACGGAGCTGCGCCAGCAGACCCAAAGTCCAAGGAATTGTAGGAGAACTCAGCCCAAGGTAGCAGGTCAGCCCAGTTATCTTGACAGACTGAGATGAAATGGCAGAAGTAACAGGCCAAAGTCTGGTTAACCCTTTCTACTTGACCATTCGACTGAGGGTGGTAGGTAGAAAAAAAGTCAAGGTTAACTTGCAGCTGGTTACACAAGGAACGCCAGAACTTGGAGAAAAACTGGACCTCTCGGTCGGACATGATGTGCAGCGGAAGACCATGCAGCCGGAAGATATGTTTAAAGAATAAACTTTCCGGCCAAGGAGAAGATGGAAGACCTGGAAGGGGAACAAAATGGGACATCTTGGAAAAGCGATCCGTCACCACCCAGTGATGCCAAAGGAGACAGGCAGATCAGTGACAAAGTCCATTGCCACATGAGACCACGGGCAACTGGGTATCGACAACGCAAGTAACAGTTCAGCCGGTTTGAAGCAAGAGGCATTGTTACGGGCACAGGAGGAGCAGGATCCCACCCCTGGGTGCCCAGCCACACATGAAGAATGTCCCCAAGACAGAATCCTCTTCCAAAGAGCTGGTCTAACATATGTCTTGCCTGGAGGTAGCTGCTGAAGATCCACCAGTGCTGCAACAAGAAGCTGTTCAGGAGAGATGATATGCCAAGGAACTGGGTCTTCACCAACAAGATCCAAAGCACGGGACAGCGCATCAGCCCAGACATTCTTGTCCGCAGGACGGAAATAAATCAGCAAGTTGAAAGGTGAGAAAAACAATGACCAACAAGCTTGCCTGGGATTCAGACACTGGGCTTTCTGAAGGTACAATAGGTTCTTGTGGTCAGTGTACACACAAACTGGATGGAAAGCTGCCTCCAGTAGATACCGCGATTTTTCCAGAGCAGATGGCTGAGAGTTCTCTGTCACTAATCAAATAATTTCTCTCTGTGGGAGAAAAAGTCCTTAAAAAGAAGTGAGGGTGTGGCCCTTAGGCCCTTTCTGGATGAGTAAGGCTCCTGCTCCAATGGAGGATGCATCCACCCCAAGATGAAAGGGTTTGTCTGTGTCAGGCCTAGTGAGCACAGGAGCCGAGGCAAAAACAGACTTCAACCTGGAGAAGGCCTCTTCAGCTGCAGGAGGGTAGGCACGGGAATTGCCACCCAGCTGGAGAGGAGGACTTGAGTATGAAACCTCTTTGCAGGTTCTTCTTTATGCACTCGGACAAGGCAGCTGTCTCAGGAACAGAAAGAGAGTAAACACGACTTCTAGGAGGAGAGGCACCTGGCAGGAGATCCACAGGGCAATCATAGGGACGATGCGGTGTCTCTGCTTGTTTTTTGGAGAAAACATTCGCAGAGTCCTGGTAACAAGCTAGCAGACCCTTCAGAGACTTGGAGACACCAAGGATCTCACCAGTTTTCCAGTTGAGGACCTGAGCATGGAGTTGCAGCCATGGACGACCCAGGAGAAGAGATGATGTGGAGCATGGCAGGACATAGAAGAACAGTCTTTCTTTATGCAGGGCTCCAATTTGAAGACAGATAGGCTCAGTGCGGTACCGGACCAGATCGGAGAGAAGCTGTGCGCTGACTGAGGAGATGACAACAGCTTGCTTGAAGGGAACCACTGGAATGTGATGCTGGGAGACAAGAGCAGCATCCACAAAGTTCCCCGTGGAACCAGAGTCCAAGAATGCTAAGAGTTGCACTGGAACGCTGGTACCAATGCTGAGGAGCACTGGAACTGTCAGGCGTGGAGAAGCTGAATTCACACTTAAGGACGATTCCCCCAGAAGGCTTAGGTGCTGGCATTTCCCTGACGTTGGGGACAGGCTGGACAAGCCCCGATGAAGTGCTTGGGACTGTCACAGTACAGGCAGTGACACTGAGGAGCACTGGAACTGTCAGGCATGGAGAAGCTGAATTCGCACATAGGGACGCTTCTCCCAGAAGCCTTAGGTGCTGGCATTTCCCGGATGTTGGGGACAGGTTGGATAAGCCCCGATGAAGTGCTTGGGACTGGCACAGTACAGGCAGAGGTTTTCTTGACACCACTTGGACATTTCTTAGCCGTGAGTCGGGCTCTGTCAACTTGCAGTGGCTCCACTGTAGACTGTGAGGCCAGAGGCTGGAGCAGCTTTTGGAAAACTGGAGCCAAGCGAGGCAGACATGGAAGCCGGACTTGTGGTTGCTCGTGACCCGACTCTTCAGCACGTTCCATAAACCGCACATTTATCCAGTGGCCAGGGTGATGAGACCACTCAGTGTAGCTGGCAGATAAAACTATAGAAAAGTGGCTTTTGGCCATGATTTTGCAGTGACCCTAATTTACATTGACCAAACACACAATGCAAATCATCTTGCACTCCATTTTACTCAGTGTTGTTAAAACACATTTATTGTGCTGGGACTGTAAGCCTATAGAGTTAGCAGAGCCCCTGAGGCACCAGTACAATAGAACCTCTGAAAAGTGACAACATTTTGAAAACTGCACCCCTCAAAGAATTTATCTATTGTTGTAGTGGGTAATTTAACTCCTGAGATGCGGCCCCAAAAGGAGCAATGTAGTGATATGCAATATAACAGAATCAGATATGGGGAGATTTTGTAGCTTCGCTATGGGGTTATGTGAAGGTCAGAGTTGGGAGGGGGAGATGTTTAGAGTAAGTGGGGAGCAGTCAAGTACAACGGAGGGTTTAAGAATGTTTTGTAAATACACATGCATGAGGTAGGGTCAGTCTGTCACCGGAATCTGGGGAGAAAAGAGCAATTTTTTCTTACCAGAAGGAATGGCTTATGTCCAGGACCTGATGAGGCGCATCCAAGAGGCGATTGAGCAGCACCTGACGGTGGTTGCTTCCTCGGCTACAGGGATGCCGAGGGATCCAATCGTGCAGCAGCGGACAGGAGTACAGGGGGCCCCAGTAGTACCTTTTCCCGCAGCCCTGGTGGCGTGATCGTGGCACCAGGGAGATGGCCAGTTTGCCTGCTGTTGTGCCAAGCGGCAGCTGAGCAGCAGCCGAGTTCGTCATGGCAGGTCGGAGTGATGAGAAGAAGGTGCTCCTGTGGTTTGGAGGAGGGAGAGATCGCCTTCGGCGCCAGTCGATGGGCAGGCCCGGTGTACAGGGAGGTGGAAGCAGAGCGTCGCGGAGCCACCAGAAGCTGGGCTCCGTCAGCCATCTTGGGATTGGCAGCCTGCGGCTGAACTTCCGTTACTTGGGGGCAGGCACCCCAATGCGTCCAATAGCAGAGCAGAGGAGACCTGGGCTCCAGCAACAGAGTGCAGGTAGAAGGATGGAGCAGTGGTCAGGATCGGATCCCCGGGGCAGCGCAGTTCAGCGGGAAATGGTCGCAGCATCAGGCGGCCCTCTTCACCTGGAGCCAGGTGCTGGAGTCTCTACTATGATGCACCCTACGCTTGCGGCCGTACGAGGTCACCACCAATGCATCCATAGGGGTAGTTGGGGGGGGCATCTGACATTGAAGGGGGTTAACACCTTGTTAATGGGCTTGCATCTGTTGTTAGGGGCAAGGCAGGGAGGGCGGGGTCACCAGTGGTGGTATGGCAGCAGGAAGGCGGTCAGGGGGCCCAGAGCACACGGTTGGGGAAATCTGGGGTGCAAGGGGGTGGGCTGAGTGAAGCACCCGGGGTCATGACAGTAGCCTGTGACAGCACTTTGGAGGTGGGTAAACTAGGGGATCATGTGATTATGTCGGATGGGGCAAAGGGGGAGGTTTACGTGTGCTATGGGGGAACATTTGAAGCCTGAGGTACGGGAATGCATTTGGAAAGGGGAATATATGGAGATTTTCTCCCTGCTTCCATTCGAAAATTTTAACATGGAAAGACTTTATCATAGTATCATAGTATCATAGTATATAAGGCTGGAAAAAGACACAAGTCCATCAAGTCCAACCTTTAAGAATTAAATAAATGTTTTATCCCCATAACCTGTGATATTTTTGCTCTCTAGAAAGGCATCCAGGCCTCTCTTGAACATGTACATAGAGTCCGCCATAACAACCTCCTGCGGCAGAGAGTTCCATAGTCTCACTGCTCTTACAGTAAAGAACCTTTGTCTATGTTGATGGTAAAATCGCCTCTCCTATAGGCGCAGAGGATGCCCCCTTGTCCTGGTCACAGGCCTAGGTATAAAAAGATCTTTGGAGAGATCCTTGTACTGTCCGTTCAGGTATTTGACCATTGTAATGAGGTCTCCCCTCCGTCGTCTTTTTTCTAAACTGAATAATCCCAAATTTTGTAATCTGTCAGTGTATTCTAATCCCCCCATTCCCCTAATAATCCTGGTTGCTCTCCTCTGCACCAGTTCCAGCTCTACTATATCCTTTTTATACACTTGTGCCAAAAACTGTACACAATATTCCATGTGTGGTCTGACCAGCGATTTGTATAAGGGCAAAACTATGTCTTTATCATGAGAATCTATTCCTCTCTTGATACATCCCATTATTTTATTTGCTTTAGCAGCAGCCGCCTGGCTCTGGTCACTAAAATTAAGTTTACCATCCACCAATACCCCCAAGTCCTTTTCAGACTTTTAGCCAGAAGAGAGCAAAAAGGAGGAGGAGGAACGTCGGTGGTATCGTCTAACATAACACCACAGACTTTCTCAAATTGGCTACAGGCTTTTGTAATTCTGGCTGCTGTAATTGGCGAGAAGGCGCCAGAAAACTGTATAGGTTTGTTTTGTTACCTAGATTCCATCGGGGAGGCATCCCAGGCTTATGGGGGTAATGCATGGCTGTGCTACGATGAACAGTTTCGCCAGTGTAAGGCGGTGCATCCAGCATTAAAGTGGGACCATTAGGATATCAATCTGTGGATGCGATTTATTTTGGCGCCATGAGTGGGGCAGTCCTTTTGGGAATCCCTGGGGAATTTAATCTACCTCCCTCCTGAACGACCTTTTCAGGAAAGGGCTGTTGTTGGCAGTTTAATAAGGGGATCTGTAAGTTTGGTGCAGACTGCCGGTACCCCCAGGGTGCGGAGGAGTACATAGTCTCTCCTGCTGTTTTAAGAAGGGGTGGGGCATACCAGGGGTGGTAGCCCAGAAGAGGGGAGACTCCAGTGAAGTTAATAAGAATGCTTCCATATCTTGGGGAGGACCCAAACAGGGAGGCAGCATGCGTTTTACAGGAGGGGTTTGATATCGCATATCATGTGATTTGAAGGGGGATGTGTGGGAGCTGCGTAATCTGGTTTCCACCTTAGCCCATCTGGGCATAGTTAGGGACGAGTTGGGAAAGGAGGTTGCGTTGGGGCCATTTGAAGTTTTTCCTATCCCGGGGCTGAGGGTTTTGCCATTAGGGGTAGTTCCTAAGAAAGAGCCAAATAAATTTTCGTATCCGGGTTCTTTGGTAAACGATGGGATAGCGGGGGAATTATGTTCAGTTTTTTACACTTGCATTACCTGGATGATTTTTTGTTGATAGGGACTTGGTTGTGTGGGTTGTTGCTGCAGACAATGGAGAGGGTTGCCAGAGCTGCCAGAGGAAAAGGTGCCGTAAATGAGCCGTAAATGCCAGCGCCTATGAGGAGAATGCTGGCTCTCTACGGAGGGCAACCTGGAGAATCTTGAAGCAGGCTTGTGAACAGGTGAGTCTGAGTCCGGGGCAGACACGCCGCCATGGAGAGGGGCACAGGTGTGCCCGCGATCCGTGACATTTTTACAGATTTTTCGAAAAGCATTGTAGAAAGTGGGTTTAGTGGCCAGTGAGTATTCCTCCCCTTCTTCTCAGATTGGGGCGGTGACGGAAGTGGTTCACTGGGGGTTGAGGGATGAGTTGGTTAAGAGGATTGGGCGAAGGGAATTAGAGCATTTTAGATTATACATCTGCCCGCATTTACTGGACAGATTAGATTCTGCTGGGGGTTGTGGTTATGTTGTGTGATGGGTCTGGGATGATTGAACAATATAAACTGTTTATTATGGGGTAAGTATAGAAGTGGGACATGTTAACTTGTTAGCTGTTCCTTTTTTGGTTTAGGTGGCTCTCCATGCCTGATTTGGATTATCGGCTATTCAAACAGCTGGGGTTTTTCCCGCTGGAGGGAACGACATGGAAGTAAGGGTTTCATGGTCATTAATGCGGGATATTAAATTGGATATCTTGCGGCTGTTAGTCTCTTTTCCAGGTTTGTTGGTGGTCTGGTCTCCCAGCAGACTCGGTCAGTGAGAAGTTTGAATAGGGCAAGGCTTAAGGTCAACAAGACGATAGGTCGCTTTATGGCCAGAAACGGGGTTGGAAGAAGGGCAAGGTGTTTATTTGTGGGAGGATGGAATCCAAATGACCGATGTGGGCCTAGAAAGGAAGGAGTGGAGAAGGCATTAAGGACGTGGCGGGACAGCCGTGTGTGAGGAGGGGTTTTTGGGGGCAAAGGTAGGTGTTGAGACGGGCAAGCTGGCACCATGGGGGTAGTTTAAATACAGAGACATATGGTGAATTCCAGGGAGCAAGGATCTCAGGAGGTGGGGAAGTCTCCATCTTGGGTTCCTGGTCAGGGATATATATGGTTGGGGGCAATTGAGACCTGACAGTGTGATTATTTAAAGGAATTTCATTAATAGTGATTTTAATGCCCTCCAGAACCCCTTCTAGGTTATGTAAATTCGATTAATGTTAACTGCAATGTTATAAATTGTTTGATATTAATGATGTTGTTTTGTTTATAATAAATGTGGGCCACTGTGGCCTTTACACCGAACACTTGTTGTACGCCTAGGATAGGATAGGCGGTTTTAGGGGTGGGGTATCACAACGGTAATTTTATTTCCCAGAATCATGTAATACAAAGTGAATGGTGCAGAGTAAAAATTGAATTTTTTTGTGCCAGATGTATTTTGCCCAAATCATGCCCAAATCATTATTATGCAGATTCTCCTGTTTATGGCAATACCCCATATGTGGCAATTATCTGTAATCTATAGGCTGGGCACATGGTAAGGCTCAGAGGGCAAGCTGCTGCATAGGTCTTTTTGTGCATTATACTGGACCTAAATATATAGCACTATATGCCATGTACACCAAAGTATACGGCACACCTAATAGATGGTGCATTGGAAAAATATATCAAGAGCACCTAACTATACGGCACACCTAAAACATGGTGCACAGGAAAAAATTTATCAAGTGCACCTAGCTATACAGCGCACCTAATGGATGGCGCATCTAACTATATCCCGAACTAAATAGATGGCGCACAGAAAAGTTTATATTAAGTGCACCCAACTAAATGGCACACCTAATAAATGGTACACAGGAAACATTGATGTCAAGTGCAGTGAACTTTATGGCACACCTTTTAGATCCCTTGGGCGCACGTGCATCGGCACCTGAAAATTTAAAGGGCCTGTGCACCGGTGATTGGCGCTGGCCACTTCTGGGATTTCTATTTAATCCGGCGGCTCCCAACATTCCCTGTATGATCTTTCAGCCAAAAGCCTTAGAGAATGCTCCCCTGCATGATTCCTCTATTCCTGTTCTCCAGCGTTCCTGCTCCTGTGTGTTCCTCTGTTCCCGCGTTCCCGTGTTCCAATGTTTCCGTGCCCTTTTGATTTCCCGTGTTCCTGTGTTAGTGTTTCTGTGCTCCTGTGTGTTCCCGTGTTCCAGTGTTTCCGTGCTCCCATGTGTTCCTGCATTCCAGTGTTACTGTGTTCCTGTGTGTTCCCTAGTTCTCCTACTCTGTTCTCCCTTTATTACCCCAGGCTTGGACTTGGACTCTGTATCTCTGCCGCCAGCCCTGACTGACCGCTGGTGCCCAACCTGGACTGTATTCGCACCTGTTGAACGACCTGGTGGCACCCCGCTGTTGCAAGACTATTCCACTTTGCCACTTCAACTCCGGTCCCAGGTTGTCGGCTAGTACCATCTCCCACGGTGGTCCAGAGGGTCCAATGACCCAGAAACCTGATAGTATGATCCGGCCATGGACCCCGCCAGGGAGCCGTGTTGGTTACTGGCTGATCTTTTCTGCATTGTCGCCCAGCAGTCTCAACAGATAGCTTCTCAAGGAAAACTGCTTGGTCAAGTTGCCTCCGCTCTGCAACAGATGCTTTCCTCCAAGCACCAGCATCAGGCTCCTGTGACCACTCCTGAGGCAGTTCCTGCGACTACTCCTGTGACGTCTCCAGTCACCCCGGCAGCAGAACCAAGGCTCAGACTCTCAAAGCCCCATAAGTACGATGGCGAACCCAAGCTATGTGGGGGCTTAATTACTCAGCGCTCGCTGCACATAGAGCTGATGCCATCCCTGTTTCTCACTGAATACTCCAAGGTGGCATTCATTGTTAGTCTACTCTCCAGGAATGCTCTGGCCTGGGCTACTCCTCTATGGGACAGAGGCGATCCAGTCACGGCCACCCACATTGAATTCGTTCCTGAGTTCCGGTCCGTGTAAGAGGAGCCCGCACGGCGTCCTCAGCTGAAATGGCACTGCTGAACCTGCGCCAAGGAGACTCATCTGTGGGTGAATATGTTGTCAGTTCTGCACCCCGACTTCAGACCTCTCCTGGAAAGAGGCGACCTTATAAGCAAGTTTTAAAAAAAGACTGTCCTCACAGGTCAAAGACGCATTGGCCACCCGTGACCTGCCGGCTACTCTAAGTGGTCTCATCACCCTGGCCACTCAGATAGACGTACGGTTCATGGAGCATGCTGAAGAGTTGCGTCACAAGCAACCGTCACAAGTCCGGCTTCCAGGTCTGCCTCGCTTGGCTTCGGTCTTCCAAAGGTCTGCAGTGGAGCCTATGCAGGTCGACAAAGCCCGACTCATGGTTAAGGAACATTCCAGACGTTGTCAAGGGAATCTCTGCTTGTATTGTATCAGTCCTAAGCACTACATCGGGGCTTGTCCTGCCCATCCCCAACGTCTGGGAAACGCCAGCACCTAGGGCTTCTGGGATAAGCTTCCCTAGGTGTGAATACAGCTTCTCCATGCCTGACAGGTCCTGTGCTCCTCAGTGTCGGTACCATTTTTGTGAGGAAAATTGCTTCACCTGAGGAACAAGATTATGGGGCACATTAACTTACCTGTTCCGTTGCTGCCGACCATCCAGAATGTCCGACGAGGATTCGGTGCTGCCGCGATTCACTTACAGCGTTCGCCCGATTTCTTGAATGTGTCGCTTCCCAGCTCAGGTGCGCTGGAGTTCACCATCTTCTTCCCGGTGTATGTGAATGCTGATCTTGTGACAGAATTTGAATGGTAAATTACATGGTTTGTCCAAATCAGTCGGGTTGTCCAACGGCCACGCCCCCTGATTTGTTTCGCATGCAAGCCGGTGCCAATGTGCCAAAATCCGATCGCGTGCGCCAAAAACCCCTGTGACAATCAGGGCAAATCAGAAATATTCGGGAAACCCGGCGGAAATGCGTCCGACGGACCCTTAGTAAATGTGCCCCTATGTGTTGTCTCTACTTGTTTACTGTTTTTAATTCATTCTTTATTTCATTTAGTAGTTACATGACATGCTGGAAAGAGCCAGACATTGGGATAGGGAAATGAAGAGTTAGGAAGAATGAAAAATAGAAGATATGGTCACGTTGTTTAATGAAATCTATGGAAAGAAGGACATGAATCTAAAAAGTATACTGCAGTTTCATTATCTTTAGCAATTTGTATTACATGTAATTAACATTGCAGTAATTGACTTGATCAATTCTTTCCGTATTTATGCATTTTATGATATGGTGTATAGACAGATATTGTCATGGGAGGAGAAGGGAATGTAAGATCTATTGTTGTACTATTAATAGCACTTTTTTGTAAATATGTTGTTGTAGTATAAGGTATATTGTTGTTGTTGCTATGGTTTTGACGCACATAAGGCTCTGGGGATTCCTTGAATCCTTTTGAGCCTTCAAAATGTAAGAATATATGGAAACATGAAGTGAGGAATGACACTTTATTATATTTTGGCACTTTTTGCACTTTAGATTAATACATTTTATGGCTGCAATCTTTATTACACCTATCGCACTTCAGGTGGACAGATTATACTGTCCTAAATAAAATAGATAAATAACATTAGGTTTTTCACATAAGAATTGCACTAAATATATATAACCGAATGAATTATTATACATACCGGTAATTCATTTGGGATTTTGTATTAATATTTGGTTTATGGCACATTTAATGTAATAAGTACATATTCTATACTCCGTATTTTTTGCCCACTTTGCCATAGAGGAAACGTGGGTGAAACGCGCGTTGGGGTGTCTGTGGGCGTTCCTACTGCACAAATAATGCATACATGCTGGCTGTTATTTATTGTAAAGTAATTATTTCTATAGGAGATTAAATCAGAGGCAAGCCTTTTCATAGCTGGTAGATATACTTTATATTGAGCAAAGGGGATTAGCCCAATCAGACCTATTTTTATTGGGCTTCTTTAACTTGCATCCACTGTATTTAATTTTAAACGTGTTTAATAAAGTTTGATTTGTAATTTTACATTAAGAACGTTGTAACTCTTTTTTCCTGTGGTAGTGCATTTAGTATTTGGGAGTAGTTCTGTATTTTGAAGGTGGAAGGCTATATGCCTAGTCCCGTAATGTAGCAAAATAAAGATGAAATATTTGATTGTCCTTGTTAGGAGATGCCCCCTTCCCTTCACAAACCCCCAGCCACTATCCAGTTACGCCTCCAAAACTTTCCCCTAGCTTGACAGTGGAGTACCTGGCCACTGTTTGACCAGCAATCCACTCAGTGAGCCTCTTCCTACTCTACCTGTGTTTTTTCAAGCATAAAAGGATGAGAGGGGTAGCACTGTTGATGGCTTCATCTGCATTAATCATATTGGTGGCATTTTGGAAGCACTGCAGCAAGGCATGAATGTACCTTATAGAGGCCCATTCGATATATCTCATATTAGGTCGTGAGTGGGAAGGCCAAAGTTCCTCTGCATTGCAGATAGGGGAGTGGCAGCAGGGTGGGAATACACGCTTTATGCAGTAGCTCTGACATGTCTGCATTGAGCATATGCATAATGTATTGCATGTGCACAAATCTGATTCTACCAAAGGCTGCTACATGGTTCTGCCCTTCTAATGCTTAGGGTTCAGTGGATGGGAACAAAAATTTTTGTAAGCAGTTTATGTTTTTGTAAAGAGTTTTTTTTTTCAAATAGATTTTTTTTCCAAAAGTTTCCGGTTTTCTAAACAGTTTTTTTTAAAGTTTGTTTTTGTAAATCAGCTTTTTAATCCAGTGAGTTCTTCTATGGTTAAAGAACAAACTGTCCCTATTTTGGGTGGTGTAAGGTATTTTGTCTATGCAGATGAGTAACATCATGGCCTGCTCCCGTTTCTGACTGGATGAGGAGGCAGGAGAGGAGGAAGAGGAGTAAGGAAAGGAGGCACCAGGAGTCAAGGAGTGATTTCTGGTAATCCTAGGTTGTGGAAGTGTATGCACCGTAGTGTTACCTTGCTTGGGCCCAGCAGCTACTACATTAACCCAGTGAGACAGTTAAAGAGATGTAAAATCCCTGCCCATGCCTATTTGTCCACATCTCAATTGTGAAGTGAACCTTGTGACTGTTGAAATTGAATTGCAGTGAACAACTCATTCACTCCAAAGCCCGTTGTTGCTGGGCGGGAATAGCCTACCAAGAATAGTAGTGGTGGCTGAGAATGACATATTGGGGGCTTGAATGGCAGCCTTACATTCTATAATTTCAGTAACGTATTCTCATTATTGTTGGTCCAACCAATATGTAACATAGAAATATAAAATATTTCAAGAAGCATGGACCCTGAAAATGGTAATTGTTTATATGTATTATGACTAGAGATGAGCGAACATGCTCGTCCGAGCTTGATGCTCGGTTCGAGCCTAGCGTACTCGAAACTGCTCGTTGCTCGGACGAATACTGTCCCGCTCGAGAAAATGGCAGTCCCGCCGTTTTGCTTTTTGGCGGCCAGAAACAGAGCCAATCACAAGCCAGGAGACTCTGCACTCCACCCAGCGTGACGTGGTACCCTTACACGTCGATAGCAGTGGTTGGATGGCAGATCAGGTGACCCTGGGATAGACTAGCGCTGCTCGGATCATTCTGTGTCTGGATGCCGCAGGGAGAGAGCTGCTGGTGGTCAGGGAAACGTCGTAGGGTGTTCTATTAGCTTACTGTTAGGCAGGAGTGATTCTCCAAGAACCCAACAGCCTCTTAGGCTACAATAACGTTCTACTTTTTTTTTTTTTATTTGCATCTAGTACCATTTTTGAGGATTAGCAGGGGACTTGCTACCGTTGTGTTTAGCCTTAGTGGCACACATATCCACCTCAAACACAAGTGGGAAATTAGTAGGGTTGGATTCATTAGGCAGTTGCACTAACTAGTTTCATCGTGTCATCTCATATGGCTAGTAGTGTGCCTTTATACTGGCTAGAAAATAGCCATAGGAGAATCAAACGGCTTATCCTACAGTAGCGTATCTATTTGATTTTGGTTGATCTGCTGGGGCTGTACTGCGGTGCATCTCTGCCAATTTGAGAATCTGTAGTGAGACTGCGACGCTGGTTTTGCGCTAGTGACGCAGCATATCCATGCAAGCGAAGGGGAAAATTTAGTAGGGGTTGGATTTCAATTAGGCACAGTCTGCCATTTGTCCTTTTTTATTTAGTTGATTGTGTAATAAACTCAGCGTCATCTAATCTGGCATAGTAGTGTGTTTCATACTTGGCTAGAAATAGCATAGGAGAATCCAAACGGCTACGCTACAGTAGCGTGTAATATTTGATTTCGTGATCTGCTGGTGGCTGTACTTGCTGCAGTGGCTTACTAGCCAATTGTGAGCAATTTGTAGTGAGACTGCGACCGCTGGTTTGCGCTTAGTGACGCAACATACCATTGCAAAAGACGAAGTGGGAAAATTCAGTAGGGGTTGGATTTCAATTAGCACAGTCTGCATTTGTCCTTTTTATTTACGTTATTTTGTTTAATAACTCAGCGTCATCTCATCTGCATAGTAGTGTGCTTTCATACTTGGCTAGAAAATAGCCATGGAGAATCCACAACGGCTTACGCCTACAGTAGCGTTATATATTTGATTTGGTGATCTGCTGGTGTGGCTGTAACTGTGCAGTGCATTCTACTAGCCCAATTGTGAGCAATTGTAGTGAGACTTGCGAACGCTTTGTTTGCGCTTAGTGACGCACATATCATTGCAAAGACGAAGTGGGAAAATTTAGTAGGGGTTGGATTTCAATTAGGCACTCTGCATTTGTTTTTTTTTACATTTATTTTGTTTATAACTCAGCGTCATCATCGGCATAGTAGTGTGTGCTTTCATACTTGGCTAGAAAATAGCCATAGGAGAATCAAACGGCTTACGCATACAGTAGGTTATATTTGATTTCTGGTTGATCTGCTGGTGGCTGTACTTGCTTGCAGTGCATCTATCAGCCAATTGTGAGCAATTTGTAGTGAGAATTGCGACGCTGTGTTTTGCGCTTAGTGACGCACATATCCATGCAAGACCGAAGTGGGGAAAATTTAGTAGGGGTTGGATTTCAATTAGGCACAGTCTGCCACTTGTCCTTTTTTATTTTACGTTTATTTGTTAAAAATAGCGTTCATCTCATCTGGCATAGTAGGGTGCTTTCATACTTGGCTAGAAAATAGCGCATAGGGAATCCAAACGCTTACGCCTACAGAGCGTTATATATTGATTTCTGGTTGATCTGCTGGTGGCTGTACTTGCTGCAGTGCATCTACTAGCCCAATGTGTAGCAATTCGTAGTGAGACTGCGACCGCGTGTTTTGCGCTTAGTGACGCACATATCCATTGCAAAGACCGAAGTGGGAAAATTAGTAGGGTGGATTCAATAGGCACAGGTTGCCATTGTCCTTTTTATTTACGTTTATTTGTCTAATAACTCAGCGTCATCTCATCTTGGCATAGTAGTGTGCTTCGATACTGGCTAGAAAATAGCCATAGGAGAATCACAAAACGGCTTACGCTACAGTAGGTATATATTTGATTTCTGGTTGATTGTGGTGGCATGTTACTTGCTGCAGTGCATCTACTAGCCAATTGTGAGCAATTTGTAGTGAGACTTGCGACCGCTGTGTTTGCGCTTAGTGACGCACATATCCATGCAAAGACGAAGTGGGAAAATTAGTAGGGGTGGATTTCATTAGGCACAGTCTGCATTTTGTCTTTTTATTTTACGTTATTTTTAATAACTCAGTGTCATCTCATCTGGCATAGTAGTGTGCTTTCATACTTGGCTAGAAAAATAGCCATAGCAATAGGATAGCATTGTTTGGTTTTTAAAAACTCAAAAACAAAACAACAAAAAAAAAAAAAAAACACAACAAAAAAAAGTAAAAAAAAAATTAAAGCTATAACTCTCATTTAAAAATGGAACCCCAGGGCTAGGGGTAGAGGACAGGGCTGGGGACGTGGGCGTCCAACTACTGCAGGGGTCAGAGGCCGTGGTCCTGGCCGGGGTTGAGACACCACCTGCTTATGAGGGAGCAGGGGAACGCCGCAGAGTACATCCCAGGTTCATGTCTGAAGTTACGGGACTCGTGTAGAGCACTGTTGAGCGAGCCAGAACAGTGCGAAACAGTGTGAGTGCGTGGATTGCTGACATGCTTCGAGATTTGTCCACCAGTCAGTTTACCAGCAGTCCACCCATGTCACCGAAATCCCACTCCTCCAGCTCCTGCACCTCAGCCTCCTCCACCCCAGTCTGCCCCCTCCCAGGAAAATTGGCATTTGAACCGGCATACTCTGAGGAATGTTTCTGGACCCTTCCCACAGTCACAAACCACTTGTCCGGTTGCTGCTGACAAATTTCCGATGCCAGGTTTTCCACCAGTCACAGTCTGTGGGTGATGATGACCTTCTTGCGTAGTGGAAGTGTGTAAAGAGGTGAGTACCGACGATGAGGAGACAGTTGTCAGACAGTGGGGAATTGTGTGTCAGGGAGAGTCCGAGGGGGAGCAGACTGAGGGATCGGGAGGATGATTAGAGGTGACAGACCCAAGCTGGGTTGAGAGGGCCGGGTGAACACAGTGCTTCTGAGACGGGAGGAGTCCTCGACCAGAACAGGTTGGAAGAGGCGTGGTGGGGCCAGACGGAGAGGCAGGGCCAGAGCTGGTGCATCAGCGCCCATGTCAACTAGTGAAGCTCCCGTGGGAGGTGGGCGAGGCTAGATCTTCAGAAGCTCGGAGGTTCTTTAAGGAAACACCGGATGACGAGGACTGTGGTGTGCAACATTTGCCAAACCAGGTCAGCAGGGGTTCCACCACTAAGCTTAACTACACCAGTATGCACGGAATATTGAATGCTAAACACCCCCACTCATGGCAACAAGCCCGTTCACCTCCCGCCGTGCACACCACTGCTCCTCCCCTGTGTCAGTGCTATAGTCAGCCCCCTGCCCAGGACCCTGCCACAAAAACCCCATCGTCGCCTCACGATCCTCCACAGCATCACCAGCGTTCAAGCTCTCCATACCCCAGACGCTGGAGCGGGAAACGCAAATATAGTGCAACCCACCCGCACGCCCAAGCCCTAATGTGCACATCTCCAGATTGCTGTACCTGGAGATGACTGCCCTATAGCTAGTGGAACCGAGGCCTTTCGCAACTCATGGACGGCGGCGCCCCTCGGTATGCGGTACCCAGCCGCCACTACTTTCCCGATGTGCCGTCCCAGCCCTGCACCAGCACGTGTCGCAACATCACCGTGCCCTGACCAACGCCGTTTCTGACAAGGTCCACCTGACACGGACACGTGGACGAGTGCTGCCGGGCAGGGCCAACTATATATCGCTGACGGCACATGGGTTAACTGGTGGAGGCTGGGACCGAGTCTGACCCTGGGGCTGGTCTCTATAACTGCCGACGCCGAGGATTGCGGGGCCTACCTCGGTCCAGGTGTTCAGGCCTACTATGCCTCCTCCTCTCCCCCCCCTCCCACACCTCCTCCTACGAACTACCATCCGTGGGCACGGCGCCATCAGTCGGTAGCTCTAGGCACAGCAGCAGCCGTTGCTAAGCGCACAGCAGGCGGTGCTCAAATGCTGACAGGCGATAAAGGCACCCACCCCGCCCCCCCCCCAAGAGCTATTACAGGGCATCACGGCGCAGACGATCTGTGGCTGGCACCCGAACCTAAGCCAGGCATGAAGTGGTGTGTGTGACAACGGCCGTAACCTGGGTGGCGGCTCTGACAACTCGGCAGACGACACAGTGCCATGCTGGCCCATGTGTTAAATCTGATAGTTCAGCGTTTCCTCAAGACATACCCCAACTGCAGATTTGCTCACAGAAGGTGCGCCGCATCTGTGCGCATTCAGGAAGTCCGCACAGATGCTGCCACTCTCAGGGCACGCAGCGCCGCCTCCAACTGCCCGCTCACCGACTGTGTGCGACGTGCCCACGAGGTGGAATTCAACACTGACCATGGTATCCAGAGTTTACCAGCAGCGACGAGCCATTGTAGACTGCCAGATGTCAACTTCCACCAGAACTGGTAGTCAGGTCAGTCAGCTTCCTCAAGTCTACAATGAGGAGTGTGGACGTGGATGTCTGATATCTGTCAGGTGCTGAGTAACTTTGAGGAGTCAACACAGATGGTCAGTGGCGATGCCGCATCATCGACTCTCAACATCCCGCATGTTGCTTGTTGAAAAACTCTCTGATTCAGCATTGAAGTCGGAAGCTTTGCGCTCGTCACAGAGACTGGGGAAAAGATCCTTGTTGATAGCCAAAGCACCCTTAGGTTGTTTCTCAGCGCATATCGGAGGAGGTGGAGGTGAGGAGGATGAGGAGGAAGAGGAGGAGAGTTGGCGAGACACAAGAGGGGACCATTGTTCAGTCCTTACATGTCAGCGGTATGGGCAGAAGAAGAGGAGTGGAGGAGTTGGAGGAGGAGATGAAAGGACGTACAGCCAGTGAGGGAGTGACTTCTTAGCGTTGGTACTCTGGCGCATATGGCAGATTTCATGCTAGGCTGCCTATACGTCGACCCTCGCGTTCAAAGAATTATTCCAGCCACCGCTTACTGGGTGTTCACTCTCCTGGACCACACGGTACAAGCAAAATCTTTCCACTCTCATCCTGCAGAGGAAAGGAGTGTGAGAATGCATGAATACAGAGGCCCTGGTCACAAGCTGAAACAGTATTTCCTCTTCGACAGCGCTAGCGCAGAGTGCGTAGTTAGCGGGACAAGTAGCGAGGGAGAGTAGGCGAGCAGGCAGCTGTCCAGCACTGGCAAGGGTCGCTTTACAAGCTTTTGCCAGCTTTATGTCACCCAGCAAGACACTGTCCTGTCCCGTCTCGGCAGAGTAGGGCTGATCTTTACAGAAAGATGGTGAGGGAGTACGTAGCTGACCATACCAATCGTCCTAAATGATCACACAGCTCCTACAACTACTGGTTTCAAAGCTGGACATGTGGCACGAACTGGCGCTGTACGCTTGGAGGTTCTTGCCCTGCCCTGCGCTAGGGTCTTGTCCGAGCGGGTTTTCAGTGCAGCTGTGCATCATCACCGATAAGCGTACACGCCTGTCGACTGACAGCGCTGACAGCTGACGGCTTATTAAATGAATATAAGCCTGGATTTCTCATAATTCCAATCTCCACCAGGTGAAGGAAGCTCAACCTGAAGTAATGATCCACATCCTCCTCCTCCTCCTTTTCCTCATTCTCCTCCTCTTTGTACAGTAAAGCAGAGGAAACTGGCTATTTTTTGACAGGGCCCATGGCTCTAGCTATAGTACTATGCATTTAATTTTTCTGGAGGGCCACCTACCCGGTCCTCTGTTTTAAACAATTTTGGAGTGCCAATACAGGCACTCATCTATTCCAATTTTTCTGAGTGCCACCTACCTGCTCCTCTGGTTTGAAAAACTTTTTGGGACTGCCACAAAGGACTCATATTCAATTTTACTGGAGGCACCACCTGCTCTCTGTTGAAAATTTTTGGGACTGCCACATACGCACTCAATCATTCCATTTTCTGGAGGCCACCTACCTGCTCCTCTGTTTGAAAACTTTTGGACTGCCAACATACGGGACTCAATCTATTCTATTTTTCTGGGGGCCACCTACCTGTCCTCTGGTTTGAACAATTTTGGGACTGCCATACAGGCACTCAAGCGATTCATTTTACTGGAGGGCCACCTACCTGCTCCTCTGGTTTGAAGAACTTTTGTGGACTGCCACATACAGGCACTCAATCATTCCATTTTACTGGAGGCCACCTACCTGCTCCTCTGGTTTGAAACTTTGGACTGCACCATAACAGAGCACTCAATCGATTCAATTTACTGGAGGGCCCTACCTGCTCCTTGGTTTGAAACTTTTTGGGACTGCCACATACAGGCACTCAATCATTCTATTTTTCTGGAGGGCCACCTACCTGCTCCTCTGGTTTGAAAATTTTTTGGGACTGCCACATACAGGCATCAATCTATCTATTTTCTGGAGGGCCACCTACCTGCTCCTCTGGTTGAAGAATTTTGGGACGCCACATACAGGCACTATCCCAAAAATTGTCTCCATAGCACCTCCACATTTGTCTCCATTGCTTACGCTCCAAATCGTCCATAATAGCTGCCTCCATACATCATCCCTTTATCAAACGAGGTGTGTAGGTCATGCACATTGTGGGTGTTTTCATGGATTCACATAAAGTTGTTAACCTTGTCGCCACCCAGCTGTGTTATCACAAAATATACCAATAAACTTTTATCATTTACCATATTATTTCAGCGCTTCTTGCGGCATTCGGTTTACATTCCCCTCACCCGCCAATCCCAAACTTATAAGAACGCTTACTACACTTGATCTTATACAAAGGTTTCTTAGAAAGTGCTGTTTGGGAGTTAGCTAGAGAAGGGACTGGATCTGGCGAAAGCTCGCGGGCTGCGAGCGCCAGTCCATCCCAAGATCCAACTAACATAGTTTTTTAAACTTGCAGCACCTTTAATCTATACTAGTTCACTGCCTCAGAAAATAATAATAGATCTTTATTATATAGCGCCATATATTCCGTAGCGCGTTACAAATCATAGGAAACAAATACAATGTAATGGTAAGAGCAAAAATTGTATGGAACAACAGGAGTGAGGGTGAGGTCCCTGATCGCCAGAGCTTAAGGTATTGTTTCTGAAGATGATTGAGGTGGGAGGTGAACACGAGGTAAAAGAAATATTTAATGTCAAGCCATTCTTCTTAGGGAATGACAACATATAATAAATGGAATTGCTTGTCGCTTGAACCACTCAGCCGTCATCTAGAGACCAGGCCAGGGTGAATGGGCTGTAGAGAAGTCTGGGCTGTTGGTTGCTGGATAAAACAGATGGGAGGGCGAACACAGGACGGGTTAGTAGAGAGTTAACGTCCTGCAGTTAATGAGTGTTAGGGCTTGACATAAAGAAAGGGTTTAGAGCAGTTGAAAACTTTGGAGTTAGGTATTAGTCCAGGGCAGAGCATCCATAGAATTGGTGCAGCTCTAGAGAAGTCTTGGAGACGCGAGTGGAGGTCCGACTAGGTAGAGGGATCTATAGCATTCACTGGCGGATTAAGAGCACGGTAGTGGGCGATAGACTGAGATAAGAGAGGAGAGGGTAGGGGAGGGTGGGGGACAGCATTATACAGAGCTTATGGATTGAGGGTTATTATTTTAAACTATTCGGAAAGAAGATGGCAGCCAGTTGCAGCGACTGGCATGAACTGTAGCATACATGGTCCCCTTATCAAACGAGTGTGTCAGGCGAGAATTTTGGGTTGGTTTCATGGCTTCACAACAAACTTGTTAACTTTGTCGCCACCCTGCTGTGTCATCCACAAAAAATACTGGCAAACTTTATCATTTACCGATATTATTTCAGCGCTCTTGGCATCTGTTTACATACCCCTCACCCGCCATATCCTAAACTTATAAGAACGCTACTACACTTGATCTTATACAAAGGATTCTTAGAGTGCTGTTTGGGGAGTAGCCTGAGAGACAGGGGCTGGATTGGCGAAAGCTCGCTGGCAGCGGAGCGCCAGTCTCCATGCAGATCCAACTAACCATAGTTTTAACTGCAGCACACTTTAATCTCTACTAGTCACTGCCTCCATACATGGTCCCCCTTATCAAACGAGCTGTGCAGGCAGAATTGTGGGTTGTTTTCATGCGTCACAGGTTAACTTGTCGCCACCTGCTGTGTAATCCACAAATATATGGCAAACTTTTATCATGTACCAATATTATTTGAGCGCTTCTGCTCACCTCCTTTGGTCTCTCTCGCACCCATTGGTTGAAGCCTGAGTCCATTAGGTATGTCGCATGACACTCTCTAGCCTGCCGGCTGGCCTCTGCATCATCCCTATAGTGTCAGGGCAATATTGGATGTTTAGATTGTATCTAGCTTCATTCTGTCACTCTGTCATGGCCATGATGTTGCCCATAAATTTTGGCATAATGGTGCGATTATGCAGCCTCAGAGGCATCCAGCATGTGCCCCTGCTGTTTCCTGTCCATTTCCGTGGTGTTTCAATCCTTTTCTGAGGTTCCCAGGTGTTAGGCCAAGCTTCCCTGAGAGCCTTGGTCCCTGAAAAAGCTACGAGTCTCCATTGACTTCAATGGGGTTCGTTATTCGAGACGAGCACGTAGAGCATCGGGAAAAGTTCGTCTCGAATAACGAGTACCCGAGCATTTTAGTGCTCGCTCATCTCTAATTATGACTATTAAAATAACATATGACCACAGGACACAATTGAGATTCATTTATTAATTTTTCTTCAAACTACTGAAAAAGCATAGACTCTCAACGTAGTTAGGTGTAGTTAATTTACATTCTGACCACTCTACATATGTCCCATTACTGTATACAGTATATGCAGGGTATGTAAGAGAGTGCAATGCTCTGCTCCCCAGCTCCGGGGAGCATCTGTGGGATGAATATGTCCTTGCATTGTATAATGCTTACTGCTGTCAATGGAAACTGTTATGCTTCTGAGATGAAATGATTCATGTCAGGGCATAGTATCATAGTATCATAGTATCATAGTATATAAGGCTGGAAGGAGACGCAAGTCCATCAAGTCCAACCTTCAAGAATTAAATAAATGTTTTATCCCCATAACCTGTGATATTTTTGCTCTCCAGAAAGGCATCCAGGCCTCTCTTGAACATGTACATAGAGTCCGCCATAACAACCTCCTGCGGCAGAGAGTTCCATAGTCTCACTGCTCTTACAGTAAAGAACCTTTGTCTATGGTGATGGTAAAATCGCCTCTCCTCTAGGCGTAGAGGATGCCCCCTTGTCCTGGTCACAGGCCTAGGTATAAAAAGATCTTTGGAGAGATCCTTGTACTGTCCGTTCAGGTATTTGTACATTGTAATGAGGTCTCCCCTCAGTCGTCTTTTTTCTAAACTGAATAATCCCAAATTTTGTAATCTGTCAGTGTATTCTAATCCCCCCATTCCCCTAATAATCCTGGTTGCTCTCCTCTGCACCCGTTTCAGCTCTACTATATCCTTTTTATACACTGATGCCCAAAACTGTACACAATATTCCATGTGTGGTCTGACCAGGGATTTGTATAAGGGAAAAACTATGTCTTTATCATGAGAATCTATTCCTCTCTTGATACATCCCATAATTTTATTTGCTTTAGCAGCAGCCGCCTGGCTCTGGTCACTAAAATTAAGTTTACCATCCACCAATACCCCCAAGTCTTTTTCAGCTTCAGTTTTACTAAGTAATTGACCGTTTAGAACATAATTATACTTTTTGTTTCCATGGCCCAAGTGCATAACTTTACATTTATCTACATTAAACCTCATCAACCATTTCTCTGCCCATCCCTCAAGCTTCCACAAATCCCTCTGTAATGCTAAACTATCGACCTCAGTATTTATTACTTTACACAGCTTAGTATCATCTGCAAATATTGAAACTTGACTGTGTAAACCCACTACAAGGTCATTAATAAAAATATTAAAAAGAAGTGGCCCCAATACTGACCCCTGTGGCACTCCACTGGTAACATCAACCCAATCTGAGAATGTGCCATTAATGACCACCCTCTGTTTTCTATCACTAAGCCAATTACTTACCCAGATACACAGATTTTCTCCTACTCCCAGCAGTCTCATTTTATATACCAACCTTTTATGTGGCACGGTGTCAAATGCCTTTGAAAAGTCCAGATATACAACATCCACAGCGTCATAGCTAAATAGTTAAACAGCTAATACCGTGACAATTCCTTACTCCGAGTATAAATAAGAAGATGCCTATAACAACCAAGCAATTAATGTTTTACCATGCACTTTGGTTAAATAAAGCAGCACAAAGATTGATTATTATAAGTAGAAATGGGAAAATGTATGTAAATTCGTTTTGACCCAGTTCGCTGAATTCTCTGAGAAAATGGAATTCAAACCGAATTGAATAACGGCATGTAACGTGACGGTACGTCACATGCCGGGTGCAGGTGCATGGAGAGACCTCACAGGCCGAGCTCTCTCGGGCCGAGCTCTCTCCATAGCCGGTAACAACCCGCAGATCGCCGCGGGCAAAATGGACGGCGCATGGGTGCCGCCATCTTACCGGGGATTGTTGCTCCCTGTGACGTCATTGGGGACAAAGACCCGAGGCTGCCTCGGTTTAACTCCGATAAGCACATTGTAATGAATGAGGAGGGAAATCCCCATGTACTGCTATACTGTAGTACATGGGGAAAAAGACGCCCTGCGCCAGCTGTTGGATACGGAGACGTATGTAAGATTAGATGGTAACCCCACCTGCAAGTATCAGGATAAACTCCGGTCCTATCTGCGCTGGAGCGTGGAGCAGAAAATTATTTCCGAAAAAACAGCTTCTAGGCTGTTCCCTCCCAATCCACGGCACTCCAACTGGTATTTCCTCCCCAAAGTGCATAAGACCCTTGTCGATCCCCCGGGCCGCCCAATTGTGGCAGGGATCGGCTCTTTGTTCGAACCCCTGTCACAATACTTGGATTGGCTCCTCCGCCCCCTCTTGAGGGACATCCCTTCGTACCTCAAGGATACGAATGCCTTTTTGGGGATATTGGAAGATTTACATTGGCAGGAAAACTACAGCCTTGCATCGATAGATGTAGAGAGTCTGTATACACGGATCCCCCAGGACTTGGGAGTAGATTGCATCAAGGAGGTATTGATCAACGCCGGCCGGGAGGAGAAGTACATCGACTTTGTATGTGAGGGTCTGAGATTGGTGTTGTCCCATAATGCCTTCACATTCGGTGGCAAGTGGTTCACCCAGAGGACAGGTACGGCCATGGGCACCCCTGTAGCGTACACCTTTGCCAATATTTTTCTGGCATGTTTTGAGAGCCGCTATGTCCTTTCCCTGGGCAACCACTATGCACAGAATGTGAAGGCATACCACCGATATGTGGATGATGTGTTTATAGTGTGGGAGGGATTTGAGCTCGAGTTCCACTCATTCGTACAGTACCTCAATACAGTTAATACGATGAACATGCGATTCACATCGGTGTTTGGAAACAAAAGCATAGATTTCCTGGATGTACGGGTTACAGAGTCTGAGGGTAGGCTCAGTACCACGGCATTCCGTAAGCCTACAGCCACCAACTCCCTGCTGCAGTTTGGTAGTTTCCACCCGGAGCATACTAAGACCAGCCTACCTTACAGTCAGTTCCTCCGACGAATTAACAGCGACGAAAGCAGATTTCAAATCCAAGCAGAGGAGTTGAAGGCCAGGCTTAGGGACCGGGGGTATCCAGCAGGACTACTAGAGGAGGCACAGGGGAAGGCAATGAATGTCCCTCGGAGGGACTTGTTGAAGGGCAGGAGGAGGACCCCTGGGGGGATAGAGGGAACAGAGGAGAACAGGTTTTCCTTCTCCTTTAGATACTCCCCCTGTGAGAGGGCCATACGATCGGCCATTCAAAGGAATTGGCATATCCTCACTCAGGATCCAGATTTAGCCAGTATTTCAGGTGCTAGACCGCTTGTCGCTTTCCGGAGAAGCACCACTATTAGAGACAGATTGGTCCATAGTAAACTTCCACCAATGGGAGGGACATGGTTATCTAGGGATTCACCCACTGGCAATCACAGATGCGGTCACTGCAACTACTGCAACCTAAATGGCCAACTAAAGGTTGCAGAGTTTGGAGGGGTGAGACAGGTAGTGAAGTCGCTGATAACTTGTCGGTCGGACTTCGTGGTGTATGTGGTCTACTGCCCCTGTGGTCGTTTCTACATTGGGAAAACCATTAGGAAATTATTTACCCGATTTAGGGAGCATCGAAGATCCATTACTAAAGGTAATGGAAGCCCCCGTCTGATTGAACACGTACAACGAGTACACGGGGGCAACCCAGATGTTCTCAAGTTCTCTGGCATTGAGAGGATTGAGCATAAGGGCGTGGGAGGGGACCGTGCAAAACTCCTCCTTCAGCGTGAGAGCAGGCTCATTAGTAAATTTGGGGCCCTGGGCCCTTTGGGACTCAATGACCGCAACGAGCTCAATGTATTCTTGTGATATTTACTATCTCTTCCTTTTTCTTCTTTCATACTGGTCAGGCTACCTTGGCCACCTAATCCCAAGCCACCATTTTACTATAACTTGGAGCATATGCTCATACAGTATTCCGCGACCTGCGCCCCTTACCATATAGCACCCTGCGCCCTTTATAGCACCCTGCGCCCCTTACCCTCTTCAAATTGTAGGGTGGTATTAATAGTTCGCTATACATAAGTGCCATTTAGCATGGATCGACGATCAGATCGTCGCAGCTTTAGTGTCTTCTTGTTTTTAGCTTCAGCAGTGGGATTGAACCTCCGGTCCGGGTTTTGGAAGGACCTCCATGCCGGGCCTGACGATCTATCATCCTCCCACTTACCTGAATAGTTTTAATTATCACCTGGTTGTCACATATACTTTGTCTCCTTGTGTGTTTATATAAGGATATTCATGTGCATCACTGAGCTGTTGTTGCGGTCTCATTGTCACAGGTGTTGTAATGCATTGCTTGTTACTAGGTATGGCCACGCCCACTAGGCATGGCCACACCCACTAGGCTTGAGAAAGCGCCACAGTGCGTGAAACGGCCCCGTTGCCGGAACCTGTCTGTTTACCCCCCTGCATGCTTCCCCACCAATAAAGGACACTTTTCCTGCTTTTGGAACCGGTGAGTGCCGTCATCTTTCTCTATGTTTATGTATGGATATCCTCTTTTATACATTGATTGAGCACCGCTGGAAAGTCCTGCCGTGATCACCCCTGCCCCTGGAGAGTCGGGCACGCGTTGGGCTGTCGGCGGTATCGTTGGGGCTGTGCCCGCCAGAGACTTTTTTCCATTTAATATACTGTAGTATGGGAATATATGATAGGATCGATCAGACAACCTAGGGTTAAAGTACCCTCGGGAGTCTGAAAAATAGTAAAAATAAAAAAGTTAAAATTATAATAAAAAACCCTAAAAATTCTAATCATCCCCCTTTCCCTAGAACTGATATAAAAATAATTAAACAGTATAAATCATGGGAAGGGGCTTGCGGGGTTGCGGCATCATGATGTGAGCAGCGTACGTGGTGCCGCTGCTGTACCTCCCCCCTTAGCCCGGGTACCTCTCCGTATGGTACGCTCAACGTTCTCCGGCATCTTCCAATGTGACCGATAGATCGGTAAACATTTCCCCGTTCAAGTACTCAGACTGGAACGCTGAGCTGAGGCTCTTGCTGCAGACTAGGCTGTTCTTAGCAGGCTATGGAGCAGGGCGTCTAAAAATTAAATCCCGGGGCACTTAAGCCACTCTGGGGTCGGGATACTGGTAACAAAGTCCAGGCAGATGACACCAAAGCACCACAGCGAAATCTACTGTCCGAGACCTGACTACTCCTTACAAAGGAAAAGGGAGAAGACTGCATCGCGATCTCAGATGATTCTGGGACAAGAGGTAGCAGCGCGGGATCCCGGCTCGCTCTCTGGGTGGAGATTGGTCTAGGAGTGAAGTGATCTACATTTGCAGCTCCCTGAAAGGTGGATGGCAAGGCGACTGGCTTGAAGTAGTTGAAGGTGCCTCGTGACTGAATACGGAAAGCCCAGGTACTTTTGGTTCGTCCTTTCAGCTCTCAAGGACTTTGGTAAGGCATTTCTTACTTATCTGTGATCACAGCTCCTACAGGTTTTATGGAGGACTATTAATTTGACTCCCGGTGGCATTCCTATAAAAGGAACATTGACTCTTTATTATTTAGGACTTTGGTGTCATGACCTAAGAAACAGAATAACCTACTAACTCTCCCGCCGTAGGTCACATTCTCTCTCCTCTAACGGCCTACTAACACAGGGGACTTACTCTCTTTGCAAATTGAAGTTCTAAAGTAAGTGAGAAAATAAGCAGTATATTTGCACTCACCCATTTAAGTGTAACCAATATATCTGATGTGAAAATATTTTTTGAAGATCAAAACCAGCATATGTTGATTATAAGCAGTTACTGCTTCACAGCTTAATACTTGTTTAAATATCTCAGATGACCGTTATTCTGCCATGTTTTAGTACTGTGATGCACTATTGTGCTCGGTGAGACAACACTAAAGTGATTTGGTCTTATAGTGTCTACACTTTGATCGAGTCCCGGTGGCTTTTTGTGTTTACACAGTTCAATTACAACATGAGTTAGATTGACTTATCTTATGATTGGATCTCTCAGTACAATACTCTTTGTAACTGGTCAGCTTTGCTGTTGTAGAGTTGTGGTTTTCTAGAACATCATTGATATTGATATTGACTTAGTGTATCTTGTATCTGATATTTTCCCCGCCCATCTGCCGCAGCTTATCGAAAGCACTTGTAACAACTAGTAGTGACTAAACTTAACCGCTAGGTTAATACAAGAATAAGGGAAAGGTGGAAAAAAGGCACGAGGGGGAGAAGAGAGAAGAGGAAAAAAGCGAAGGTGACAGAAAAATGGGCCCAAAAATGTGCAGAGGAAATCTGGAATTGATAAACTATGGAAAGCCTCCCCAGCCAAAACCAGACAGGCCCCTAAGGATGTAGTGGATGAAAATGAGGGTGGATCCAGACAAACTACATTTCAGATGGAGGAACTCCCCCCTGAATTAAAAGAGACCTTAGCGGAGATGCTGGCAGCAGTAAAGGACACCAAAATATTCCAAGATAGCCATTGACAAAACAAATGGACAGATCAACTGCCTACAGTTAGAAGTTACATGGGTGAGAGAGGATATTAATAAGGTCCGGGAAAAAAGCAAAAAGAAAAAAACAGAAAGAGATATGTCGGACCAGGTAGAGAAATGGCAAGCTGACACATTTGGTACCGAGGGCTTCTCAAATATGTTTGGGGAGGAGAGGGCACATCGAGTCCCATTTAAAAAATTGCCTAAAATTTCTGTATACCCAGACTTTTCGAAATCCATGCAAATGAAGCGGGCAAGTTTTAAAGAGGATAAAAAAAAGATTAATGGAGGCCAAATTACAGTACGCTCTGATGTTCCCGACTAAGTTGAGTATTATATATAATGACAAGTCTTGGTGTTTTGAATCCACTAAAGAAATGTCTGTAGCTTTACTTACTTGTCTTGATGCGGGGGCTTCTGAGTCGAAGGAGGGGAGGAAGAGACAAGTATGGTTTTTTGGAGACCTACGGATGAAGGTGATGAAGTGGGTCAAATTGGGGATAGGGGGTCCGCTGGTAGGGATATGGGGTTTTCCTTTTCTTTTTCTTCTCTCTTGTTGCTTAGATGGCAAATGAGGTATGCATATTAACATAGAACATCAGTGGCTCCAGTGTTAGGTTAAAACGTCTTCAGGTGTTCGACGTCATCAGTAAACACCTTCCCGCAATAGTATGTCTCATAGAGACACACCTTACGCCAGAAAAGACTCAGCACTTCAAAAAAAGATGGATAGAAAATTAAATCCATGCTTTTGCTAATATATTTTCTAAAGGGATATCGGTGCTAATTCATAGAGATATACCTTATTGTTAACAGATCAATGGTGGATAAATGGGGGATTTATCTTCTTATATGGTCGACTGAATGGATCAAATGTTATATTAGCCTTTGTGTGTCTCCCACCTCCAGCATCATTTGAGGTTCTGCGTATTTTATTGAACTTTGTTAAAGAATTTGGTAACTGCTCCTTCATGGTTATGGGAGACTTCAATATGATAATGGAGGAGGGGATTGACAGATTAAGACAGAGACAAGATACATGTACTGGAAGGGAAAAAAGGGGTAGGTTGTCATATTTATGTGAAGATCTAGGCTGGGTACATGTGTGCCGGAAATTGTATGGAAAGCGGAGAGTATACTCTTGTATGGGTGAAACTTATCAAACCCTCTCACGAATTGACCTTTGCCTGGCCAATGCCCCCTTCTTTGAGTTAATAAGGAAAATGAAATACGAGAGTATAATGATCTCAGATGATGCCCCACAACTGGTGATATTAAAATCAGAAGCGAGAAACATGAGAAGGTTTAAGTTGAATCCTTATTGGATCACAATTCTAGCAAAGCTGCTGGCTCTTAGATTACAGAAAGTGATACCCGAAATAGTACATAGCGACCAGAACGGCTTTATTCCAGGCCGGATGACTTCTGTTACTGCATCCAGAGGATCTATTCTGCCATTGAGTTGGGAGGGGGGAGCTCCGCTCCATCCAGTCGATTGACGAAATTAAGGTGTTTGACAGGGTGGAGTGGTGCTTCCTCTGGGAGGTTATGATGAAATTTGGCTTAGGCGAAAAATTTATTAACATGGTGAGATGCATGTATAATTCTCCGAAAGCCAGAATTAGAGTTGGAGAAAGGGAATAAGAGATCTTCCAATAAACTCGAGGCACTAAGCCTAAGGATGCCCCCTCTCCCTCCATTTGCTCTATATATGGAGCCACTAGCGATTAAGATAAGAAATTCTGCACAGATAGAGGGTGGGGGATGTGGAGGCCTAAGTAACATAATTTGCCTTTACGCGGATGACGTGGTGTTATACCTCCGTAACTCCCCCAATACTATCCCTAAAACAATTTATCTGGTGGAAGAATTTGGGGTCATTTCGGGCCTAAGGGTAAACTGGAATAAGTCCAATATAATCCCACTGGATAATAAAGTAAGAGAATGGGTTAGAAAGAAAGGACGCTTCTTATGTGTTGACAGCTTTAGATACCTATGCACTGAGGTCTCCCAAAAAATAGGGGAGTTCTACCAACTCAATTTGGACCCCTTAATTAAAAACTTGAGAAAAAGAATACAAGGGTGGAGCTGACTGTTTCTATCCAAAGCGGATAAAATAGGATTAATTAAGATGGTTCTGCTCCCTCAAATCTTGTACGTTCTCTCCGCATCCCCTATTTGGATTGACTCCTCCTTTTTCAAACTGTTGGAGTCAATACTGAATAAATTAATTTGGGGAAGGAAAAGAGAAAGAGTGAAGATGGGATACTTATATAGACCCACCGGAGAAGGGGGACTTGGATTACCTTTTTTCCAAGGGTATTATCTGGCGGCACAGATGGGAAGATTTGTGTGTTGGAAAGACAACCCTTTACTCATAAAAAATGGTTCAGCTAACAGATGGGAAGGTGGAGACCTTCTTAAAACTATTAGAAAGCTCTTTCTTGAAAGAAGAACCTTATAATAACTGAATAGTAGTGAAGACGGGTGGAAGGGTTTTAAGGAAATATTGCACCTTAAAGGATATATACAGGAAACACCATTATTGTTTAATTTGCTTCCAAGAGAAACAATAAAAATCCCAGATAGAATTTTTTGGTGGAGACTAGGGATTAGATATCTTTCTCAAATAATGATGGGTGGTCAAATTATGTCCTTCTCTGCACTATATTCAAATTATGGTTTGAAAGAATACATATAATAAATAGCATGTCACAACAATATAAAGTGGTTCTAGTAACACATAAGTGTTATTTATTATTCGAAACACAAGTAGTTGTAATAAAATGATATCCATAATATATTAGTATTTAAGAAATGATTACTCACAACTCACACACAACTCACGTAATAAATGGGAAAAAGTAATAGGGAAGATGAATGAGAATGAATCGAGTGAAATACACAGGAACATAAGTTGATCCAGTTCTTTTTTTTGCACCAAGTATATTGTACACACTAGATTTATACAAAATGGGGATTAGGGAGAATTCAAATAGCTGGAAATGCCAATCTGCAGAGGCAGACTTTGTCCATTTGGCTTGGCTATGCCCAGGTATCAGGATGTTTTGGGAAGAGATCTTTAGGAAGATCTCGGTTACCCTTGATATCACCTTGGAACCGACGGTTACCATCGCTATTTTTGGTCTTCTGGATGAGGACACAGTAAAGAGACAATACGGAAATCTGATCATTAAACTAATGAACATTGCTTTAGTATGTATGCTCCAAGGATCACCCAAAATGTGAAAACTGGTATAACCTTTCTTGCCAAATTAAAAAATATGAAGGTATTAGGGCTAAGAATAGATCACTGGGGACTAAGAGAACAAAATGTTGGGATATGTGACGATGAAGAAAGAAAGGAATAGAGGAAGAGAGGAAGGAAAAACAAGGGAAAGAAAAGGTTTTTCTTTTAAATTTCTTTTTTTTCCTCTTTCTTTTGGTTGTTTGTTTGGGTAGCCATCAGACTCTCAGGGGTAAGGAAAGGGGGGATAGCTTAGCCTTATATATATTTTACATAGGGCCAAGATGATAAAAATTGAAGACATCATAGAGTGGTTGATGGGGAAAATTATATATAGATTTATATGCAATGTACTGAATCTGTGTTATGATCTACTGTACTTAAAATGTTTCTTGGACTGTGTATATGTAAATATTAAAATTAATTATTAAATATTAAATTAAATATTAATATTAAAATGTTAAAATTTATATTAAAGATTAAATCTACCAAAAAAAATCAGTATAAATCATAAACACATTAGCTATCGCCGCGTCCGACAGTGCCAGATCTATCAAATTATAATAATGTTTTTTCACTGAGGAACACTACCTCCATACAGTGAGGAATACAGCCATACAGTGAGGAACACTACCCCCATACAGTGAGGAACACTACCCCCATACAGTGAGGAACACTACCGCCATACAGTGAGGAACACTACCCCCTTACAGTGAGGAACACTACCCCCATACAGTGAGGAACACCACCTCCATACAGTGAGGAACAGTGCCGCCATGTTCCTTTCTACTTCCCAGAGTTCTCTGCCTCATGTAAGACCGCTGTGTTCTGCGCTTAGTGGCGCACATATCCATAGCAAAGGCTGAAGTGGGAAAATTCAGTAGGGGTTGGATTTCTATTAGGCAATAACTCAGTGTCATCTCATCTGGCATAGTAGTGTGCTTCCTTTGATACTTGGCTAGAAAATAGCCATAGGAGAATACAAACAGCTTCTTGAAGCCTACAGTAGCGTTCTATATATTTGATTTCTGGTTGATCTGCTGGTGGCTTTAGTTTCTGCAGTGCATGTACTTGCCAATTCTGAGCAATTTGTAGTGAGACTTGCGACCGCTGTGTTCTGCGCTTAGTGGCGCACATATCCATAGCAAAGGCTGAAGTGGGAAAATTCAGTAGGGGTTGGATTTCTATTAGGCAATAACTCAGTGTCATCTCATCTGGCATAGTAGTGTGCTTCCTTTGATACTTGGCTAGAAAATAGCCATAGGAGAATACAAATAGCTTCTTGAAGCCTACAGTAGCGTTCTATATATTTGATTTCTGGTTGATCTGCTGGTGGCTGTAGTTTCTGCAGTGCATGTACTTGCCAATTCTGAGCAATTTGTAGTGAGACTTGCGACCGCTGTGTTCTGCGCTTAGTGGCGCACATATCCATAGCAAAGGCTGAAGTGGCAAAATTCAGTAGGGGTTGGATTTCTATTAGGCAATAACTCAGTGTCATCTCATCTGGCATAGTAGTGTGCTTCCTTTGATACTTGGCTAGAAAATAGCCATAGGAGAATACAAATAGCTTCTGCTGCCGCTGCCTCTGCATGCCGTCCCCTATAGTGTCAGGGTCAATTATTGGATGTTTTAGATGCTATCTAGCTTCATTCTGTCACTCTGTCATGGCCATGCTGTTGCCCATAATTTTGGCATAATGGTGCGATTAGGCAGCCTCAGAGGCATCCATGCATGCTGCCCCTGCTGTTTCCTAACCATTTCCGTGGTGTTTCCATCCTTTTCTGAGGTTCCCAGGTGTTTGGCCAAGCTTCCCTGTGCAGAGCCTTGGTCCCCTTGAAAAATGCTCGAGTCTCCCATTGACTTCAATGGGGTTCGTTATTCGAGACGAGCACTCGAGCATCGGGAAAAGTTCGTCTCGAATAACGAGTACCCGAGCATTTTAGTGTTCGCTCATCTCTAGTTAAAATGTCTACATACACCAGCAACTCAACATAAGGAGACATATCCACCTTCCTGACTGGATACTGGATCTGAATTGTATGGAATTTATTTGTCATTTGAAAAGAGTTATAAGGGAATGCTGAGCCATGAGTCTCAACCTCACAAAAGGGTAGAAAAGCAGCTCAGTACATACTGCTCCGCAGTAGATAGGTAGCCAAGCACACACTGCTCCAACACATAAAAAAAATAAAATTGGTACTTGTCGCGGCGAGGACGCCGCCGCCTCGTCACGTGACGTGGAGTGCAACTGTACGGGTTAATTTAGCCTACTCAAACTTGCGCTCACCTTTCACTCAGGACACAAATTGAGCATAAATAACACCTCATACAGATCCAGCACCAGAACCGCTGCCACCACTAATTGCATTTATACTGGGACCAATAAGTATCCCACTCTACAGCAACTCTTGCTTCTCAGGCAGTCACCTTGTCACACCACTAGACATGCACACTCAGCACTTTAGCAGTCACACAGCTAACCACATTTCACAAGGCTATGAGTTCACAGAGCATACAGGGACCAAAATTAAAGTGAAAAGCTTTAATTACAGAAAGTTGATCAGTGCATAAAAAGATATTAAAAACAAAAGACTTACATAATAAAAGGACACACAACAAGGCAAAACAGTTATAAAATAAAAAGGGAGAAAAATAACAGAAACTTACAACTTAAAGTAAACCTGATCCCTGGAGGTGGGAGAAATAAGGAACACACTCAGCTTGTCAAGCAGACCCCAGAATGTGAACACCATTTCTTGGATTTCATATTGTTTTATTTCTTTTCAGTTTGGTTCAGATTTCAGAACTTCCCATTCATTAATTAGTCCAGAGGGTCATTCACGATTGGGCAAAGTTTTAATGAGGGGGGAGAGTCCAGGAATATTTACACTACCCCCATACAGTGAGGAACAATACCGCCATACAGTGAGGAACACTACCACCATACAGTGAGGAACAATACCGCCATACAGTGAGGGACACTACCGCCATACAGTGAGGGACACTACCGCCATACAGTGAGGGACACTACCGCCATACAGTGAGGGACACTACCACCATACAGTGAGGAACACTACCCCCATACAGTGAGGAACACTACCGCCATACAGTGAGGAACACTACCCCCATACAGTGAGGAACACTACCCCAATACAGTGAGGAACACCACCCCCATACAGTGAGGAACAGTGCCGCCATGTTCCTTTCTACTTCCCAGAGTTCTCTGCCTCATGTAACACGCTGTGCTTGTGGCCATTTTGCTAATAAAGGGGAAAAAAAATTCACTGTATCACTATAAACTCAGAGTTTCCTGAAATATCTAAAAAAGTAGATCATTAGAATCGATTTGCTCATCTCTAGTTATAAGTAACTCCTGTACTTTCTGTTTAGCTTTATTCTGGTCAATTTCCTGTTTCTAGTATATTTGTCAGAAGTTTCACATTTTTAAAGGCATCTTGTAGAATCATTTAACCCCTTAAGACTTGGCCATATTGCATTTCCTGACATTCAAATATGACGTTAAACTTTGGAAGCCTTAACATATCCAGTCATTTAGGGACTGTTAACTCCCAGACTCATTGTACTTTGTGATAGTAAAAAAATGTGGGTGTTAAGTTTCATTTCTTATGAAAAAAAAGATATTTTGCAAAAGCTTTTAAATTAAATTTTTTTTGGAAATTCACCTTTACTGACAAATAGTCAGAATAATAAAATTACTTGGTAAACTACAGGTAGTCCCAAAGATTAAGGACACCAACTTACAGACAACCCTAGTACAGACGGACCTCTCTACATCTGTGACCTGTGTGAAGTCTCATGGCTGCTTTACTTAGTCCCAGGCTGCAATGATCAGCTGCAGGCATCTGTAAAGCAACTTAGTGATAACCTTGTTGCCTGATGGCACAAAATTGTCATGGGGGACAAAGAAAATTTAGTGTCAACTACACATTATAAAATTTTAAAATCTATCTTGCTCGTAACCTTGGGAACTTGCCGTCCATTTACCTGATGCCGCCATGTTCTTTCTACTTCCCAGAGTTCTTGCCTCATGGTAACACGCTGTCTTGTGGCCATTTGCTAACAAAGGGGCAAAAAACAAGTCACTGACACATAACTCAGAGTTTTCCTGAATTCTAAACAATGTACGAATCATTAGAACCGATTGCTCATCTCTAGTTACTAAGTAAATCCTGTACTTTCTGTTTACGCTATTGGTCAATTTCCTGTTCTTAGTATATTTTGTCAGAAGTTTCAACATTAAAAGCATCTTGTATGAATATTTAACCCCTTAAAGACTTGGCCATATTGCCACTTTCTGACATTCAAATATGACGTTATAACTTTGGAAGCCTTTAACATATCCAGGTCATTTAGAGACGTTAACTCCAGACTCAATTGTACTTTGTGATAGTTAAAAAAATTGGGTGTTAAGTTTTCATTTCTTAATGAAAAAAAAAGATATTTGGCAAAAGCTTTAAAATTAATTTTTTTTTGGAAATTCACCTTACTGACAAATAGTCAGGAATACTAAAAATTATTGGTAAATAGGTAGTCCCAGACTTAAGGACACCAATACAGACAACCCTAGTTACAGACGGACCTCTCTACCATCTGTGACTGTGGTGAAGTCTCTGGATGCTTTACTTTAGTCCCAGGCTGCAATGATCAGCTGCCAAGGCATATGTAAGCAACTTTAGTGATAATCCTTGTGCCATGATGGCACAAATTGTCATGGCGACAAAGAAAATTTAGTTGTCCAACTACAATTATAAATTTAAAATCATCTTGCTCGAACCTGGGAACTGCCTGTACCATTTACTGAATGGTCTGCTTTGTGTGAATTTTTTTTATGAATTCACTCATTTTTTAGGATGTTATGAAACTTAAAATTTTAGGTTATACCACATGCTGGATCTATAAGTGGCTGATTTTAATGGTAGATTTTCTTGAAGCAGATAAATATAAGGTTATGAATGCTGACTGAAGTAGTACAATTGTATAATAAATATTTTAAGAACATTGGCCCAACCCCACATATATTAAAGCCCAGTTTTCTTCGGACACATTTTTTAAAGCAAACTGCACAAATCGGCACTAAAAAGGGCGTTCCGGAGGTTGACCGACACTAATTAGGAGAATGGGGGATTAGAATACAAATGATATACTAGAGTCAAACTAAGAGTCTCTTAGTCCGGAAAAAAATTATATATGTAGCTTGATTAAAGTACAGCTCTCAGTAAAGTAGAGCTCTTTCCTTAGAAAGAACGCATGATAGCATTTGCAGTGAAGGCCATTTTTAGCAGTGGCTTTGTTTTTGAGAAATGTGATCATGTTTGATATCAGAATCCCAGTTCCACACGTGGAGTGGACCAAATCCTGACTCAAGAAATAATAGATGAACAAGTAGAAAATCTAGTGGAGGAAAGCTAACTTGACTGGTTGCAACCCTGAGTAAAATCAATGGAGACATATGAGTACGGAGGAAATCAATTTCAACTTGTTTTAGGTTTGCAGGGGTAATCAGAGCTGCTGGATCTGATCAGAGTCAGTACAGATCTGATACACATCAGCACCCACAGCCCCCAGTTACAGTCTCATGGGAGACAGAAAAAAAGGCACAAAATATAATAAATATTTAAATGTAAACAATATGTCCTAATAAAATTTAAAAAATCTCTCTTACAATATAAAAACATTGCCATAGTCGCCATGTTTGTCCAAAACTATACAATTATATATCAAAAGACCATCACACACTAGGGAATGTATTTATTAATGCTCATTTGAGTTAAATAGAAAATTGAAAAAAAATATGTACTATACATTATAAAAGTAACCTTTTTTTTCTAGTTTTTGTAACTTAGCTTTATCCAACTAAACTAGCAGCACTCTCAGGGGGTATGAAAAGCCCTTTTAGAATTCCTTGTTTTAGCTAGTAAAAAGTATCTAAAAAATCATGTGAAAATGAGCAGAGTTTCTAAGATTTCTTCGGTATCATCAACTTTTGGTATTCAATTAACCCCTTGACTCCAAGGCAAGTTTTCACCTTTGTGACCAGACCTATTTAAGAGCTTAGCATCTGTCACTGTAACCTATGGCACTGGTGCCAGAGGTGGCACTCAGAGCACTTTCTGTGGCACTCAGGCCATCACCAGAGATGACCCAGGTATCTTCTGCAGTCACAGACAGCCCAGGACTTGCGTGCAAAGAGGTATTTTAAGTGACCGCTGTGCTGGGACTATTTTCGGCTATATGGTGCCTCAGTGTGCTGGGTATCAATGGAACTGTGACAGAGAAGGGAGGATAAATCACAAATTAAATTTCTGTGTTGGCACTTGCGATAGATAAGCGGGTCTTGTTGAAGTTTGGGCACTCGGTCTCTAAAGGTTGAATCACTGCTCTAGAGTCTGCACTGTCTTATCTTACAACACTTTTTTTAAATTTCAAATCAGATAAAATTTTTAAAGCAGTAATTACAAGTATTGTCTTGCATTTCTTCATACATAACAAATGAATGGAAACTGGAACAATAGAACATTGTTATTTCTTAACTTAAAACCCCTACCCACCAAAACCCCCCTCCCTCACGGATCTACAACACTTTAAACTGGAGTGAGCACTCAGTTGCGGTATCCTTGCTGGCCATCTTGGAACCTCTGCTTTTTTTGGAAAACCCATAATGTTTGGAGTGAAGGACCATTAAAAAGACCAATTGGGATAAATGGCATTGTTTATTGTGGTATCAATTTCTCTATAGCATTATTATTTTGGTATCAGAGGGGAGGTTCATAGTCTAGTAATACACGTTTAACTACAGTAATTTTGGTTCTGTGAAAACAAGATGTGTTTTGAAATACGAGTCGGGTGTCCTTTTTATGTAGTGTAGTTAGTTTCCAGAGGAAAAAGTTTTATTCACTGGAAAGCACCTTTTATTTTTTTAACAAAAATAAAGAATGTTTGTATTTCAGCCTGAACAGAGTTCACGGGGCAATTGCCAAATACAGATCATAACAGCCTAAATTGAGAAACTTTGAAAAATGTTATGGCAATAAATAGATGGCCTGGACAATAATTAATATGAGGATTTTAGAAAGATATTACTACGCTATTTCCAAAAGCTTTCATTAAAAGCAGCTGTGGCGGAGACAAGAATGGGGACCTGGCCTCCATCCTGCAATGGAGGCCTCTCATTGCCGTCTCTGCACCTTCACTTTGCATTATGAGGAGGGATTTGACAGGATAATCTGGGTTTTTGCTGTCCCCATGCGGATTTTGGTTTCTCTGGAACAATTTTATCTGCCAATAGTGTACATATGGCAACTTCTAGCAACAGTTATAGCCCTTCTGATGCATTTACCATTTGAATGGCACCGGTAGGGCTGTCCCTTTGTCAGGACTATTTAGAAGCAATCTAAATATTGGAGGGGTAGCTCAAGACATAAGCAGCTACGATGATTAGAGCAAATTGTTTCCTCCTCAGTCCCTGAAGGAGATAACCACTGTGTGTACAGGCTTTTGGGACAATTTGAATGTCATTTCAATACTCTCTTAAAGCTAACTTTGCCAGAAATCCCCTACCAATGGGGGAGTATTGATTATTAGCTAGGGATTAAAACTATTCATCCCAAAATGGGCAAAATTAATCTGCTTCCTCTGCTTCTTCTCGCCAATAGAACCAGATAGAGTTGAAATTATTGGATGGGTCAGATTACCCTATATTAAATTATGGTGCTCCATAGTTATATCAAGTATTCTTTGTAAGTGTTGTGGTGGGGAACAGCTGATAATAGCAGATCTAAACTATATGACTCGAGAGGCAGAGGAGGACTAGGTGTGTTTGAATTCTCAGAAGGTATAATCTGTTTTCTCTTACAACAACTTAAGTGTAACCGTTTATTCGAGTAAAAAAACAAGAACCATAATTCTGCTCCAGGTGTCCCTGTAATCATTCCTCATAGTATTTGCCTTTCAGCCACCATTTAGTACCTTTTTGTCCACCAGCAACCAAGGGTTTCTAGCTCTGAAGAAGACAATCAGCAAGATGAGGGGAGGGGGGGACTGCCTCAATTACATCCTCACCAGCAAGTGCTGATCGACACATACACAGGTTACATAATAAAGGGTTAAAAAAACCATTAAAATAGCTGGGCACGACGCTGTTAGTAGGATGATGCAGAAAGAAAGATATACAGGTTTTTTGTGTATTTTAGTGTTGTAATATAAAGATTTGCCTTTTCACTTGTACTTGAGAGAAGGACTTTTGGCCGAAACGCATATAAGTTCTGGAAAATAAACTTTTTACCGTGGATATCCTACTACCAGTGCACATGCCAGCTATATTTGTTTTTTTTAACTCTTTATGTGCTGTACCTACCCACCTCCTGAGGGATCACGTGGCTCATATTGAGACGCCGTCCTCTGCTTGTCCTCTTTTTGTTCTCTTTATATTTTGAGTATACAGGTCTCTACATACACACATAGCATGATAGAGCAAGGCCGGAACACGGTCGGGTGTGTGTCCACCATTGGTCGTATATTCTTGTATGTGTCCCTTGTCCTCGTTATTCCTCTGGGTAATTGCAATGCTGTTTGTAACAAATACCTTGACTGTTCTGAGGACTAGACCTTCCACCTCTATACCGGTAACTGTGATCTATTTATTTACATCTATCTATGTATATTTAGTTATTGACCATGGTGGACTTGTTTAGTATTTTCTTTAAGTATTGTTTAAGTGATCTAATAAGGGTGTTATTTGAGCTTGACATGTGGTTTTGTTCCTTTTTTGGCGTAATAGAGAAGAGGGTAATAATGAAACGCAGCCCGCGCTCAACATACGAGGGTCCAGGACAGCAACAATCGAGGAAGGAGCGCACATGGACACTATGGAGTAACAGCAATCTATAAGCGATGGAATCTAGCGATCGAGTGATCGATCTATATCTTATATCTATCTATCATATCTATCATCTATCTATCTATCTTATGTAACATCTATATATCTATCTAAAACTGCAGCATAGTGCATGGAGCAGATGTAGACTTGGAGAGGCAAAGAGCAAATTATTACTGCTCTCTCATCTTCTTGTTTGCCAGTCCTGTTGCCTGGTACAGGGGTGGATTAAACTGCCACGTCCCGGGGCGTATGAATATTATAGCTCCTAAAGTCTGGAGGACCCTTCCTACATATGGTACTAGAATCAAGCTTATTGGGAAAGTGTTCCTATGTTGCTGCATCAATCTGCAGTTTCAGGTCCTTTGGAGGACCTTCAAAGGTCTCAAATGGCTCTTGTGTACATGTTGTATTGAGAACATAAACAGATATATGAGAATTTATGGGCGAAGATTTTTGAGTATTAAATTTGGGGGTGGTTTGGGTGGCCATGGGCCCCTAAAAGACCCAAAACGTCTATATTATAATCCATACTGGCCTGGTGGGAAGGGTGGGGGAAGACTGTGCTACAAACTGCAGCTGTAGTGGATTACATGACTGAGTGCGGGAGAGGCATGTGGAAATCAGCTGAGAGCGAGCAGGGGAGATAGAGGGTTGTCTACTGTGTACATTCTCAGTCTCAGGCAGTCTGGCCATCTGACAGGAGAAACGGGGGAAGGTGCTCAATAGCAGTTAAAGGAACAAGATTCTGGTAAACTATTCCAAGGAGAGGACTTTCAATTACATGCCTAAAACATATCAAAAGTTTTTTTTTAATGATGGTCACTCTTAAGCCATGGTGTGTATTAGTGCATGAAATAGAGAAGGGCTTAAATGGCCCCCTGCTTTACCTACTATGGACTTATTTCCTACCCTCAGATTTCCTCTCCAAATATTCTATGTCATACTTAGTTAGATGTTTTTGCAGGCCACATCTAGCAAAATACACCCCTAAAAAGTTTTATTCAACGTGAGTTGGGGAGAGTATTTTTAGAGAGCCCACATGTCTAATAAAAAAAAGAAAAAGATCACAGGTTTTTTTTTCTTCTACCTAAGGTAAGAAGTGTCTGTGGATATTGTTTGTGTGATGAAAAGTATGACAATTATCCAAATATACGCTTCATTCAACAGGAACCTTCATGGTTACTTACTGTAGTATTACACAGGCGCAAGCTTTTTAGTATCACAGAAAGTAATCAAGACTGTGCACTATGTGACATTGACATGACCATGAATGGTTATAATGTAAGACGTAAACAATAAAGCTTTATGTGAATGATTAGAAAGCAGAGATCTAGAAAACCAGGGGGAATTCATACAGAAATTTGGAAAATTGTACAACTATTGTTTATGCAAAAAATTCAGTAACTTGCTGATGAAAGAACCCAACCGCAAAGTCCCAAAAATGTAAAAACCTTTCGAGTTCAAATGAAGGAGGGTATTGGGAGGTACTATACAGTCATGGCCATAAGTTTTGCAGATGATACCAAATGTTAATTTTTACAAAGTCTATGCATCAGGTTTTATAATGGCAATTTGCATAACTTCTGAATGTTATAAAGAGTGATCAGCTTAAACGCAATTAATTGCAACGTCAATATTTGCCAAAACAAATTAACTTTTGCCCCCAAAACACATTTCAACTCATTGCAGCCCTGCCTTAAAAGGAGCAGCTAACATTTGTTTCAGTGATTGCTCCATTACATGGGTGTGGGTGGTTGATGAGGAGAGGGCTGGAGACCAGTCTTGATAAGTAAGAATCAACCACTGGACACTTCTAAAGGGGGCTGTGCTTGGCATCATTGCTTCTCTCTGTTAACCAGGTATCTCTAAGAAACACGTGCAGTCATCATTGCACTGCACAAAAACTGGCCCAACAGGGAAGAGTATCGCAGCTCAAGGAATTCAAGGAGAGAGGTTCCAGTGTTGCCCAAAAAGGTTCAGGGACAGCCACATGTGAGGCAGAGACTCTTGGAGCAGGCTGGTGTCAAGGACGGCAGCAAAGAAGCCACTTCTCTCCAGGAAAAAAAATCATATGGACAGATTGGATATTCTGCAAAAAGGTACAGGGAGTGAAACTTCTGAGGAAAAATGGGGTGGTAAAGTCATTTTCTCCTGATGTATCCCCTTTCCGATGTTTGGAACATCGGTGGAAAACAGCTGATCGCAGAAGAAGACAAGGTGAGCGTACCACAGTCTTGTCTCATGCCAACTGTAAAGAATCCTGCAACCATTCATGTGTGTGAGGGATTGTTCGTCAGCCAAGGGACACCGGCTTCCCACAGTCTTGCCTAAAAACAATCCATGAAGAAAAAGATAGTGGTACCAGAAGGTCCTCCAAGAGCAACTTCTCCCAACCGTCTCCAAAGAGCAGTTTTGGTGATCAAATTGCCGTTTCCAGCATAGATGGAGCACCATGCTATAAAGCAAACGGGGATAACTTAAATGACTAGGGAAAAAAAACATAGAGATTGGGCTCCATGGCCTGGAATCTCCCCATCTTAATCCCACTGAGAACGTGTGGTCCATCCAAGAGATGCGGTGGACAACAAAAACCAACAAATGTGACAAATACAAGCATTGATTTGTGAAGAACTGGCGGTATCAGTCAGGATTTTAGTTCCAGAAGTTGATTGAGAGCTGTACCAGGAGAGAAATGCAGAGGTTCTGAAGAAGAGAGGGTCAACACTGCAAATAGGTTTGATTTGCTGCATTAACTCATTCTACTGTTCAATGAAAAGAAAAAACTTTTGTTACTCGTAATATGATGGCACTTGTATTCTGTATGTGATAAAAACATACTGACAAAACACATAAAAACAAGAGGGAACAAATCATGTGAAAACATAATATGTTGTCATTCTCAGAAACTTATGGCCATGATCTCTACACTGGAACATATTGGAAAAGATAACTCTGGCTGCCTCAGAAAGATGCTGGCATTTTGTGGGCACATTGGTTCCCTCTCACTCTTTGGCATGCACTGTCATCAACTAGTGGTAGGTAGGAGGCGTTTTTCTTACTCCCCCCATGGTGGGGTCATGTCCAGCTTAGACCTGTCTACCGACTACCATCTGGTCTTTAATAGTGCGACTGTGTTTTTCTCTTGAATTACAGGCGAGCTAGTTGACCACATCTATGGATCTTGGGTTCCACCCATTTGGTGATTGCCATTCATTCTGCCTTGCTGAACCTCAATTTATGCATTCGTCCATGTATCCCGCAGAAGTATGGTTCGTTTTGTTTTTAATTGTTCATTGTTTCTATCGTATCCCGAACAAAACTCTACAGATCACATAATATGTTGCTTGTGTATTTAACATGTTAAAGAAAATTATTTTGCTACCGCCATACAGTGAGGAACACTACCCCCATACAGTGAGGAACACTACCGCCATACAGTGAGGAACACTACTGCCATACAGTGAGGAACACTACCGCCATACAGTGAGGAACACTACCCCCATACAGTGAGGAACACTACCGCCATACAGTGAGGAACACTACCCCCATACAGTGAGGAACACTACCGCCATACAGTGAGGAACACTACCGCCATACAGTGAGGAACACTACCGCCATACAGTGAGGAACACTACC